>JANPWX010000183.1:4887082-5097075 GCA_024734555.1 Trochalopteron elliotii
CACTGTATTTGCTGGTGGTTTCTGATGGGGACATCTCCTGCCCAATGCAGGCTTCCCCTTCAGACTCTTCCTGGTAGCTGCTGGCTGCCATTTGGGAAACCTCCTGCTCCGTAATGGCTTCCCCTTGGGACCCTTCTTGGTGTTTATTGATGTCTCCTTGGGTCAGGTCTGTGTGTTCCTCATCTTTGTGCTGAGAATGCTCAAGCTCCTCAGCCAAGGCCCCCTCCTCGCTCTCTTCCTCTGCCTGGACTGATGCCCTGTCTGCCTCCTCCTGCTGCTCACTGAGCTCCTGGGCTCCCGGTGGGCTGGGCAAGGGGCTGGGGGGGCAGCAGGGGCTCTGTGGGACAGATGTTGGGCTCTCTTCCCCTTCTACTACAGCTGCTGCTTCCAATTCTGCAGCCGTGCTCTGCTCCAGGGCCCCCTGTTCCTCTGGCTGCTGGATCTCAAGCACAGCCTGGAGTGCCTCCTCGGAGCTGATGTGCCCCTCTAAGCACTGCAGAGCCTGGCAGCAGCCTGGGGGGCTGCGTGGGGCAGGGACTGGTCTCTCTGTCCCTGCCCATGGCACCTCCTCACTGCCAGCAGGGGAACCTGGGGTCTTTCCTACCTCAGCAGCCAGAGGCTCCGGGGGCTCCTCCACCTCCTCAGCAGCTCCAACTCCAGCGGCAGCAGCTGTCAGCTCATCCTCTGCTGGACTCGCTGGGGCAGGAGAGGTGCTGGGCAGCTCACGGGCTGCCTCTTCTGCCACCTGGGTGCCCACGCTGCTGGGAGAGCCGGGCTTCTGCTGGGCACAAGTCTGGCCATCCTCATCCTCCTCTTCGTGCATGGGGTTGTCATTGATCTCGTACATGACACTTTGGCCCCATTGGGATGGCTCCTGGCTGCTGACACTTTCTTCTGTTTGGGAAAGCTGTTGGTCACTGCTGTTGTTTTCCCATTGGGCCTGCTTTTGGAGACTGTAGTCTTCTCCTTGGCCCACCTCCTCGTTGATGTCATCTCCCAGCTGGGACAACTCTGGTTCTCTCTCGTCTCCTTCCCATTGGTACATGTGTGGGTGGCTTTGCACATCTTCTTCCAAAGGAGAGAGTTGCTGGTATCCCTCTCCTTCCCACTGGGACAGCTCTTGGTATGTCAGATCTTCTTTCCACTGGGATGGTTCCTGGAATGTGCCACCCTCTCCATCCCATTGGGAGACCACCTGGACGGTCTCACTTTCTTCCCAGTGGTACAAGTCCAGCTCTTTCTGTGCGCCATCTCCGCACTGGACTCTCACATCGACCTCCCACTGATGCCACGCTTGGTGTCTCACAGGTGCGCATGGGGAGTCTTCATGGATCATCACTCCTTCCCGTTGGTAAAACTCTTGGAGTGTCATCTCTTCCCAGAGGCAGAGCTCTTGGTTGGTAACGTCTCCCCTCTGGGAGAGCTCTTGATCCATGTTGTGTTCTATGTCTTGCTCCATCTTGGCAAAGGGCCCCTCCTCCTCAGGGTCCGGCAGGGGCAGGCCGGAGCCGCCGCCTGCCCACAGCCCCTGCCCGCTGAGGGCCTGGTCTGCTGGCTGGCTGGGCAAGGGACTGGGTGCCTGGGAGTCGGGGTTCACCTTCTCCGTCTCCGTCTCTAAACTCCTGCAGAGCAGAAGGGGGTCCCGGGAGCTGCTTCCTGCTAAGCAAGTGGCTCTCCTGGGACTGGGCAACGCAGGGCCCCGCGCCCCTTATATACCCCTGAGAGGGCGTGGCTCCGCCATGTCACAAGGGCCCTGGGCCCCACAACGTTCCACATCACCCAGGGCCCTGACAGAACGTTGCTGTGTCACCAAGGGCCACGCCCGGCACCCCTTCAGCAGCCCAAGGCACTGCAAGTGGCACGGAGCAGCCCCCGGAGTGGTGGGCCTCTGGCCCCTTGTCATCATCTGCCTATTAAAATGATGAGAAATGCCTCTGCCCAAATTAGGGTGCAAATGAGACTGTATGCCAACATCAATAGTATGAGTTTAATTTAACAAGAAATGAGAGACAGAGAGAGAGAAAAAAAATAGCAATAAAGAAATAGAAAAGAGGAGGGGGAATAGTAAGAGAATGACAGAGACAGATGAAGTAGAAAATCTCCCCAGTCAGTGGATTCCAAAGGTGTCCTGTGGTTGCTCTCCATCAGCTCTTGGTGCTGAGGGTCCCCCGCACACACGGAGTTCAGAGGGCTGATGCACACTTGGGCCGGGTGGGAAGGCCCAGGTCCCTCCCCTGGTGGGGACAAGTTTGACAGAGTCTCCTGCAGCAGAGTCTGGATCTGTGTCAGCCCTTTGCCTCACAAGCAGTGCTCTGCTGCAAGGCCTCAGCCATGAGTGTGGGCAGCGCTTTGGGGCTCTTGGATGGATTGATGGCACCTCCTCAGCTGCCCCCCATGGGAATGTCCCGTGGATGTGGCCTTCCCGGGGTGGGGATTTTACAGTGGAGCCAGTTTGTGTGAGGGAGGATGGGTGTCCACTGCCTGTGACCAGAGGTTACAGCACAGCCCCAGAACTCTCCTCCTCCCTTCCTGGTTGTGGGCAGTGTGTGCAAACGTGGCCTGAGCAGATGAGCCTGTGGGCTGTGGCCTCCCCTGCCCGAGCCTGGCCAAGCTGATTTTCAGGACAGCTGCTGGGTTTGGCTTTCTTGTGGATGCATTGTCCTGCCTTAGTCTTGTTTCCTTGTGCCCAGACCAGAAGTAATTGAACAACAGTGTCACCTTGATGGTATCTCAGGTTCTATTGGGCAGCCCAAGCCCCAGGCCAAAGCTGCAGTCAGGTGAAGGAGGGGTGGGCTCAGGTGGTCTCAGCCTCTTTGTTCAGTTTTGCCATCATGGGCAGATCTCCTTCCTAGCAGTGTTTAGGCCATTTCCCATAACATTTCTATCTCTGACACAGCTGATGTGCCCCGAGCCCCTGTGAGGGCCGTGGCACACACAGACAGCCCGAGCCCCACAGTGCCCAGGCCTGGCTTTGGAGGGTGGGCTGTGCAGGCCGTGAGGGATTGGCCAGATGGACGCAGCCAGGGAGTTGTGGTCAGTGGCTCCATGTGCAGGTGGAGGCCGGGAATGAGGGGTGTCCCTCAGGGAGGGCTCTGCCTTGGCCCCGGGGCTCTGGAAGGGTTTTGCCATGACCCAGAGAGTGGCTGGAGCTCCCCCTCAGCACGGGGTTTGAGGGGCCAGGCAGCTGAGCAGGGCAGGGGCTGAGGAGAAGCACTTGGGGTGAGGCTGGAGGAGAAGCTCAGCGTGAGCCGGCAGTCTGTGCTGCCAGCCCAGAAAGGCAGCCCTGTGCTGGGCTGCATGGAAAGGAGCGAAGGGCAGCAGGTCAAGGGAGGTGATTGTGGCCCTCTAGTCCATATTTCAGACCCCTCCTGCAGCACTACATCCGTGTGGGGGCCCCAGCATGAGAAGGACATGGGCCTGGTAGAATGAGTTCACAGGAGAGCGATGGAGATGCTCAGAGGGCTGGAGCAGCTGTGCTATGAAGACAGGCTGGGCAGAGAATGTGTTCCAGTCGGCTTAGGGAGATGTACCTGCTCCTGAATTGAAGCATAAATGAGACCATAAGATGACAACATCCAGATTTTATTTAACATGATTGTATTTCACAAGAACTGTGAGGGAGAGAGATAGAAAGAAACAGGAGTTTTAATAAAAAATATTAAAACTAAATATAGTTGAGTCAGTGACCTTTAAAAAGTCTGTTGGGGGATTTTATATTGGTTGTGCTTTGTTTTGCCTTTGATTAGTTTTGAAGAGTTTATCTTCAAATCTAAAACACATGAAGAACCAAAGTCTGTGGAACGGAAAAGAGCGATTTTCTCTGGGAAGCCTCTAACCTGTTGTAAAGAAGAATTCTGCATTGTGGTGCAACTGACTCAACCCTTATTTCTCTCAGCTACCAAGAAAAGCAAAAAAAACACAAGTTCTGCACCTTTCCAAAAATTTAAAAAAACACTGGATAAATGGCTGAAGAGGAATGTTTGACTCAAACCCCAGAACACTTATTCAGGAACCACCTTTTACTGGCTGCCATTTGAATGCCAACATTGATTGGTGTTACCTGTTTTTTAGTACAATGAAAACTCATGCATGCTGAAAGGCAAAGGCAGAAAATGTTGGTTTGCCTTTAGCTTTGACAGATATGTAACAGTAGTGAGCATGGGATGAGAATCCAAAAGTAGTTTACATGGTATGATGGCAGCTGGGTGACATCTTTCATAAATTAGGGATTACAGCTCCTTCTTCTCTCCTGTCCTTCTTCCCCCTTTCAGCTCCCAGACATACAGCAGGTCCTTCTTGCTCCCATTCTTCCTTGCTCACTCCCTCTTTTGCCAGTCATCTGTTTCCCCACCCAGGTGGCTCACACTGCTTTCCTTGACTGCATTCATCTGGACTGAGGTTGCCAAAGAATTGGAGTGTGGCCAGATCCCAAATCCCAGTGTAGACTCACTGACCACCCCTATTTCCAGCGCCAGGCACGGCAACCCTGTAGAGGCTCACAGGTTGCAACATGTGCATTAATAATATGGCTTTGCTTTCTCATATCCTTATCTCCAACAGCAAATCTGTGTAGCTCAGGATATGAACTGCAAATGAGAGATGAGGAACTGGTTAGTGCTTATCGGGAGCGATGGAATTTGAGATTCAGAGATGAAGGGGGGTTGTTAGCTGTGTTTTTTTTAATGAGAGGACTGGCTGATGTTTATCAGTTGACCCCTGTTTCAGGTAACGGAGCAGTTGGCAGGGAGCTACTCACACTGACTAGATTGAGTGAGTCGGTATTCAGATTAACTTCTGATTTCCCTCATATTATTTGTACAAGCTCTTTATTGCTCTGGATAATTCTCCCTTTCCTGGTTTAGGAAGTGGAACTGACATCCTCCTGGAGCACTGCTACCAGCTCACCAGATTTTATTATGTGAGACGACATGATGGTCATAGATGAACTCAACTTCTTACTATTTTTCTGTATTAAAATTAGACCTCTGTGACATTTGCTTTGTTCTAACCAACCAGGAGTAATGCACAGCTTTATCATCTAGGAAAGATTTATGGTACTGAGACCGATCAGGATATTACTTTTAAGCAACAATTCTGTGGCTGAGGCTACTGCTGTCTTCTTTCAGGACTGAATATTTGTGTAACCTGAGTGGCTTTCAATCCTTGCTTGTTCTGAGAGTCCCCAAAACTCTTCTGCTCTGACTAGAAGGGATTATGATGTTCTTCCCTTCCCTCTCCCCTGCTAAGGTCATTGCAATATCTTTGGGTTTATTTCCTCTCTCATAACCTGTTATTTGTCACTGTTTTGTCTCACTTCCCTGCCACAACAGAACCTTGAAGTGATCCATCAGAGGACCAGATTCATGACCAGTTTTTCAAAAGTTCCCTTATTGGATTTACAAGCCAAGGTCCCAACAGACCTTGCAATCACAGGTGAGAGTCCAGGTAGAACAAGTAATAACTTCACACATATGTACGTGAGGATTTCCACTACACTAGCAAACACATTTTTGTTGACATTTCCTCTTCCAACCTGGCTATCAAACCTCATATTTCACATATCTGTAGAGAAAACCAGGTTTGTTTTCCATGAATGGGCCGCATTATGGGGTTTCTTTATGCTATTCCATCTCCTACAGGCTTTTATCCAAACCAAGCAATTAAAATAAAACATGGCCTCCTTCCCTGAGATGGTTTCATAGCCTAGCTCTCCAACTTTCTCCTGCACCACAAACATGTAACAGAATTGTGCAACAGCCGAGGAAGGAATGGTGAGATCAGAGCCGTGACTGCAGACATCCTGACATGGGGATCTGGCAGTTATTCAACACAAACACAATTAGAGGACTTACCCTTGCGTGAAGTATTTGCTTTCTTGATAGTCACCAGCCTTAACCTCTAGGAATGCTTACGAATCAGATAGCGTTCCTTGAGGAGGGAGAGCCTTTTCAAGCTCCTCTGCCCTGCTTTAGCCAGCACAGATACAAAGAAGAAAGGAATTCCACCGTGTCCTACAACTGCTCCCAGGGAAAGCCTTTAAGAAGCAGAGAAGAGTTGTGGTCTCAAAATCCTGCCAAAGATTCGGGAACACAGTATCACACAGCTCTTGCTCCTCTTCCTACTGTCAGCAGGAAAAAATAGCACCACAAGAGACAAACTTTGAAATTCTCACCAAGCATGAAAGTAGGGGGGTTTCCTGAGTCCTGCTCCTTGGCTTTGCATTGCAGTTGACTTGTCTGGCAGGGATGACACCACAGAAGGATGGCAGAGGTTTGCATGTCTTGGAAAGATCATGTATGTGTATCTGCATAGATATTTGTGAGTTGGATTCAGAAAAAGGTTCCTTTTCTTAGAAAATGTAACCTAGTGTACATGGTTGTTACACAACTTACAAATTCTTAAGTTAGACAACAAAAATCTTTCAGTAGAATAATTCCAATCAGTGTAAATTCTGGGCTTTTCATGGAGTAACAGCATCTTTAAAATGGCAATAGGAGCTGACCTCTAATAAAATATCTGCTAACAAATTGGTCAAATGTCTGTCTGGCACAGCAGTTACAAAGGGAAAGTCTTGTTCCAAAATGCCCAATAATTTAAATTATTCTCACCTCAAACTGAATCAAATGACACAAGAGAACTGGACCAAAGGAGGGCCCACTGGTGTAACCCCAGCAGTGTAACATGGAAGTGCAGAGGGGAAAACTAGTGAGATTTCCCAATGATAAAATGTGACATGACACAGCCACTACAGCTACTGCAAGATACACAGAGGCTTAACTGGCATAACAGAAAACAAAATAATAATAAAAGAAAGTGGTAAAAATAACTCCAACCCAGAAACACTGAAGGGAGCTGAGAGGTTCTGACCTGTGTGACCTGCCTGAGCAAACCCACCACCTCCCTGCAGGACCACTTATCCAACACCAGCTTTGAAACTGCATCCTGGAGCAGCACCCCAGCAGCTTTAAGGAGGAACAATTGTGCAGTGTTGTGCCTTCCCAAGTGACCAGATGCACTTTTCCATTGTTAGCAGCTTCCACAAGTATCAACAACCTGAAAAACAGTGGAGATGGCCAAAATATCAGATATCTGAATGCAGTCAGAATGAGATACACCCAAAAATATTTCCAACACTATGAAATTCACACACACCTCCCCAAATACCCAGGAAAAATTTTTTTGCATGGGATCAGAGGAGAAATAACAATAATACCTCAGCCAGATATCAATGGTCACAGAGTTCCAAACTAAGGAGCTGATTTAGGCTATTTTAGTGCACACAAAACTCAGGGACAGACTCCCTGATCATGGTATTAAACTACTGTTAGTAAAGCAGTTGCATCAAGAGAGAAAATAAAACAACTAAAACGCATTTCTGGAGTAGCACTGTTGACATCTGCAGACCCACCCAAGCCAGGCATTCGTCCCAAAATAAAAAATTGGCAACCAGCTATGAATGGTTGCTGGTCTTGACTTTTTGTAACTCCACTAAAAGAAGCACAATATAAATCTGCAACCCTGTATCCGGGCAATAATTGGAATACATCAAGAAAATGCTTGCAGTCACTCCAGATGAAAAAAACAAAACAAAAGGAAAAAAAAGAGAGATTTCAAAATCTAACAGTGCTTATAAACAAGGATGTTACTTTCCCCTTTCTTATCCAGAACCACCCTTAATTGAAAGGATCAGTATCTAAAGCAACTGGTGCTGCCCTGCACATGAATCCCCTTTGCACCTCTTCCTTCTCATTTCTTCAGTGGTTTTATTAACATTAGTGACTTATCTAAGTATTAGAATGCTTGGCTGCTTGGAAGCTTATCAACAGCAAATTTTATGGGCTGTTTAGTGATGGAAACAGGAGGAGATGGAGCTCTCTCCCCCCAGCTACCTCGATATGGAAGTCTTCAAGAAGCCATGGAATGTGCTCTCTGGTATTTTTGGTATCTTTAAAGTGTCAAGAGTGCAGAATTTCTCTTGTCAGTTGTCACAGTGTGACTCACAATTAAAGACATCTGCTCTGCATTCACCTCCCCAGGGGCACCGCTCGTTTTTCACCAGCTTCCTGTTGTTGACAGCACAGTTCCTCCCTGTATCACTCTCCACCAGCACCCATACTCCTCACAGACATTGCAGCAGGCTTAAGCAGATTTCCCTTGGGAAAGCCTTTCCCCTTGTTTTGCTAGTGATTGGAAAAAATATAGAATGTTGAGAATGCTCTGAAGGCAGAGGCTGTGTTTCTAAAGGAACCAAACAAATTCCTTTTTTTTTTCTTTTTTTCTTTTTTTGTCAGCAGGACCCTATTGTTTTTAGATCTCTTTCAAAAATCTCCACATTTTCCCTACATCCAATTTTTATTTCAAGCAAGAGAGCAGCTTGAAAAATGAAATGTTATTTTTGCTGACTCCTTGTCAATAATTGATGTAAATGTGTGACTAATACTACCAAAATACTATTCAATTATTTTTTCAAATACTAGAAATAATTTCAAATATTAATTTTCAGATAAGGAACACGCTGCCTTCCCTTTCTACTCCACCCAATTAAAAAAACAGTTGTGCTACAGGTTTTTCACACCAAATCCTTAAGCTGAGGTAGACTAACTATCCCAAGCACAGATCTGTGCTTTGTGCCTGGTTAATGTCTGGACAATGGAGAAATACCAAATACCACCTAGGCTGGGTATGGCTGCCTGATGCACAGATCTATTGTGTGTTCTATTTTGCCCCTGTGGACTGGAAATTTTATTTTTTAGCCTCTGACCAGTAGTAACAGATTTGAGATTCTACTTTCCCCAGGAACCCATCTTTCTTGAAAGGATCTCCAGCACTGCAGTACATAAGATCTTAGATATTGTCAGTTACTGTGGTTCTTCCTTGGTCTTGGTCCAATGCTTCCCAGTTATGTCCCCTGCACAAGGAGCAGCCCAACAGAAAATTCAAATATTCGACACAATATAAAAGGCATCTTCACAAAGAATGTTAATTTTATGCACATAACACTTCTCCCTGAATCTTTAGGGCAGCTCCTGGGCCCAGTTCCTGACCTGACACTGGTGAAAACTACTGATGTCCATGGTGCTCCCACACTCCAAATAAACCGTTAAATCATCTGGTTTGTTCCACATCCTACCAATTAATGTTGCACAACTTTTTTTTTGTGATTTGCTGGGATCGTTCCAGAACCTGTGTTTGACTTCTCTCAGGAATAGACTCTTCCTTATATATTCCCAGTCCTCCAAGCACAAGCTTAGCAGACTCCAGATCATGATGCATCTGCACTCATTCAGTCACAACACGTCAATGCGATGCACAGAAGCCCTTCATTTGCCTTCTAAATCAGGACAGTACAACAGCTGAAATATTTCTCACTGACCCCGGTCTTCAACACAAAACTAAACTTCTCTTTGCTATTTCAAAATTCACTCCACCAGAATTATATTTAAGGTCAACACAATTTGGGCCCTGGACCCAGAACGCTTAATTTATTCAAAAAAATATGAAGCCACGCCAGTTAAATCAACAAAATGTGTTCTAGAAAAGATAAAACACATCCTCTGTTTAAAAACACATTTCCAAAAAGCAACTCTAAAGTCATAAAATTGTTATGAAATCCACAGTTCCTCCAAACATGAGGAGAACTCTCTGCAAGCTACAATATTAACTCATATTTTTTGGGTAATCTAGTAAACCCAGATGGGGAGAAATTGGAAAGGGAAAAATGGATTCTTTCAGTGTTGCCTCAGATTGTTCATCTATTACACAGCCCAGGCACGTATCTGCATTGAAGGCTTTCAGTGTTCCACAGCTGAATTCTCACTTAAAACTTGCATTCGCTGAAGGCATGAAAACCTGGATTCAAAATAGTCTCTATAGGATCAATTGTGGAGCTGCCACTAAAAGGCCTTCAAATGCATTTGCCACTCAATAATTATTGTTCCAGTAGACTGCAGCAAATTATTTTTACAGATTACAAACCCAGTGGCTTGGCCACCTATTAAACACAATCTTCTTGGACTGAAGGGCTCTTTCTGATAACTGTTAAGTCGTTCTAAAAAGTCGATGCAAGTCAAGGTTGGGTATTTTCCATTTACGAGGTTCGGAGAAGTGGATATGACAGTCTGCTCATCACATTTCATTCCTCTGATCTGTGTTTCTGTTTCCTGCTCATTCTACTTGTAGCCTCAGCCCATTTCTTTACAGTAGTGTCCCAGCATTTTAATGATGGAATCATAAGCAAAACCACACAGCTAAATAGCTTATTCTTAGCAAATAAAGCTATGTGTTGCCACTCCAGGTCGTATCTGCCAGAACTCACATGTTTTAAAAAGGAACATCCAGCCATAAAGACTAAGATGTACTTTGAAAGGAAATTTAATGGCAATGCACTCAATGCTCTGCAAAAGAGCAAACTGGTAGCAAGATGGATTGAGAAATCAAAATTATACTGAGGGGCAGTACAATTCTTTTCAAGCAAAACTGTTCAATGTATAAAAATTATTGTGATTGAAGAAATCTGGTTTTATGCTGAAAATCTCAAGTGTTACATCACAGGTAGACCTGACACATTTTAATTATTAATTTCATAAAAAGATCCCAAGAGCAATAGAAAGGTCATGAGAGCTGCTCCAATCCATGGGCAGTTAAACAGGAGAATGCTGAGGTGCCCTTTAGCCTTTGAGTGTGCTGCAGGACAGGGGGGCTTGGTGCTAAACGACAAATTGAGTTAGAAATATTTAAGTCATAAACCATAGTAAATCTTTTAGCACTTGAAACACCATGAGACACTCCAAGCTGAGAGCAAATGAAGTGTTAGTCTATGCATGTTTAAAAATGCACAGAGGCTGTGTTTACTGAATTATCCATTTCTTAGCTATGTCTCCTTTAGGAAGCTGACATCCGACAGTTTCCCACATTTATGAAAAGTGCCTCTACCATGGTTTAAGAAAAGAAAATAATATGTATTTCTCTGAAAGCAAAATTATGTAGGTTGCAAAGTCAAGAACAGCTAAATTAGGAAGTGGCAGATTTATGTGTGCCTGCATAACCTCTACTTGGCCCTCTTGTAGGTCCTGTGCCCTGAGTGAGACAGAGGTCCTGTGGAAAAAATAGTATGTGATTATGTAGTTATAGACTATATCTTAACACAAAAAGCATGTGAATTAAGGTTCTGTTGGCAGCTGTGAATAAAACATTTCCTAACATTTAAACTCTGGGCTTTGCAACCTTAGCACAGAATTTGTTAGGTGATACCTTCACATGGCTTTTATACATAAGTGCAAATCAGTTCTCGCCAAATTACCAAGACTTTATTGCCACAAAACAATTTTCTCTTTACTGGGAAGAAAGAAGAAAGAAGAATATCAGCAGTCATCTATAAAAGGGAAAGAGCAGAAAAGCTGTGGCCTTTGAGTAGAGTCAGCAGAAACTTAATATAAAATTGGTTCATCTTCCCTTGTTTACTGGTCAGTGTTGTGATTAATATTAAAACGAGATTATTGCTGCCCAGATCTGAATCTCACCACATGCTTTGCTTTTGTTATCAGAGTCCTCTAAAATGAGAGCAAGATAATCGTTTGTTCCTAACCAGTTTTGAAAGCCTGCTAAGAATTCCTAAGGAAGACTCATATGGACAGGAGCCTCCCTACCAAAAGCCTTCTGACCAACAGGACTGCACACTCCTGGGAAGGAGAAGGTCTGAAGGAAGTGCCACCACACTACCACCACTTCTTCATGCCAAGTCCCTCAGGGCCTGTCCTGTTCTGACACAACCCTTTCACAAGAGGGGAGAGCAAACTTTTTGCTTCCCCACTAAAAGCATACAGCAGAATCCAGCATAAACTTGGAGCTGAATTTGAGTCAGTGTAGTTCTTGTTATTTTAATCTCTCCTTTCTTTGCTTTATGGATTTAGTCAAGGAAATTAAATATTAAAAAAGCATGTTAAGTGCAATGCAAGCTGAGACTGTAAAAGTGCCAAATTGATTAATGAAGTTACTATAAAATTTGCTGCACTGTTTAAGTAAATGATGGTATAAAGTCATCACCCTACAAAAGAACAGAAAATGTCATATATTTCTGAGTCATCATAGTGGCAGAGAGTCATCACTTTTCACTCCTGACCTTAAGACTGATAGAACCTTAGACCTTCTTCAGTATATATGCCATTTTTGGATTAGAAGTTAGCACAAAACCTGTGTATTCTGAGAGTCATATGAACAATGACAAAAAAAAAGCCTCTTGAATCTGGATCTTAAATGTCTAGCCAGGAATAAATATTTCCTTACAGATTTTTAAATACTTGAGGGAAAAAAAATAAAAAGGGAAAAAGAAAGGCTGCTCAGGTTTGGAAATATTTCTGTAACAAAAGCTCCAAAACATTGTGTGCTCCAAAACACTGTGGCAAACAATACAGGTGCAATTAGAACACTGTTGTCTTGACAACATCATGCAAGAAATGAAAGAAGCATTACTGTTTCACAAAAGAAAGCTACAGTGTTATTCTTTTAACTCAGAACATTCCACTCAAGGATCTCAAAAGCATCACTCAAAATCAATGAGCCAAATAGCTATCAAGGGGAACCAGACATCACTTTGAGACTACGGTGTAAAATCCAAAGTGAAGCTCCCTTCTCTGAAAAAACAATATCAAGCAATGCTACATCAGGACAAACCACTAAAGCTTGCAGGAGCTGGGCTGGATGTTTCAGGATTAGCTCTCCTGCAGTGTTCACTTTCATGGATAACTATCACTATGGAAAATGTGGATGCTGGGGTCTGCCACCCTTACCCAGGGTGCCACTCAACCCTTCTGATGGGTTTCAGCAGGCCTCACTTTTGCCATATCCTCTTGTGCTGCTAAAATTGAGAAGGGATTTAAGAAAAGTACAGGAGTAACAGCTAGACTTCCCAGAACAGCAGATCCTGTGTCAAGGCTGTTACCAAAGTGATCCTTACAGGACAGGGGATATAGGACAGCTCTATCCATGAGGAACAGATGGAAGAGAAGCAGTGAGGACTGGATCCCATTAGAGGTTATCACAAAGTATTCCACACCTCCCAGCACAAGCAGGAAGCCCTGGAAGCCTTTGGGCCTGGATGTAGAAGCTACAAGGAGCCCAGGGACCCCTTCTGGGTGCAGAGTGGAAGGTGCAATGTGGTGCCAAGAGTGGTCCCACCTGAGAAGCCATTTAACTGTGTCACTGAGGTGCTGCACCACAGAGAGCAGACCTGTTGAGAAGGAAACACCAGCTCCCACCCAAAGAGCAAGAGCTTTCTCTTCCAGGGGACATCTTGGGAAAAGGTAGAGCCATCAGCTCCAGAGTGTGCATCGTGCCCCACAGGCAGCTTGACAGAGAAGTCCTCAACTTGGAGAATGCCTTCACTTCAAAAGATCCCACTTGAATGTGAGGATACACACTGGCAACAGCCGGCTCCTTTGAGGTACATTTTCCCTCCCAGCAATATTTACCTAAGAAATTTCATGCACAGAAAAGAACGAGTGAAAGGGAATATTCAGATACATGACAAGAACAGCCTTTATTGCGATTGCTTTTTCAGCCAGCACTTTGTTTTCTTTTAGTGGAAGCCTGACAGTCATAAAAAGCCATTGTAAGTGCAGCCCACTGGGCAGCAAACCACAGCCCTGCCTGCAGTGCCGAGGGCCGGGATCATTACGTTGTTAGCGTGCCACCCGGAATCCAGGCAATGCATCCACTCCCTCCATTAAATTAAAGCATTTCCTGCAGCAATTGAGGAAAGGATAAAGAAAATAGGTGCTGTTATAAAAGCCTTGTTGTGATTGGCCTTTTTCTCTGCAAGCCATTAGGACGTGGCAGCTCCTAGCTTGGAATTGCAGGATCTCTCATCTCCCGTCCATTACCACTAGGATATAAACATGAAGGGCTGGAGCCAGCAGTATTGCTGTAGATATACAGGCTGCAAATGGGACAAGGATCTCTCTCTAGTGGTTTTCACTGTTTCAGCTTCCCCAGGTTATGTATCCCCAGCACTGCAGGTTACTGTCTCTTTGGTTAGTCACTCTGTTTTTCAGCCACTGCTCTTCCTGTGGGACCCTCCTGGGTGCCCGCTTCTCTCTGCATTTGATAAGGGGATTACTTGCAATGGAAGTAGACAGGCACAGGTGGTGGGACCACCTGCTACAATCTCTTCAGTGCTTTTGGACAGTATAAGAGCACTTGGATTTAACCTTCATATTTCCTTTCTTCTTTTTTTTCTATTTTTTTTTAACCTAAAGTTAGCTTTCAATTCACTTATTCAGTGGTCTGAAAGAAGGAATTATGATGAAAGACACTATTCCCTCGGTCCTGGAAAAGCAATTTGCTAGAATATTGTTCCCGGGAAAACAAGCTCATCCTTTGTTTTATTTCAAAACCTCTGGCAGGAACAACAAAATTGCAACCCAAAAGCTCTTTTTAAGGTATTTCTCTTTCCCTTCACTGCCTAAAAATGTGCCTTGTTGCCTGACTGCTCCTGCCAGCTCCCAAATTTTATGTGGCCATGCACAGCAGTAAGAGAGTATCTCACTCCCTCATTTGGCTGTGTTACAGCCTCAAAGGGTATCTACAACAGTGATTTATTGCAGCAGAGGGTTTCTTCTGAGTATAAAATAGAAAGCTCAGTTTGGCCAGGCTCTTGTTTACACAAATAATAAAAATAAAAACAACTAGTGTTGATTCTAAAGGAGCCACATTTTCTATGAACTTGCTATTTTGGGACTGAGACTCAGCTAGTCTCAGTCTAGCCCAAGTGGGAAGGAGAAATCCATTAATTGAATGGCAGTCTAAGAAAGACAGCTGAACACCAAATTTAAATGGGGCTTCATACAGTTGGAGTACCAATTAGAGTCAGCAAGAAAGACCTGAACCCCCAAAAGTACAAGGAATATTTAGCAGACAAATAGGTTTGAGGCAGATACTACAGTTTGCAGGCAGGGGAAAGAAATATTTTCTCAATTTATTTCATATTTAGCCTTTGTAATCACAGAAACACTTTTTCTATTCCCGGCAGAAACATTTATGCTAGATTTTAACATAAAAAAAAAAAAATCTACCTAAATCACTTGCTCAAAGTAAGGTTGGGTTTTTCTGGCACATTGTAGAAAGCAAGAGCAAACTGTGAGGTCAGTTTATGGCATGTATCTCTGGGAGCACAACCAGAAGCATCAAAAGCAAAACAAGCCTCTCAGGTGCACTTGTCCTGAGTGCTCTTTGGGGCTCAGCACTTAACAAAAAGGAACAGTTTTATAATGTCACTTGAGAATTTGGAGATGGAGACGTTATTCCTGAGCTGATATGCCATGTTAGGCAACTCGGTTTTCATCCCGGTGTTTGTTTCTGCCTGCAAAAACTTGGGATAATTTTTATTTTCCTCTGTCAGCTTTAAAAGAAAATTGCCTAGGCCCATTATTATTCATTCCTGAGTGCTGCTTCATTTGAATTTAGGCAGGATGTCCCTCTGCCTGTGGAGGTGATATTTTGTAGCATCTTTAATCAGATGCATACAGTGTTTCATTTGTGATGTGCATGTCATCTTTCACTGGGATCCCATAATTTTCCCCTGGAATTTACTCAACCCTCAGCTCTTAAGTTGACAGAAAATTGGACTGAGCAAACCAACAGTGACAGACCTAATTGAAAGCACTTACATCTTTAGAGTACACCAATGATGCAAAGATTTACCTGTGGTTATGAAGGGAATGTGTGAGGGCTCTGTTTCACAAAGAAACACTGTGTATGCCGTCCTCCTCAAGAGCCTGTCTTTTGTGCCTTCAGTACCTACAGGAGTGATCAGGAATGCACAGAGTTTGCATTCCTGCAGATACATTATCTGAAAGTGTGGCCCTTTGTTTGCTTTCCTCCTGTTTTGTTCTGTTAGTCCTTCATTGTAAGAGAGACCTGTTTATACATTCCATTTTTCTCGGTCTTCTTGGCACCTCGCGGTCAAACACTACTCCAGACTGATCCCTTGCTTTACAATGCACTGGGAGTACAGTCTATGTCAGAACAGACAAAAGAGTGTTCTTGCCATCTGATGATTTCATTTCTAGCTCTCCAGCACCTTTGTTATTTCAGGGTATTTTTTCCTGGTGGGAACGGGCACATTCAGCTGTTGTTTTCATGCTGAAAGCCTGTGTGGAAGCACTTCCCTGTTGTTTTTTCGTTTTTTTTTTTTTTTTTTCCAGACATGTCTTTCAGCATGTTTCCAAAGGCTTGGAATCAGCACATTGTGTTGTGACATGTGCATACTTGACATTGCTTTGTTCTCTGACTTCCTTTTGCTTGCAATCTTTAGGAAGTTATCTTACAATTAGCAAGGAATTTTGAGTCAGTGTTATTGCAGACCCAGCATATTGTCCTCTGCCATCTGCAAAGAAGAAAGCCTGGAGGAGCAGGAGGAAAGAAAGTAATTTTGGTATTTTTAACTGCCTGAACCACATATAGGATTCTGTTCACTGCATAGAGAGTGACTGCAACTCTGACTGCTGCCAGAAAAAAAATGCATTACATGCTACAAACACCTTCTTTATTAAATGAATTAAAGGGAAAGCAAGGGCATTAGAGTAACAATATGCAATTTGATACATCCTTTTTCTGTGTTTTGCTCTTGTTTAGGGATTCTCTTATCATACAGCAAAAGTGACAAGGTATCTTTTTCCTGAGAAGTTTACATAGAGTTCTTTTTTTTTTCTTTTCAAATGTGCACCTTTATGCAAAGGAATTCTGCTCTTTTCTCTTGTAAGTGAAGCTGATAAAAACAAACAAGTTTTGTATGATCTCAGTGGTAAACACATTCATTTTAGCTGACCAAAAAGCACAAATTTTTCAAATTTTTATGGTTGTAAAATAAAAATTTTTTCTTCTTGTATTTCACACCATCAGCCTCCCAGAGCACAGACAAGAAGCCAGCTGGTTTTGAACTGCTTCCCTGTAAAGGAAACACATCTCAAGAAAGGGAGAAATGGCAGCACATTTTGGGCAGGAGGGAAAACCTTGAAAGCTGTCTCAGAAAAACTTCCCCATGGAAAGTCCTGCTTTCCCACAGCCCAGTCAGGCACCACCTGAAAACACCTTTAAAATGGTGATAAACACACTGAAATGCTTACCATTGTGCCAGGAAAAAAAAGAGTAGGAGTAGCAATAAGAGACTGTGCCAGGAAGAAAGAAACATATCCTTGTTGATGTAACATGGACCATCTCCATTGAAATGATATTTGCAGTCAGCTCCTTATTTCCGGATAGGAGTGAGGGATATACCATGCAGTCAGACAAGACCTCTGGTACACCATGGTGCCAGGCATGTGTGCTACACCTCTCAGAGCATCAGCTTACTCTGGATGTAAGCATTCAGGTTTTAACTTTTTGCATTATTTCATAATAGATGGATGATTTATAACAGCACTGAATAGGCAAGTGTTTGTCCATTATGAGCGAGGTGGGAAAAGCACCTCCCTAAATAATATTCTGAGCTTTTTCTTTGCATGCCATAGAACACACATTGTAATGTTTGGAACAAAGATTTTGGTGTCAGGAGGCCTCATCTTCCTGCTGAAGTGGAGAGATTTTTTTCCTTAGAGTCAGTAAAAGTGTAATAAAACATCTGCTTCAGGCTTCAAGAAGAGACCTGAGGAAACAGAGCTTTTTACAGACACACAGAGGGTCGCCAAGCACCAGCAAGGAGTCTGTGCTTTTCACTGTGCTGACTTCTCTGCACCAAATCCCCTAAAAGACACCACTTGAGTGCATCCACACAGTGGAGGGTAATACAGTGACACCCAAATAAACAGCAGCTGGACTAATTTCCCAGCTGGATTCTGCAGGGCCATGTGGGTGCAGGGCTCTGCTCAAGTTGTGAGAGCAGCCCTACAATTTCCAGACAGCAGTGCACAGACAATCCAGGATTTCCCAGAGACGGATCAGATATCTGAGCACCACAGCCCTTGGCTCTGGATAGACAGGCTGGGTCCATCACAGGAAGTCCGGAATATTGAGCAATTATTCAACCACTGAGCAAGACAGGGCTATTTAGATCCCAAATGGTGAAGTGTTGCTTAATTTTTTTTCATTATGAGCTCTCCCTCTGAAATCTGTGTTTCGGATCACTGCATACCAGGGAGAGTGTATGTCAAAGTCTGTGCAAGACTGAGAGCTTGCAACATAACAATGAATGAAGTTTAAAATATGTATTTGCCAAAAATAGGGGAATCATAATTCATATAGCTATAACAGAAGGGAAAGAAAATAGTGCTGGAAATTCTAACATGAAAAGTCAACGAGAAGGAAATGGCTAACCCTTGGGGAGGGAAAAAAGGGTTCTTTTTAATGTTAGAAGTTTGGGGTTTCCCTTGTTTATGGCAAAAATTCCCCACAATTCAGTTTACTCACTCCACAATCTAAGGATTAAAATGTATGGAACATAAAACCAGCAAGACAAAGAGAAAATTATTCTCCCCTTGAAAATTTGTTTTCAGTCATTCAGTAAATGCTTTCTATTACTACAATATAAATGGCATTGTGGGTGCTCACTTATGACAACCACAAAAACTGGAAGTTTGTATAATGTCCTGTCCTGCATGGGGCACATCAGATGATTCCTTACATATTAAATCATTCCTTCTGTAATACTTTTTCCACACATAGACATCCAACTTGATATACTAGAATAGTAAATAACTATACATGGGCACAGATAGATTCAGGATATTCTTCTAAATACTGCTTGTTTTATTTCTTTCTTTTTTTTTTTTTTTAACAGAACACCTCAGAATAATCTATCATTTTTTGGCACCACTGTCATTTATTAGTGTTATCTAAGTTGTACTGCTTTCCTTGTCACATCATAAGTTAACCTTCCCTAATCACCACTCTGGACATTTACCAGGCCCTCCCTGGGGAGGTGTTTAACCAGAGCCACAATTTTCCTGTTATTATGTACTCCAGGGTTCTGAAAGCTCGTGTGGATTTTACTCAGAGACTGAGAACAAATCCATGTGAGCCTAATGCTAGAAATTTAACACACATATATGCTTACTTTAAATGAACTCCATAGCTGGTGGCATGGCAAGATCCTCAGAAGATCCCACTTTTTGCTGCACATGCTGCTTTTTCGGAAGCTTAATAGACATGGTTTAAAATCCACATCCTTTGTCAAACACCCAGAAGTTTTCATTCCCTGGACACCCATGGGAAGCAACAAAATGGCAGAGATCCAGGGAAAAGGTAAACTCCTTCTGGAAGCACTGCAAGGAAGCACTTAGGCTACAGACACATTACTCATGAAAGACCATTAGTTCAATCCAAGAGCTCAAACAAGACCTTGAAGACCAAATGAATTGGTCAAAAAAGCCAACCCAACAAAACTCACAGTAATCCCTGGTTTTCACTAGCAGGGATAGTGACCTGCCAAGTTTTCACTAGCAAGGATAGCAGGACCAGGCAGAGAGCTGACAATTCAACATCTACTCTCTTGAGGAATATTTTTCAGCCTTAGAAGGGAAAGTTGATGCCAATACATCCAAACCCAAACATTTCTTAGGCTAGGAGAGGAATCCAACAAGAGACCAGCTGTGCTGAGTTAAAGCACTCCACTTAAAACATCCCATCAATCACAGAGCAGGAGAGTGCTGACGTTATTTGTATGAAATGTAAGAGTGCTATTACTCACCTGCAATTAAAAAGAATAGTTTGACTTGGTTTCTTGCCGAGAGAATTATGTGAATATTTTCCCTTTTGCCAGCTTATGAATTTTGCCAGCTTCCATAATCTGAAGGTAGCATTCCAGGTTCTGACTAAATTGCGAATGACACAAGTCAGATCATTTTGGAGGGGAAGTCATTCTTTTTCTGAAACCTAAATTATAAACCTTCATTTTTTTCATCCAGAGTCTCTGCGAGGGGCTTGGCTTGCAATGTCATGAAAGCACAGTTTTAATTGGTACACCTCTTGGCACAGTTTGAAAAGAGTCCAAGATCTGCATGGAGACTCGATTATTCTACCCTCTCTGGATTTGGACCCTCAAGGCATGGATTAAGATGAGACATGAATGGGGCAGCATGCAAAAGCTTGTATTACTGAGATAGATCTCCTTCATGGATAAAAAGAAACAGGAACTTTCCAACGTGCAATTCTAAGTGAGAACAAAGCTACAGATAGGGAAAAGAGTCAGACGAGGATCTGGGCAAAGATTGGTAATGCCATGAAAGCATCAGAGACATCTAGAGAGGATTTTGGCAGGGTTGCATCTTCCAGTGTTAGGAACCAGCAGTTCACAAGGCTCTGAGTGCAAGTTTATACCATGTCTGGCAAAGAGAATCATTTCACGTGCATTAAATGCATGCATGCAATTAAAAAACAAACAAAAAAAGACAGAAGACAAGCAAGGGCAAGTAGAGAGTGTTATCCTAGAGAGAGAAACTCTTTGGGTAAATGCCCTTGGTTCTTTTTTCTTTTTACCCCCCAGGTTCAAATCTACCATTTTCTCCGTATTCTTTTTAGCTGACAAGGAGCTTCCTCATACCAAATTGCCTCAATGTTCATCAGAGTTAGCACACATAAAAACTTTGAGGTATTATAAAAAGTTCTTCTCGCTCCCAGAAACATTTGCTTGAGGACTTTTTTCCCAAAAAATAAAATTAATATTAAAAAAATTGGAATACTCACATTATAGAAAACAATTAGTGAGAGGAGTATCCATGCAGCCATCTTAAAGATGTTTTATGATTCAGGTCATGAGAAGCATAAAGTTATTTAACCAGGGCTGGGTGTAAGCTTCAGCTCTATCTTGATGCTGTATTAGACAGGTATCCAAGCATCCATATGTCCAGCCCTTCACTTTGGTTTCTGAAAGAAAAAAAATCAAATTTGTGAGCCTGAAGGGTCCCTGTTTGAGCTCTGGTGCTTCAGGAGATGCCACACAGCATTTATCTAACACAAGCAAATAGAGCCAAGAAACATAACTCTCTGAGTTGCAAAACCCAGCCTCTTTAGTATTCAGTAGAGGGAAAGTAACCACTCATCCTCCCTGAGATATTCTCACTTCTAATTACAAGAAACCATCTGAATGTTTCACCCAAAGGGTTGATATTGCAAAGTAACAACTAAACGTGGCCTTACTAAACACAAGTATTTTGTCACGTAAATCTTTCCCTGCCAGTTCCCTTCCATGTGGCTTTTTCCTACTTCTGAAACCTCTTGAGGATGTTTGAGGGCTTAGATAACACAGAGTAGCCTGTCTTCTTGTAGTGGAGAGACAGAATGATTTCAAACTGCCTTATCTCAGGGTCATATCCTGCCATTGATTTTTTTCAGCACTCCCTATTGATTCCAGCAGTGAGTTCCACATACAGATCAATACCAGGATATGGCCTTTATTTATTAGTACACTTCTGGTCCTTCCACTCTACCCTAATGCCTCAAAACACATGGAATTAATTACAGCATTCAACATTACTTTGGCCTTGTTGTCTTTAGAGAAGAGTTAAGCCTTCATTTGGTCAACCGAATAATTTGAAAGAATTGTTTGGTGACTTCTGCCATTGATCCAAAAATAGGCCCTGTGACACATTCTTTAGCAGCAGGGCTGAAGGAGAGGAGCAGAGATATGTGGATAAGCACGTTCTTTGGCTTACTAGCACTTCCCACTTGCAGCAGCACTAAATTCCCAGCAGAAGTTTCAGGCAGTGTCTTGACAATGAAAAATTCTCTGCATTGAGTCAGTGGTCTGATTGTCCTGACCTAGCCTGATCTTAAAGACATCATGTACTAAAGAAATATACAGCCATTTGGCTCAAAGTTCCCCTGCTATTCATTTCTGAACTTCATCAACATCTTTTACTTATCAGGTCAGGCATACAGGAACTGGAATTTTCAAGGAGTTCATCAAATATGTATTTTTTGCTTCCTGAGGCTTGGAAGAGGAAGGAGCTGAAGCTGACCTGGAAAAATTAGTATATATTCTCCAACTGCCAAGAGCAGGACTAACAAGTACACATTCTCCAACAGCTGCCAAGAGCAGGACTAATTTCAACACAGTTTTTCAGTGGCTCTGACTCAGGGCCTTGGCCCCAAGCTGCAACTGGGCCCTACAGCTTTACCAGCAGTCTGCTGGGCTCAGGTTTGATACAGATTTCAAACTGCACAGGAACTGAAAGATAAAGCCCCTTTGAAGAGAGAGTGCTTTTTCATTTCTCCCTCTTACCACAGAATTTCTTCACCAATGCAGGTATGGGTTAAAACTACCCATGGGACTAAATTGAATATTCTGCCTCCTGAGAAATCAGATCTTTTACTCAGAGTTATAACATTTGATGGCCAAAATGCAACGTTATATTTAAAAGCAGGGTAAATAAAATGCTTCCTTCCTAGGTAGGCTATGCCTACGTTACCTTTCTACACTCTGCAAAATAGCACCAAGGTAACCATTCTCTGCATTCAGAAGACTTTTTCTTTAAAGCCAGAAAACAAAATAATCTTGTCAGTATTTCTAGAATTACACTAGAGTCAGAGTAGAAGGTGAACAACCCCAAATTTTTCATCTACTACACAACCAGTGCATCCTGGTATTGGGATGCAATAAACCAACAGCTATTTTTACAAGTACTGCCTGTACCTGGGTACATTTGATTTAACCCAAGTGGGCAAAGGAACAAATGAGCAAGGAAAAGAAAGTGCAGAGGGAAAAGAGAGCTTCAGCATTTGTTCAATTTTCTTGGAGCTTTAGGAAAACACCAGTGCTCTATTGACTTTGCCTCTCTTGTTCTCCTTTGCATCACTGGAGGGTCTGGCCCGTGCTTTAAGAAAATACTGCTCCTTTTCAATTGTTAAACAGTGACAAAGTCCAGGTGACCCTAACACAGAGTCTGAGTGGTTTATGTCAAGCCTGGAGACAGTGACTCATGGAGTCACAGATGATCAGTTGATAAATGCCACCGGTATCAGAAACTTGGCCATTAACATGAGTGATGTGAGAACCAAGAGGTTAAGTAAAAGCTACCTCCATAATTAGTGTGTGATACAGAAAAGCAACATTTTGACCCAGGCTTAGATTTTTTCGTTTTGTTTCTCTTTTCCCCTTAAGGTGGATTTGACTTTGTAAGTTTTGCCAGTTTTGTAAGTTCTTTTTTTGAATGCAATGTTCCTTTTTTCATGGATGGGAAAAGGCTACAAGAAATGTTAAAAAGAGGCTCAGATGAACCACCAGGAGGTCCACTAGGATTGATATTTTTTTTTTCAACATTCTGCTGCAACAATGCAGTGTTTGCTTTCCACAAACTGCTGGGGTTTGGAATTGCCTTTGCTTCAAAGTAAGTCGGGAGCTGTTTTTAACATGTTTCTAGGAAAGAGTAAATGGTATTATTACATGCATTACAAGCAATAAGTTCCCTTGTCTACAGCCAAACATAAGACCAAGGACTTTGCTGATGCAGAGTCCTCAATGGAATCTTCCAAAGTTTTATTGCTTAAATGTATAAGCAGGCAACACCTCAGACAACCACTCTGAGCAGACTTCTTAGCTGCAGTTCAAGAATTCAGTATATCATTCAAGTCATTGTGTCCCACTTTTCTAATCTTCAGCGATTTAATGCAAAAAACCCTACAATTTAGAAAAACTGTGGGAAGCTTTGGGTGCCAACATTCAAAATCTCATGAATTATCAAAGTAGAAGCTAGTATTTCATACTGGGGATAACTAGTTCTGAAGCATTTGTGTGTCAAGTATGTATCCTGTATTTTTAGTGCACCATGCATTTGCAGTCATATTTCTTTTCTACATCATCTTATTTTAATAAGAAAGAAGAAAAAGCAGTTTAGGCTGCTAAAACTGCAGATGGATTTGTGAGAATGCAGTCCACTCATCAAGGATTTAAATAAATATAGGGAAAGGGGTAAGAAGCCTTCCTGGCCTCTGGAGGCTTTTGGCATAATGGAGAATGCCCTATACAATTTAATATATTTCACTCTAGTAAACATATTCCATTCTCTTTCAAGAGGAGAGGCTAAAGTACAATTGCTCACATACTCAACAATAATATGAACCATTAACAGAAATCCATTTTGCAGTAATAAATATTTTTCTGTTATATTTCAGTTAAAATTATTATTTACCTACAAATAAAGGGAAGAGAAGAAGGGTTTCCTTTTCTCTTTCCCTGTTCAAAATTATTTTCATTTAATTATTAATACAGTAGGAAACACAAAAGAAATCAAAATCATAATGAAATATCACATGTGATATTTTCTCAACCTCTTCATTAAAAACTTATTCTGGTGGAATTCCTAGTCAGTTCAGGATTTTGGAGATTTTGCTTCTCTCTGGTATGTGAATAAGCATGGAAAACTTTAAATACCTGCTTAGAGATAATTTTATTATATGACACCTATCTTAACTCAACATTTGAATTCAGATTTATTAATTCATCCTTTCCCATCAGAAGCCAGACTGGACCCCAGGAGTGCACCTGGCAGTTCCCCAGATTTGCAGTCCCATCCTTGTGCTTTCCACACCCTGTCTTGCTGGCCCCACAACACACATCAGGGTTCTGGCAAGGTATGATTTCCCCTACATGATCCTCCCTTTCGCCTCTCCCATGCCAGCTTTGCTCTGCTATCAAAACTGCTGAAAGCTGAAAGTTATTAACCCATCTGTTGGAAGAGATACCCCAAACTTGACTGAACCAGCCCTGAACAACTTGGTCTAGCTGGACCAAGTTTGAGCAGGGAGATTCTTATGGCATAATTATAAGAATTATATATATATTGTGCCTGACCTTCTGGACAAGATAGAAGCAAAATTTTTATCTCAAAACATAAAGCTGAAGATTCAAATAAATTTTACATTAAAAAATAGGAATTGCTAAGAATGAAAACTACTTTTTGCTTTATATTAGGTCATGATAAGATGAAAATGGTTACTTTTTTTTCTTTTTTATAGTATTGATATTCATATCAGCCAAAGCTTCCAGACCTGAAAACTAAGTCTTGGATTTCCATCTTGAATTTCTCGAACTTTCTGTGCCTGGAAAATTGGGTAACATGTTGAACTCAGAAATGATTTGACATTATTCATTTGAAATGAAGAAGTGATATTTGGCTGGAAGCAAGGGGAGGCCCATTCTGTGGCTTAGGAATTCAACATCTGGTTTCAGAAAACAGCCAATAAGCAAATCTTGCAACATTTGTGAGCAAGATGCAAGATTGTAAAATGATTACATGCCAGAATCTGTAGCATGTAATCCACCCACTTTAGATCATCCACCAACATAGCACTCCCTGAAAAGCAGACTGCACGTATTGCAGTGGTTTGTAAATACTTAAATGGCTTAGCACACTCACAGGAAATCAGAATTGTCTCCTTTGTGTCATATAAGAAAAGCAGAGCAGAAAAGGAGAGGCTCCTTATGAGGACCAGAGCAAAGGAAAGAATTTGAAAAAAAATTTGAAAGGAGATGTTGGATATGTTAGAGGGGCAGATTGGAGATTATTTTTTTATAGCTGTATGAAATCCCCCTTCTTCACAAGGAAACAAACAAAATTAGAAGGAAGAAACCAACAAACACAAAAGTGCATATTGTC
This sequence comes from Trochalopteron elliotii, assembly GCA_024734555.1. Taxonomy (NCBI): domain Eukaryota; kingdom Metazoa; phylum Chordata; class Aves; order Passeriformes; family Leiothrichidae; genus Trochalopteron; species Trochalopteron elliotii. The sequence continues at coordinate 4,912,666 of JANPWX010000183.1, forward strand.
ACTTGTGCTGACTCTGACTCCTAATAAATGACCCCAGCTGTCTGCAACACCAGAGCACTCAACAGTTTGAAAGTCCTGAAACTTTTCCAGAGGCTGTTTTGTTTATTTCTGTTGTAGTCAAATCCACTTAACAGGGCACTGTGGTAAACATCACTTTCCCTTGAGTTGTCCTGATGGCCAAGAGACTGAGTGCCAGGTGCTCTCAAAATGTACTGAATAATTGTCTTTCTCATCCACTTAAGAAGCAGAGGTGCCATTCTGTGCAAGCCTGCTATGTTTTCCTGATATACCTGCTGGCTGCTGCTCTTACTTTGCTGTTTTATTTTGTCAGGTATTAAATACAATCAGTAAATCAGTGGGTTAATAAAATTTTAATCATTTTAATCATTTTGTATGATGTCCAGCCAGGCAGAAATGACTCAAAGCCCCAGAAAAGGACCCAGAAGGACCACAAGGGCTTGAAGTTTTAAAGGTCAGATCTTAACAGGACCATTACTCTGGAGTTAAGGTTAGGTATGGGTTTAAGTCAGAATACACCAGGGTAGACCGGTCAACCTGAATAACAGGCATGACATAAACTGTGGTTTCTGACCTGGATACATGGCAATGTTTATAATTTTTTTCCTCTTTTGGAGTGAGAGAGATATAGTGGAAAACATACTCAGTGTTGTGGGATTTGTGGATAATAAAAACAATCTGCTTATATGTGTTTACTGGGATTTGTCATAGAGCAAAAGGTGACAAAAACAGATCCAGAAGGAGTCTGTAAGACAGTTTAAAGGTCATGGTTGGTGTCCATATGGAACAGATGTGTGTTCTACTCTGCAAGTTCTTGGTGTTCCTGGACTAAACTGAAATGTTCAGGCATTTGCTGAAGTTTCCTAGGGAATGAGGGGGGCTGCTCTGCTGAGGCATCAACGTGTCTGTGGAGAGTAGCACTGACAGGCTCCTGCTTTGGGTTAGGCTCCACACAGCACCAGATTTCTGTCACTCTGGACCAGATCCACAGCCCCTGGCCTTGATTTAGGACTGCTTGCCTGTGGTGGTTCCCTATAGATTTTTCTTTTCAACACAGCAGGTATGTGAGGGCAGGTCTGTTTATTACAGAGCGCACATCCCTTCTTAATCAACACAAAGATTGCTGTGGGAAGGCAAAGATTGTTTCGTCCAAATACTCTACCTGAAGAAACAGTTGAAAAAAAATCAATAAAGAATTGATCTAAACCTTCCATGAGCTTCAAACACTATCAGAAATCTGGGTTTGAAAGTGTTGATTTGTCAGTGTCCTTAGATCTTTTTTCCTACTCCATCTCATGTATTTAAAGATGAGCTTCCAGCCCAAATGAGGACTCCCATGTTGCAAGCATTCAGTTTGACAGAAAATGTGTATTTCAACACCTCCTGTTTCTCAGTAAGCAGATAATGACCCGCTCAGAGAAAACACTGGCAGCAACTTTCAAAGGACTCTCAAAGACACTTAGTTATGTCCAAGCTACCTCAGTGATTCAGAGGACTCTGTGACCTCAGAGTGACTTTGAAAAACGCTTTTACAAGCTGGAATGAGAGTTTCTGTGCATCTCTCCAGAATAAGCATCTAAACTGGAATAAATGAGTGAACCCAGCACCGTGGGCCTGCCTGGCTTTTTTCAGGAGCCCCATGCCATTGGGGGGACTTGGTGGCTAAGGGACACAGCTGGCAGGAGCAGTCCTTTACCACAAGCAGTGGTGACACCAGAGCTGGACACAAGCAGAACAGGACATCAGACAGAGGGATGCAGGCCTTTTGCTGAGACAGCCTCCCATCCCAGTCCAGCATGGTCACCCACCTGAATGGAAACTTGTCTCCAAGAGATCTGGGATTTCCACATTTCCAACTCCCACACCCCCCCAACAGATGTGGCTGTCTCCTGGGAGTAAATCACCATAGCTCTCTTCTACCTGGGGCATCATTCAAATCCTCATGGGAGGGCTCCTGACCTGGGCTCTCCCTACACCCACCACAGCTCTTTTCCCCCAGAGAAGTGGACATCACTAACTTTTATCATCTGGATAATGCTAATCCATCAAACAGAGAAAGGAGTAACTTTTTTAACTTTCTTTTTCTTGTACGTTAGGTGGAACTACTGTAGTTGTGAGTTATTGATCAACCTCTGTAGTTAACTCTGTACTTTCCCTTGCAGCCATTTAGCTACAAAGTGAGGTCTTGCTTTTTTAAAAGGCATGAGATGACTGCCCATCAAAACCAATAAACAGCATGGGAAAAGAATGACTGTCTCCTTTTGGTTAGAGACAAACCTCACTTCAAGTGGGGAAAGAAAAAAAAAAGACAGTCACAGTTTAATAGTTTTAGTGCCATAATAAACTAAAGTTATATTGCAGTGCTGTCTGCAGTGCCTGGCAAAAGCAAGCAACCCATCCACCAGGGTAGACCCCTGTCTCCATATAAATGCTTACTAAAAAGCTAAATCACCTTAGAGGAAGGATTTTACTGTCCTCCTGCTAAAGGAGCTTTATGAGCCATTTGTTCAGTTCAACCCTGTGTCTTGTCAAGAGCACAGGCTGTATACTGCACTTGTCAGCATTTGTTCTCATGTCCTATTCACTTGTATATTTTTAAACATTGACAGCTTCTATCATCAAATTTAATGATCTCTTTTAGACAAAGAAGTACCTAACTACTGAGATCTTCCTTTATTTGCAGTAATCCTAACAAACCAATTCCTCAGCAAGCCCTTAGACAATTAAAAAGCATGTTCATTTTGTGTGGAACAGACATGATGCAGAAACCATCTACATGGCACCAGGACAGGTGCATAAGGGTAAGACAGAGGGGCTACTCACTTGTTTTTTAAAAAAATAACAGTATTTTTATCTTAGACCTATTCATGTCTCTGCCCTCAATTTGTGTTCTGCAAAAGATTTCATACTGAACAAATTCCTCTACAAGCCTGAATCACACGTTAATGCTTAATCAGTTCCTTCAAAACATTTTCTTCCATTTCATCCCCAAAGAAATCATCTGAAGTTTGGTGAGACTTGTTTCCAACTTCATAACAAACATTTCCAATATTCCTTGTCTTCCTGTTGTTGTTTTCCTCTTGAAATTTGCACAGGGCAATGCAGATCCTGGGAATATCAACGTATTTGCATCAGGACAAAGTCACCTTTGGATATGCAAGTTTCAGGAGTCAAAAACATCCCACAAAATAAATGTACAGAGTGTAGACTGCAGTTATTAAGATAATTGGTTCTGAAGGGGAGGATGGAGTTTCCACTACTAGCAGGGAATCCAGCACCTGAAGGAATGGAAACTCTTATATCAGATATAATTAGGCAAAATGTACCTCGCAGAATTGACTTGGTATTTTGGAACCATTAAAAGCAGAACAATCCCTGCTCCTATATTAATATATTCCCATGGTGGCACAAATGAGTAGCATTGAAGTGTCACAGATCGTGACAGAAGATATCTGAGAAATCTCTTTACATACCCAGATGTAAGGGCCATTTCCTCAAATGTGGATTTTTAAGGAGAATTTCCCAAGGAGAATGAATACAGGTCTACTTGTTTTCAACAAAATCTTTCCTCTGTAGGGCGGGGAGCAGATAAAATGCTTGCAGAGACTGTTTTGCAAGAAAAGTATTTCTGCTGCCTGTGCCGGTTCCCAGCCTGTGGAACACAACTTGGAACAGGTCTCTACTAGACACAGGGGTGGGACAAAGTTTGGCAAAACAAAGAAGTGGTTCCAGAAACAAAGAGCGTCCTGTGAATAACTGATCCACCACAAAAGAAAAGGAAATCGAAAGGGAGGGAGCTTCTTCAGGCTGTGTTGTAATGCTAATTCACGAGATTAACTCACCGAAAGAGGTAAGGAGTCTGCTCCGTGGTACAGCTACTGTACAGTGGAGAATTTAACATACATTTAAAATGCAGCAGCTTCACAGACTGGTGTGCCATGTTCTTTGTTATGTCACTCGTGGGGTCATGAAAAAACCCACAGTGAAAAACCCCATAATGCCAGAAGTCAGTTTAATACCACTGTGGATCGTATCTTTTGGCTGATCACATTATGCCACCTGAGATGGACACAGATCTGGTCTGCACCAGGTTATTTTCACCATTTATACAGGCAGTGATTCAGATCTCAATTGTCACACCTGTACTGCATGTCCATGGAAACAAAGCCAAGGGCTAAACTCCTCCAGGCTGTCTTCAAACCTTCTCCCTGGTTCTCAGGAAAGCAGGACAACCTGCACTTAATCTGACAATCACCCTTCCTCCCAGTCCCTGGGCTTTAAACAACACTGAGAAGAAGGAGCCAGAATATGACAATGATTTGTTTTCACAGCCTGATGCTGCCATGTGAAGCACACAGGCAAAATAGGCCACAATCCCTTTCAGCAAAGAAGGAGACATATTCATTGTTAGTTAATGAACCAACCGGACTTTATTCCTTTCTACTTAACCAAAACAGACTAGCTGAGCTCCCTAAGCAGCTCCTGCAAGTTTCAAGACAATAAAATGTAATGCTTTGTCTTTTAAAACACCTGAGACCTGAATTCAGCCCAAACTCTTACACAGTAATACAGAAGCCTGAAGACTGGCCCTAGGTAATAGGTGATCGGCATGTGTTTCCTAAACCTCATTACTATGAAGCACAATACACAAAAATCTTTTTAAGTTTCTGTTTTGGTCTGGGCTTATGTGGGGTTTTTTTGAAAATTGTGTGGGGCTTGTTTTCATTGGGACTCTGCAGAAATTTTTATCAGAAAGCCTCTGGCCACACAATTGTCTCCAAGTCACCACAAAATGTCATCAGAGAGTGTGCAGTTATTCCATTTGTGCCTCTCCTCCTGTACACAGCTCCTTCATACCATGCCAGTGCATCACACAGGCTCCCCAGGTCCCCAAGTACTTGAGTCTATTTGACCTAAATAAACAACCAATTCTGCCACCTCTAAGCAAAACTCAACATTTTTTCCATGCACCTCTTCTCACAGTAGTATTCCATTCAGTGAGGGTGGCAGAACCCAGCCTGGGGAGGCTCAGCTGTGCAGGAATGGCTGGAAAATCCAAGCCCTTCCATCCCCTCTCTGCTCTGAGCACCAGTTTGGTGGTTGGATTGAGGATTTCAGCAGTGGTATTTGTCCACCTCACTAATATCCTGAAGCCCTAATTTAAACTCCATAAAACAAGCCAGGCTTCATGGAGCAGCAAAATGCTCTTTACTTGCTCGTATAACAAAACAGGCTCATGATTAATTATATCAATTATAATCAAAATCCTACGCACTATTAATTTAAGATAGGAAATACAGCAGTAAAAGAAGATAATATCTGCTACTGTAATTTCTTTCCCTGAGGACTTTGCTACTGTAGGCCCAAAGAAATAAATGACAGGCAAGGCAGTTACACACTTTTTTATTTGCTACCCAGCATTCACAGGTCAAATGTATAGTTTTTTCCTTATCCCTGCTAATTCTGATTTTTTTTTTTTTGCCAGAAATGTTAACAAGATTTTCTCTCTAGTAGGTACAGTCTGCTGCATGTGTGTTGGTATTGGTATGGTATAGAAAGCACAGAGTTAAGAAAGTTCACAGATTAATCTACTCTGATCCCACAGTTTCCATCAAAAAGCCTTCCTTTCCTCTGTGTGCTCATGTGCCTGTAAAAACATTCTGGATTTGCTCCATTACTTTTTTCCAGTCTTATTTTTTCCACTGTTTCACCAATTAAACTTGCCATTACAACATTTTTTCACTATAAAGCACTTGGGATATCTTGTGAAATAGTCTAAGGTCTTCCTTGTGCAAAGCATCATGAAATTTCTGGAGAAGTCCTAATCCTATTAAGATCAATGGTATCTTTGCCATGCACTTCAGCACTGCCAGGATGAAGACCCCTGTTGATTTATGATGATGAGATGTTGTTTGGATGATAAGTATTCCTGCGAGGAGGTTTGGGTAAGCAGCCAATCAAAACTACTTGTCAGTCCAGCCTCAGTCATGGCTTTTCCCTAATTTGCATAAAACGACTCAAGATTTGAGTTTCTGTGGAAAAAATTAATCAGGTAAGTTAAGCATAGTTTTTGGTTTCACTGAGAAAGTCACACTGAACTTTGGTGTGTCACTGTTTGCTTAAAAAACATTCTTTCTGAATTCCTCCACACTTTTTTTTATTCCTCTGAAGAGTTTCAGGTCATTCTTGCTGGAGACGAGTGGATTTCATCAAGCTGTAGAACTACTTTGATGGTCTGGAGTGTATTTTACTGGGTCATGGATTTGCTGCCTATAACATTTGCTTGAGGAGCATGTCATCACATCTCAAACAAAAACAGTTCTGTCATTTGAGTGCTTTTATCAGGCTTTGCTGCCCTGGCTTGCGATGAACCACAAAACTTGTTACGGACCCCTTTAAATTATTACTTTACTGGGACAAATGAATGAATTTAAATTTGTATTTGGGGCTGTTCTGCTGGTGTTTTTGGCTGCTAAAACCATGAAGTTTTAGTCTGCGGTGGCTGCTGGGTAGAGCCTGCTTGTCATTTTTCTTTTGCCTTGTGTGTGTTTGAGTGTGTGGTTTGGTGTTTGCGTAGTGGGGTTTTTTAGAGTTTGCATGTTTGGCTTTTGCACTGTGAGCTGTTGGATCTTCATTCAGTCTGGCTTCTGCCATCACAAGTAGGTGTCAGACCCACAGCATCGTGGGTGGGGTAAAGGTGGCAAATAAATAAGTGACAAATAAAAAAATGAGAGTCTTAAGTTTCCTACAGTATCCACTCTACTGAGATCCTTTAGATTATGTCCAAAACTCACAAGAGTCTCTAAAAACTCAGATGTCATCTATCAGACCACTATGCCACTCCTTTCCAAAGCTGCTAGTAATTTTCAATATATCTTCTAGTCTCTTTGCCTGAGAATATTCTGAAAAACCAGTAGGACAAACAATCAGGGTTAATTCTGACTATAACAACATCAACTTTTATTTATACCAAAGTTACAGGGAGGGCATCTCCCCTTTTAGTGCAGATGAATTATTTAAAAGGGAGGAGGGGAGAGATAGGATCATAACCAAAGTACGTGCCTTATCAAAATTGTCAGGGCTTTTACATTCCATTTCCTTGTGATAAGACTCTTGTGCTGAGCTGGTATTCGGAAGTCAGCCCAAAGGGCTGACTGATAAGTTTACATAAGGAAGGAAATAATCAATTTAGGGCTGTTACTGAATGAGTTCTTATCATGTTCATTTCCTCACTATTGCTTCTCAAGCTAAATATTACATGTTTAGGAGCAACTTCAAAAGATTTAACATTCTAGCCTCTGCATTTTATTAAGGAAAACTCTTTCAATAGCACAAAGTATTTGCTTGCAGCACAATAACAGCACAATTAATCCACTGACAAACTTGCATTTTAAGACACTAATATTGATGTTGAAGGAAGAACTACATTATTGAAGGAAGATTATACTTTTTTCCAGCTTGCTGTCTAATACTTGAAGCACAGAAGAGGGATCCTAAAAGGTACTAGTAGGTAGTACACTAAATTCCCTTCTGTAGATTTTCTTCTCCTGTAATGTGCCTTGTTTAACTGCATTAGTCTACTTTTTCTCCAAAAAGATGGTTTTCTTAAGACCCTGATGACAGCAGTGTGATTTGTGGGTGCACATGACTTGTCATGCTAAAAATCTAAAAATGTGGCTCTTATTTTGAGTCTGCATTAAACCGTAAAAAAGTACATTGTGTCTGGTAAGTGACTGACTGTAGCCCCTTTGTCTACAGTAGCTTTGTAGTGCTTCTGAGAGCTTCATCCAGGGCACAATCTTTTCCATGAGATCAAAATGGAATTACTGGGAAAGAGTGGGAAGGGAGAGTCTCAACTTAAATAGAATTATGGCAGTATTTAAGTTGGCTGTATCACATATTGGTACTCCAATGTGAAACAACTACAGGTCTAAAACACTACAGATTTCATATGATGTCACTATTTTGGGTCTTTACTTGACCTGGTTTCTACCTTGTTCACAGTCAGCACGGAGGAGGGTTTGCTCAGGGCTTAGTTGGGGTGTTTGATTTTCCACAACCACAGATTACATTTGTATCCTAACATATTTTTGACTGGACTGTGTCCAATCATTAAGGAAAACCACAGAGATCCTCTAACACTGCCATGGCTAAAAAAACATTTTCCATTGGCATGCAACTGCTACAGAAAGTGCATCAATGGGCAATTCCCTCTGCCAACAAATTTAACAACAATACCATGATCAAGCTTCAACTGAGAGTAAATCTGGGAAGGAATGTACTTCCTCCCCTGATCCAGCACAGCCTGAAGTTTCAGACCATCAGGACATTTCACAACGTTCATCCAATCCACTGTGAGCAGCCTCCTTCCAAAGCTGCCTTTACAATTGCCTTGCTCTTGTTTCAGCACTGTTGGATCCAGGTATTTCATCCTAGCACGTCTTTAATTTACAAAACCAGATTTATTTATGGAGCAGACCACTTTCTTTCCAGAAGGGTTTTATACCTTTCATCACCTGTAATGAATATATAGCTTAATGAATTCATCAGGAGACTGATTGAAAGACCTTGAAATGAAGTGGAATCTGTTCAGCAGTTTGCTGCCTGAAGAAAATGCAGAACACTCAGTTTGGATTTTATATAACACAAAGGATGATGCATTTGCAGTTAACAGCCAATTTTAAGCAAGAAATTCAACGCTTCTCTCCCTGGGCCCCATGATGTGTGCAGCCTCAGCTGGGCTTTGATCCAAACCCCTTGACCTAGCTCTTCGAGGTACAAACAGTGTAGTGCAGGAATTGTTTGATATGGATGCTCTCTAAACTGCTTCCCAGAGAACATTCAAATGAAACAGGCATTGTACTTCAGTAGGCAGCCCTGTCCTTCTGTAGGAGACTGACATTCATTTACAGAGAGGGCAGCAAAGTTGTCCAAGGATCACCAGGTGCTAAAGAGATGGGCAGAGTCTTCCTGCTGTCCAGCACACCCAGGAAGATGAGGAGACCACTGAAACCACGCAGCAATGAGTAACCAATTGTTTCGAGTGAGACTTTCTGTGGTACTGTGTCTGCACACTCTATAAATCATTGACAGGTTTGTTGTGCAAGCACCTTGTAAACAGAGCTTCTCCATGCTCTGTTGATCTTTCCACTGCAATTTGTTGCAGGCCTAATAGCTGTTTAAATAATTTCTGACATGGAAAAGCACAGGCCGGATCCAAAAGTGTAAACCAGAACCCTCAGGCTTAGCTGCTAAATGCAGGCAGCCACCACTGAGCTCGGGGCATCTGCACTAGAGTGCTTGGCATTGTCAGTACAGCATGCTCAGAGCCTCCACAGCAAGTCCTGACTCCCACTTCCAGTGCCTCCATTTAGGGGATCAAAACTGGAAACTCTGGGGCACTCAAAAGGGAGGTGAAACACCAGAATGGAATTGCTAGACAGGGTGTTAACCTCTTGGATTCAGTATGTCTGCACATAAGGGACAGAAATACTCATTTCCTTCAGGAGGTGAGATTTGCATTATTCTAATTATTATTATTGATGTTGCTGCCATTGGTCATAATTACTAGACCAGATAATTGTCACATCAGTAACATGAGTTTATGTCACCTGGTTACTTATAAAGTAGATTGGTTACTTTTCCTTGCTTTCTACGATGATGAGAAAACCTAAATATACCTGGGCTGATAACACCAAATGCTGTGTACACTGGCAGCCCCTGGAAACAAAGTTTAGTCAGGTGGCAATAAATTCCAGTAAAATACTCTAGATTTACATGGAAAGGAATGAGACGGGACTGAATTTTTATTAAATTCACCTGTGTTTGTAATCACAGGCTTACTAGGCTACTACCAAACTTTCATCTAAAAGGCATCAGTACTAGTGGCAGAAATGGCATTATGGCCAGAACAAATATTTTACCTTCAGTAAATAAATTTTCACCTTCCTGCCTAAGAATAATGTTGTTGAATTACAGCTGAAAAGCTCAGAAGCCCTTTGCTTCCAATATAAGCTACTAATGAATGTAAGGGACATTCACTGCAGTTCAAGATCCAGCAGGATCTTCCAATGAAAGGCTAGGAACTCCACAGAAGCATGATCTAATGGAAAAAATATGATCCAATGCAACCCTCAGTAGAAAAGTTCCTTATATCTCTCTTTTTCAAGGGACGTTTTTACTGGTATAACATTAGCTAATTCTGGGAAATGTCAAGTCTGCCTACAAAAGGATTAAGAAAAGGGGTTTAGAAAAATATGACATATAAATCAAGGCTCTCCATAAAACTGCAGATGATAGGATTTTTTTAATTATTATTATTCATTTTTTGAAAAACTGGGGCACTCCATTTTCATCAAGTGTCTGCTTTGTACCCTTTAGCATAACTTAATAAGTAAAAACACAGGAAGAGAAAAGGCAGTAAAATGCAGATACGGATGGGAAGGTTTTAACTTTGCCATGAAACTGTTATCCCCACAGAAAAACCATCCTGAAACCTAAGCCTGAGCATGTCCCAGCCCCGCCAGACCTATTTGCCTGCATTTTCATTTTTCAGTGTGCAGGAAGAAGTTGCAGCCTGGAGGACTAAATCAGGCCTCTGTGATCTCAGTGCCAACAGCACAGTTCCAGAGGTCACTCCAGCCACTCCAACCTCAGGTCCTCACTCAGGCTCCCTCCATCCCAGAGCACTGTTCCAGCTGCAGGAGGCTGCTGTGTGCATCACTCCTGGTGTGGCAGGAAATTGGTCCCGGCATGGTGTACATTTCTTCTCGTTGTTATCGTTATTTTCATTCACAGAAACAATTTAATAACCAGCAAAGGAAGAAACTGCCATAAGCATTAGGATGTTTTGTCTAGGATCCTGGCTCCAAGCCTGGAATTTTTGTCATTAGGTGATATGATAACATTAGCAAATAATAATGATAATACCAATATGATAAACAATATCAGAAGATAAAAATAACACAGTGTAAGCACTCTTTGACTATTTTGTCTTTTTCTCACTTGCATTATGGCACACCACTGATTATCTGCTTTCCTGTATGAGTCACATCAAGTTATATCATTTATCCTTCCAGAGGGTTCAGGGGATATCATAAACCATGGAGAGCAAAGCTTGTTCTGCACCCTAATGCAATCTAAAGTGCCTGGTGCTATAATTGTCTGCCTGCTGACTGCTCTGCTTATGGGGTATTTAAAGCAAAGGAAAACAATGCCTGACTGCAATTTTTTTCTCCATTCATACTCTCCTCTAGACCTGATGTTTTCTCTCACTTTCTCTTGCCTATCTTTCCATTGCTTCCCTGTCCTTCCTTTTTCCCAGTCTCCTTCCTTCCTCCTCAGTCTCCAGGGTGAAATGAATCCTTTCTTTTTCCTAAGCCTGAGACTGAACTCACGTACACAGAACCCTCTAAAATTATTTGGGCTCCTTTAGGGAGGTGGGGTATCCTACAGGTCTTAACCATCATCAAGTGCACCCAAGAATGCTCTGGGCATAGATTCCAAGTGACTGTGGAGCCATGCAGCAGATCCCACCAAACCCACAACCAAACCAAACAGAAACCACAGAAAATGTGCAAGAATGTATTGAAATATCAGCTACATCCTCCTCCATCTCTCCCATCTGCTCCCCAGATTTGTGTCACAAAAATCCTTGGTAAATGTCATATAACCTTCATTTGAATGTGTTAATTCATCAAGTTTTTTATTCCATCTACTTCCTGAATACAGTTAATAAATTATATATGTTTATGTTCAGTGATTTGGAAACATTTATAATTCAAGAGCTTCCAGTCTCCTCTTTTCTTTGTAAAAGTTTTGTGTTGCTAAGGCAGAAGACAGAACAGATTTCAGTGTATCATCCTGGTGTAACAGGGTGATTTTGTTCTCAACTGGAAGACAGGTTAGAAAAAGATTTTTTTTCACAACTATATATACAGTGTCTGTGCATATACCTCCAGTTTACACCACATGGGGTTTTTTTTTTATTTTTATTTGCACAAAATTTGTGTATGCAAACTGCCACTGCACACCTTATGCACACAATTCTTTCACATTTTTCTCTGAGAAAAATTTGCATTTTGCAAGTGTTGCAAAACTATCAAATATTATTCCATTGCACATGGAAGTGGGTGAAAACATTTTTCCAAAGCATGGGCTAAATTTGCATTGTCCATTCCTGGTATAAAATAGGCCAAAAGGGATAAAAATAATCCGATAACAATTTCATTTAACAGGACTCCACTATGATCAGCTGATATCAAAGAACAGGTGTTCAAATATTTTTAAAATTAAGTCAGTGTTAATTCATTGTTGTGTTGCCTGCTCCATGAAATTCAATTTGAAATTCAGTGTCTGCCCATCCTGTATTTTAGAAACACTTTCCCACAATTTCTGAATGATGAAAAATGCAGCCACATAAAAAAGTGTTCTTCTCTAGCACTTCATACTGCAGGTTATGACATGATCTTTACTTCCTCTATTCACTCTTTATTCTGTAAATAATAGATAATTATACATTATATAAAATTATAATTATTGTTAATTTCATCATTTTCAAAGATCTACCTGAAAAACAGAGCTACCTGTGAAATGCATTTGTCACTACAGAACTGTTTTTAAAAAATACCACCTTTACAATCAGGAATAAAGGAAAAAAATCATTTTTCTGTTTAAAAATGTCCAAAACCACCGAGTTTGTTCAGGGATTGTGACACACAGAAGTCTTCTGCCTGTGGGTTATATTAGGGACGGACCAAGGACTTCACATCTAGTTTAACTGTGGTGACTGGAAACAACAGGAGTGAAGTGAAGCTCATCTCATGACCAAAGGATTTTGTTGCTCTCAGCTCCCAACTCGTGCCCCACAAAGTGCTGCAGGAAAGCAATTTTCAAGTTTGCACTTGAAACAATGCTAAAGGTGAAGGGCCTCAAACTCTGCAAGACACGAAGAACCAAGAATCCCTGGCAAATTTTAATGAGTGATGGAAAAGTTAGAAAGCAGGGCCATAATTTTTCAAGCATTTGGAGGCCTGAGTAATGTTAACAGGAGTGCAGGACATAAATGTTTTTCTTTTAATCAGATTCTGAAGCATAATGGCACAGGGTAGAGTTCAGAAAACAGAAAATACCAAAGTGCTGATCTGTGGTACCACCCAGTGCCTGCTGCAACTCACGGAGCACACATTGCACATTCTCACTGGAATAATGGTGGTCCTGCTTTTCTTTCCAAAAGTGAAAGCTGTAATTCTACTACTTTTCTGTGAACATTTTTGAAGGAATGACCATGGGTTCCAGTCCTATCTGGAGGAACAATCTGACTCGCCTACATTTCCATGTAGTTATGGTTTACATTCAGCTTTTAAAAGCAGTTCCAAACTACCAAACCCACAACAGCTGTTTTCAGAAACAAGCATTTCTTATCATTCAGTATCAAGCATCAGAGCCTATTAGAGTATGGAAGGAATGCCACAAATGAACTGGCTTTCTAGAGTCCTAGGAGATTTGTTTCAGTTTCTAATCAAACTGGTTCCCAGACTTAATTCAATCAGCCTTTATTTTTCCTACACTTGGCAGGAGAAAGACTTTTTTTTTTCCAGAAGCAATTACTGTAAATATAATGGCTAAGCACTCAAGCAGTATATTAAGAATTCTAAATCCTTTTCTTCTGCTCTTGATCATAAAAACCCTTCCATGCAAGCAACAGTAATGTCCCTTTTTATAGCATAAAAAGTATAAAGAAAGACCATCTGGGCTGGCATGCCTGCCTTTCTCATACTTACACAGATTCAAGGTGACCCCTTCCAATGTTTCAGACTCCCTGATCCCTTTTGAAATAACTGGAGACTTCTTCCAGCTTATCTTATTCCCAGGATCTTTTAAAGTGCATCAGACGTATTAGAGATGATGGAAGAAGAGGAAGGAGGGGGAATGATATGACCTGATACAGTTGCTATGACCCGTGTGCATTTCAAGCCCATTTTGAAACAAATTTGTCCAGTTAGAGGATAGTGACTTCCCATATTAAGATCAACAAGGGGGAAAAGTATGTAAGTGAGACTGACTTTCACTGCTAAAGGAGCTTTAAATGTTAATCATGTGGTGACACAACATGCTTAACTGTCGAAAAGACAGGACCCTGCCATAATCAAAGTGACACTGCAAGAAAAACCTACTTTCAGCAGGGAAAAAAAAAGCTTTAGGTTTGTACAATGGGCTTCCCAAATAAAACAGGACAGGCAGTTGCAGTTGTACAAATGTATATATATACTCATAAAGAAGGGGATAGGAAAACAAAGAGATATGGGTTTAATTTCCAAGAGTGGAGCAGGGAAGCTGGTTTATAATTCGTGAGCTGAAAATAAGCACTGAATGAATAACTATCATCAGATCTCATACCATCAAATATCTGTTCATTTCTGCTGGCAGACTTACAAGTGGTTTAGCATTTTTACACTATTTCTATCACCAAATCACTTAATCCCATTTATAACCAAGAAACATCATTGATTACCTAAAATGTAGTAAAAATTCCTTTTCTTCTACTTCAGGTTTGCCAGGCTAAAAGGCTGGGAGTGTCAGAAGTCCCTGGCAGAGAAAAGGAAAAAGGTTATTAAAAGGTGGATGCTTTCAGGCAGCAGCACCTCTTAAGAGGTGCACTACATAACAAACAACTACCCAGATAAAATATGAAGTGGCAGGAAAGTTGTTTTTACAGGAAATTCCCCAATTATTCTAGTTTAATCGTTCATGTTGTAAAATAAGGCCAGGTCCCTGCTTTATAATCCACATTAAAATAATATTGACATCATAACACATAACCACACAGGCAAAGAATTATAAAGACTGTATCAGAAAGGACAGGCATCATCCCTTGCCAGCCGAGTGTTGAAGAGGTACCAGAAGCAGACCTCTTCATTTTTTCCCTTTCCTAAATTCACAGTACTGCCCTCACATCCTTCAGCACTGCTTTAACCAAGAATAGTCCTATGGAATTTTCATACCTGAATACAAGTGAGTTAAACAGATTAAAAGAACAGATCAGGACCATGTCACCTGCAGTAGAAAAATTACACAAATGATGTTTATTTTTATGATTTTTATTTCAACCGCTTGGTTTTACTACATTTTATGAAAAGAGCCTTTTAAGAATTTTTTGCTCATCTTTTAACAGCTGGCCATGTTGTTTTTCTTTTATTACATGAAAAAAGGCTGTGATGCTTACCTCTTTTTCATTTAATGAACAGTCTCTTATGCTGTAGCACAAAGCATTAGGAAGTTACCTAGTTCCTAAAGAAAAGACCTTTAATGCTGACATTGTTGAACTTACTCATGTTTCCTTCTTATTTATTCAAGTCAACTTATGTATCATTTCCTTATCCCGGATTTTCATTCTGTTTTACCAACATAAAGGCAATCCTTCACAATCTAAGATGAACATTTTGTATTTGCATGGGGGGTTTTTTAAGGTTTAATTAGACACTTTAACAATGTCAAGTCATTAGGCAACAATTTACAGTCAAGATGGATTACAAAGGAAGCTCCCAAATCATAAAGGTCCCAGAGCTTTTGAATGGTTTCTCCACTATTTTGTCCCTGCAGGCTGCTGTGTGCTTAAAGGGTGACATCACTCATCTGCATTATTGTGCTGTACATTCATCAAAGTACTGATTAGAATCTAAAAGTTCTCAAATAGCAGTAGGATTTAGTAATTTGTAATCAGATACATAAGAGTGAACAAAAGGAAGTATCAGTGCTTTCAAAAGGAGGTTGTGACCTTCTGGTGCAGGTTCTGGAATGACTTTCTCTGCTGATTTTAAATTGTACCTGAATGACAATATTAACAAAGCAGCTGGATGTATATTCCAGGTGAGGGAAAGTCAAGAATCTACTCCGTAATTACATTTTGAACTCTGTAATTACATTTTGATATTTTATTTATTTAGGAGTATTAGTACATGAGAAAGCAGAAAGGCATGAGCATCTTAGTACAGTGAGAGTCTCAGATTTTTAATTTGCAGTGGCTAACACTTGTAGTGGTGATGTTCTGGTTTCCCAGGGGCATGCTGCTGCATTGCTGCTCCTTTTTGATCAATTTGGGGCTGTGGAAGCATTGCCTTGATCACAGATCCACAATGTGCATGTGTTGGATACTATGTGAAAAATTGAATGACAGCTGACGTTATATATCTGTGGTGGGTATGAGCCCTCTCTCTCTCTGAGGCCGTGGAGAAGTTTTCAATTTACATCATGATATGAAACAAGCCAAGCATTTCATTTTTATTTCCATCACAAAGAAACCCATTTCAATAGCAAATTTGTCTCCCTTTGGAGCAGCTCTTCTCTCTTCATCAAATGGCAATAAATCACTCTGTACTTGACTACTCCAGTGCACAGAAGAAAGTTTAGGGTTTCAAGCCAAGACATCTTTGTCGATGACCCCAAGGCTCTCGCGGATCCCAGGTGGAACCCGGCTCATGAGTTCCCTTCTCACTTTCAGCCTCCCAGGCAATATCTGCTGCCTCCAGAGTTTCATTAGGTTGTTGCCTTGCTTACAAAAGGCAGATATGTTTAGATGACAGGCAGGGGCCTTGCTCCCACCCAGCAAGGCCTTGTCTCTCTTTTGAAGGCACTGATGGTGTATTTCAGTGCAGATACTTGGTCACCACCTCCCACAGCAAGACAAGGATCCACAAGAATCTCCAGACTTTCCACCCCAGGCAGGGGCCTGCAGGGACCCCACTCAGCAGCTTGGAGCTGCTTCAGACTGTTCAAAATTGTCTTCAGCTGCAACATCCTCCCAAGGGCTGCTGCAGCAGCTGGGGCTTGCCAGAGTTCACAGACAGTTTCAGCCTCCCTCCTGGCCGGCCTCAGCTACATCCCAGGCATGCTCCCCCATGGAAGGTACAGCAAGAGGGTGCTGAAGGGGCCAGGTTCTTGAAGTTCAGGGATACTGAGGAATTCCCTCGTGCAAGGCAATGGATGCAAGCCAGAGATCTGGCTCAGCACTCTGCTTCTTTTGGATAAGGATCCTCCCCCTGCACACACTGCTCTCGTTAAAGGAAAGTTGCCATGTGTTAGATAACCCTAAACTATCAGGGAGAAGGAACAGTGGGAAGCATTTCCTTCCAATGACTGGATGCTGTGAAATTTACATAGGTTTTAAAAATTCCATGTCAAGCAGCTTCCCTCAAAACGCACAGATGTCCATTTGTGCAGCTCAGGGGGTGAAAAGTTCCTGCATATTCCGGGAATACAGCTACTTTTCTGCACATCCACGGATTTTGGAAACACTGCTGGCTTCATCTATTTCCAAAGGTTGAGTTCACACTGTATTGTAACAGATCATTTCAGTAGGTCAGAGAGAACACGAACTTAGGGTCTGGAAGGAAGGTCCCCTAACGGGGGCTCTCAGAATCTGCTGTTGTTTTCAGCTGCAGCCTTGTTTTTCAGAGCTCTGCCAGCACCAGCAGCTCCTGCTCACAGAAGGGTCAGCAGTTTGATTTTTGGCCATTTCTACAAAACACACAGTTCCCATTCTGCAGCCCACCTTCTGCCTTTGTTGGTTGTCATTAAAACTTCACTAACAACAGGCAGGGGTGTAAATGAATATAGACTCTGCTCCCCTCTTCTGTTTCCTGCACTCCAGCCAAAATCATCGCATTTCATGCATCCTGAATAAAACCATAAATCCTTCCCCATGGGGAGCAGGGTGTTCCCCTTGGAAGTTGGCCTGTGGTTCCAAACCACTTCAGGAATACAGGCCAGGTTTCTAAAACTGAAACGGAGGCATGTCCCACTTTTTTGTAATACCTAACTTCTGCTTCCTTTTCTCCGAAAACAATGCTTTGCATGTTTTAAAAATAATATTCACTTCTGAATCTATACACCTAAAATGTGCATAGCTGAGCTGCCAGATGCTACAAATTGTCCCAGCTCAGCTGGAAATGAGGAATCTATTCTGCCTTATGCAGGGGGAGGATATGCATAATTTCAAACCCATTTTTATATGCAGCCTTACTTCTGCTAAGATGTTGTTGGAGATTAGTTTGGTCTGACCTTTATGATACATTAAAATACTTCTGGTTTTTTCTCACAATTATCATTATTAATCTTCTCCTGGATGTTATAGCCCATGGTATATTCATTTATTTGTGAAATTAAATTTCAAGGAAGAGAACACTTGGGTAAAACATCCTCAGGCTTTTGGGCATTCTGAGGGAAATCATGTATAAATGAGCTGATTTTTTTCTGTATATACATGAACTTTTCTCAGCAAATAAAGAGGCAGCTACTTCACTGAAATTCTGGTAATTATCCTCATATATAATGTGAAAGTAATGATCTATCATGGCCAATAAAATAAGTGAAGTCCAGTAAATAAGCAGTTCTTGCCAGAAGTCAGCATGTTTTTCTAAAACCTTTACTTGCTGGGTTTTGACTGATTCAGTACAGCAGGTTCATTAAGTCATTAAATCCCTTCTGTGCATTAAATATCTTCTGCTGTTCCTGGCACACGCTGGCACTATGTGCACACTGGGAAATTCCCATCTCTCTGTCCAGGAATATCTGTTTCCTTTTCAGCTGGCACTGCAAACTCAGCACATCTTTCTGCATTCATGCCCATCAGTGATTTGTGCCAGCCATCTCATTCGGGATCAGAATCGTTTTAAACAAGAGAAAATTTCTCCATCACATTTTACCTTCTTTTTCTTTTTTTTCCCCTTAAACTGGATGTGAAGAGAAATGCTAAAGCACTGCAGAATCCATCTTATTATCATTCAAAAATATAAACCCAGTAGTAGCTATCTTACATGATAGGGCCTGGACTTTGTGTTTCACTATTGCACAAGAATAGATTTAGCATGTTTAGGATCAGGAAATTGAAAAAGCAGTTTAAAATCACTGTGCACCAAACCCTAAAGCTCCACCAGATGCAGGAGGGACTGACTCAAATTATCTGACCTATTTCAGGATTCTTATGTGCCCTGAATGACAATGGTCCCTGCTGAGGACTTTCCAGTTTCTGCCATGGGACTTAATTAAAAAAATATCAGCCAACCTCTGACCCCAGCACACCTCTTTAATGCTCACATTATTTGCCCATCCATAAGGCAGACAGCTCTCAGGTCACAGTTGCCACAGTAACTTGGATAAGGTGCCACAGAGAAAGCTGCAAAGTTGGTAATGCAAGTACCAACCAATTTTTCTAACCAGCAAAAGGCTCCTTCTGAAAACAACACAACCTGAAGAACACTTCCAGCTGGTCTCAAAAAGAAATTACAATTATTTGCTATGTCACAGTATCCCATAATCACCTGCAGCCCCTAAAATCTGTAGGAAAACACATCAAAATTTTAGTAACATTTTTAGGAAACATGGGATAGACTTAGAACAGTTATTTCCAGAGTAATGTCTGGAGGCTGCCTGCAGCAAGTGCATTCAAACAAATCTCATCTCTGATTAAGCTGTATAACAGGGTCAGCAGCATTTGAAGGGCTGAGGTGTAATTCTCATGAGATATCCCTTGTGCTCTGTGAAGGAAGGGAAAATGGTTGAGGTTATCCACTATTACAGAGAAATGTGATGCCTGGTTTCAAAGGAATTTTACACTCACTCTTTTCCTGGCTCTCTCTGCTTGCAATATCTCTGTGGTGAATTTCTGAACTGAACTGTGGGGGTGGTTTTATTGCTTCCTGGCCATAAATGAGAAAGCAAAGTAATTTTTAAAAATCAATTACCTGTAAAACGCAGTGTCAGAGATTAATATTTTTCTCTCTCTTTACTAAGGGGAGTTAAAATAATTTGCTCTAAACATAGTTTCTGTGGAAACACCAATTGCTTGTCAGGGTCATTGTCAGTCACAGGAACTCTGCAGAAAGAAAGCAAAGGTTACTTGGTTTTGGTGTATTTTGGCAAAACTGCCAATAGTACAAAATCACCTTAGCACTTGTATGCACATCTGGTGATGCCCACTAGGTTGTCCCCAGGGAGAAAAATCACTGCCTGCTCCCTGGCTGAGGTCCAGCTGGTGGTCACATACTCTTTGCATACCATTTACATGCCATTACATACATCTGTATAGATCTCTTTGTATATCCTGATGTAAAGGAGACAGATTCAGTCTTCACATGCCAAAAGGCCTCCTCATTCTGGAAATTCTGGTTACAATCTGCAGGGAAGAACGTATCGTAGCAGAATGTGGAAACCAACCTCGAGGGGCCCAGTCAAACTGAAATCAAACTATAAAGGTTCTATGTCAAATAAACTTCACAGAAGTCTGCAGAGATGAAAGAACCTCTTCATCCCCATCTCAGAGAAAAGAGGTAAAAGAAGGAGGAGGATAGGAAAAGATGCAAGCTTGTGCTCTTCCAGAAGGAATGTGAGCCAGCAGTGCCTCCTGTGAGGGTCTGTGGATTATTTACCACAGTCTAGCTAGCCCTTAAACAACACAAGAGCCTTGGAATAGACACATGATGAATTTTCTCTCTTGAGTAGGCTACTTGAGCTACACTCTTGTGGTTTTTGAAACAAGGAAAAACACTCCAGGAAAGAACAGTGTAAACCATATCTCAAATTTAAATATTTATAATTTCTATACATTGCACTTGAAATTCAGGCTGCATATAAACCATGGATTTTGGAGAGAAATTAGATAGTTATAGTTGGGAAATCACAGAATTTAGTGAACATTGAAGAGCTGTTTCATATTATTTAATCTCATCTTTAAAAGAAAAACTGCATGACACTGACTGAGAGATTATAATGCTTAGGCTTAAGGGGAAAGAAGATGATAGGGCTTTTATATTTACTCTTAAGTGAATCTGCAGCCAAGTGCTCTAAGGAAAAACACTGTAAGTCAATTCAGCATCTGCAAGATCAATATAATTCTTTAATAGGAAAAAGTTTTCTATTTAACTTAGTTTTTCTTCCCAAGGGGGACTGTGTTAGACTATTGCAGGAAGCAGTAAATTGCAGAGTTTGTGGACTCTGCTCAGGCACAACAAGAAATCATTGTAATTCAAGTGATGAAGTCAAAAATACAGGAATCTGGTGGAAAGAAGTTTTCATGTTCTGAATTGCAGCTAAAGTTGTGGTCTCAAACTGTGTCAAATAATCCACACTGCTTGAGACCCAGACCTGCATAGCTTGAAGTACCAAAATGAATCTCCCATCCTTACAGTCTGTAATGAGCTGAAGGGTAAAATACAGTTTTCTGGTTTCCATGGAATATTTCAGGACTCCAGGAAAGCTTCCTGACAGGAGACCCCTAATCCTGAGTCGTGGCTGAATTCACATTCAATTGGTGTGGGTATGGCAAAGCTCTTAACTCACTCCCAACATATGCACAGGGAGAGGAGCTGTGGGAGAAAAGCAATATTTGGGCAGAGAAAAGAACCAATGAAATGGTGAAACCATCCTGAAGTCCCCAGCAGAGGGACTGGTAACACATTAATGAAGAGGAGTTTGAAGGACAGCACCGAAGAAGAATATGGGATTGCCATTCTCCCTGGATAGCTGAGATGAGCTTGTTGGAAAAAACAAGATTGTCAATAGGGATTGATAACTGGATGGAGACATCACAAGACTGATCAGCAGAGGGGAAAGGAAGGGCCCTCAGACTGAGGACAAGAAGGACATTGAAAGAAAGGAGAGGTACTCAAAACTGTGTTCTAGGAGTGCAGTCTTGGCAACCACACTCTGGGGGAGCTGCTCAAGGGAGGACTGTAGTTGTTGTGCACAAGACACGAGGAAAAGCCCAGTCAAATATTTTAGCTGGATTAAAAACTGCCCTATGATTGAGTTAATGTGAAACAGGACCAGCAAAAGGTACAACACAGGCATAGGTCAAGCTGAAGACAGAACTGGGATTGTGGCTGACAGGTTAGACCATAGCAATATGTACTCTGATTAAGAAAGGAAATACTCTTAAGCATGGAATTGAGAGAATGCATCATTTGGCTTTTTTTTTTTTTTAAATGTTAGCATGGAGTACTTGGTAGCTGCTGTGAAAATTTCCTGGCATGAACTTAAGTTGCATGATGAATGTCTAAGCTTAACTAAATCATCTTCAGAGAAAAATTAGAGATAATGGTCAAATCCCTGAGGAATTAGTTGATTTGATAACTTTCTGTATAGTGTCATGATTCCAATGTCTGATATCTCAGTGCTACAGGAGTTCGAATGAGTGAAAGCAGCTGCTGCCTCCTTCCCCATGAATGTGGAAATCCTCCCTTTGCCATAGACTTAACTTCCCATTTTTTGCTGTGAAGCTAACTGAGCTGGCCAGAAGACAAGAATTCCTCACGAAAAACACTGAGGTTTTGGCGTTTGCCATTCAGATTGAAAAAGAAATGATTTCAAAATATTTCACCACAGGGAGAAGAATGTCTGTGAATTACTCCAGAGCAGCACTGAAAGCGCTTGTCCAGTGGTGATTCAAGTCTGCTCTCCTCAATTTCTGTAGCTGACTTTTCAAAGAAAGAGGGGAAAACATCCAAATCTTCCTTTTGGATTCAGCTGTTCCTCTGAATAAAATTAAAATAGAAGGCTGAATGTTTCTTTCTCTTTTAATGAGAGATCATTATCTACGCATTCCTGAGATAAACTATGGGAAACATACAGCAGGGTGATTTCCAACTGAATCAATGAGGATGAAAGATGATGAGAAAAGTTTTTGCATCTAGTGTACAGAGCATAACATCAGCTAAAGGCTGCACAAACAGCCAAGTGACTCAATACCAGACATGGAATCGTGTAGGTTGGAAAAGACCTCTCAGACCATCGAGTCCAAGTGTTAACCCAGCACTGCCAAGTCCAGCACTAAGCCATGTCCCCAAGTGGTCACTGAATACAAACTTGTCATGTACAGCTGCCAGAGAAGCTGAAGCAGGGGCAGGACACACGAATGTCATGCAGTCACCAAGTTAGCAGCTAACACTGTGCTGGCACCATCCGTAAGTTGGTATATAGCTCATGCTGCTGGGCAGGGGCTGAAACCAATCATGTTCTGGTTAATCTGCCTTGAGTAACTACAGCTGGTGGTCCAGAAGAAAATGACTCTGACATTAATCTGCAGCATCTCATAACAGAAGGTACCGTTATCCAGCAGGGAGTGTCCCGGGGCTGGCCCTGCCCAGTGTTCTGAGACACTCTCAGGAATGCGCAGGAGGAGGAGGAGAAACTTTCCATTTAAGCACCTTCCAAATGTTTCCATGCTTTGCATCCTCCCCCTTTCCTTTTCCCAGCCACTCTGTTCTCACAGCAATTGAGACTCTCCAGTGATACTTGCTTAATTGCCTGGGTATTTTTTGGATAAATTTGCCTCATGGTTATATGGATAAGATGTTTTCTTGTTTAATTCCGTCTTTGGAGAGATCTGCAATAAAAGTCAGGTTGCTTTTTTTCACTATACACCTAACTGGCTAATTTCTGCGTGCTGTTTAAGTCCAGGACATAGAATAATAGATGTGGTTTTATTAGGTTACATGAAAGTTATAAATGCCTTGTGTAAGTATTTGACTTGTTCATAGTCAATGAGAACTGTTTGTACACGTAAGGCAAGCAAGATTTATCCTGTAATGGGTAATCCTTTCTTCATTTAATAAATAATCCTTTATTTACTTTTCCTCAGTTCTCAAAGTCAGTCTTCAGAACCTAAAAAAAACAACCCATGACCTCATTACCTTCTCCCCTCATGGTGCTGGAAGCCTAGGGATGACTGAGCTTATGTTAACATGCTCACTAGTAACCATTCAGCCTTTTTTTCCCTCTCCTTTGAAACAGACTTTCTTACAAAGGCCATTCTGAGAACTGCCATGATGTTCCATAACACAGAAACCTCATGGGGCAGGATTGGAGGGGAAAAAAATTAATTTCAAAACCAAGCATGAATTCTAGGATTAATTGCCAGGACTACCACTTGGTGTTTGTGTTTCCCCAGTCTTTGGTTAAAGACTAAGTGTGACTTAAAGTCTTTCTGATTTCAAACTTTGAAACCTCCCTGCTGCATGTCAGCACCATTTCCTAATCAGCTCCTTCAGCTTTGAGAAGTCTGCTGTAAAGTGAAAGAAATTCTGCCTGGACTAAAAGATTTCCTATCCAGATGAAAGCCCCTAAAACAAAGTAACAGCACTTTGCAATATGTCATCATAAATATTGACATGATTTATTTCAAAGCGCTTACTAAAATTAGGCTTCTAATCCCATGCTGAAGCATTTAAATCAATGTCAACCTTTTCCAAAATGGCAAGTATTCAACCAGTATCCCCTGAAATATATGGTGGTTTTAGTGACCAGCACTTTTGGATGTCAGGCTATTAATTTATGCAGCTATCTTTCAGCATCCAATTTTGCTTGACCCATATTTCAAAGATGTCTTATAAAAGCTGGAGAAGGAAGAATTTTAAATCCTGGCAACACTACAGCAGTTACTATCAATGGGGCCTTGATTTAGTAATAATGTTGTTGTGAAACAGATCATAAGATGATGTTGTTTAAAATGGGACAAAATAACTTGTAAGGCCCCTTTTCTTTTTGGTAAACTATGTACAGTGCTGCCTGCCTGTATTCCAGTTCCTGTAGCATGCTTCCTACCATCTGTTTTCCATTTTTCTTTAATTTCCATTCATGCCCTTTGGCCTGTTGCCTGTGTTCAGAAGAAAACAGTAATTAAAGTTGACATTATCTCTTGTGCCTTTTCCAGACTACATAAATTGAAGACATTTAATTTTTTTTAATGTCCCTATAAGTTGTCTTGTATCTTTTACTACAAGATCAATCTTACTGTTATTTTTTGAGGATCTTAAGAGCTGTCAGTGACCACTCACTGTTAGTGACCAGTTACAGACTCTTGTTGACCACAGTAATGGAGAGGTTTGATTTTCACTGCATCTGATTTCCATCATTTCATTAGCTCAGGTTTCAGTGAATATCCTTGTCCTTGCTAGGCTGCAAAAGTTATCTACAAGAATACAGAGCAATAAAAGGCTTGCACTGTGTTTACAGCAAGCTCCCCACACTGTCAACTCCCACATGAGATGAAATTCAGTGTGCGCATCATTTTTGTCCCACAAACTCAGAATATCTGTTTGTTTTCCCTCACACCTACAGACAAAAAGATTATCTCATTGCTCAGAATAAATGGTTCATTAAAAAAAAAGCTGTTGGTCTTTTAAACTGTTGTACACTGAAAAGTACAATTGTCTTGAGTAATCCTGGACCTGCTCTTACCAAAACCAAGCCATATTTCATGACAATGGCATCGAAGCCCTAAAATACAACCTTTCTTTCACACTGGAGTTGTGTTATGACCACAGTCTTATGCTCTGTAGCTGCCTTTTTGGGAGTCATATATTTGAAATTTGACATTTATATATAAATCATCTCTAGGGAGTGGGAAATTGGGCTTTTAAAATCATATATATGAACTCTTAAATGATTTCCTCAGCAAATACTGTTTTTCAATAGCTCCAGATAATGCACAGACACAATACACAGCACACATGACATGTGCTTGCTGTACACCAAATAGTTAACTGAAAACACCTGGAAGATGATGCCCTCATACCAGCCTTAATAAAAGATAAATAGAAATTTAGAATCCAAATGTTAGTGCCACTAATACACATGAAAGATTTTTGTCTTAAGTCAAGCATTTCTGTGTGCCACAAAATACTTCAGAACCCACAAAGTACCATAGGAAAAAAAATAAAATAAGAAATGGTGACAAAAAAAGGGGGGATAAAAATTATATAAAAATAGTATTAAAGAGAAAATGCTGTGCTCTGTAATACTCCTGTCATTAATGGAGTCATCCTTTGGACAGAGAATTATACACATTACATATGCATGAATATGTGTCTTCTCATTGATTTTGTATATTTGCTTTGTATTTTGCATGCATTACCACAGTATATAGTAGTGGACTCAGTGCCTTCCTCAATCTCACTTTCCTTTAACAAAAGAAACTTCAGGTTTGTTTGACACTTATGAAAAAAAACCCACAAAACAAATAAAACCAACAAATCCCATGAAACAGGTTGAACAAATCAAGTCGTAATGCCATTTGTTTAATCCTCTGTGCTTATTTCAGACAGCTGGATAGAAAAATTAATGCATTTTGAAACACAGAGATTTGCTGTACTTCAGTTCAGCACAGTGTAAATGTTTCTGGCAGGAACAAAAGTCAGCTTGGTGGAAAATATAAGGATAAAAACCAGCACTGGGCTTGGGACTGGAGTCTTCACATGTTTGACAGAAATACTGACTTCAGTGGAACTGTTACAACACTCAGAGCACCACACACCAGTGAGTGCTGTGCCAAAGATATAATTACCAAAACCAGTGTAATCAAATATTCTAAAAAAAAAAAATTAAAAAAATAAAAATAATACAAAACTACTATGTCCAGTTTCCCAGTATAGAGGTAAAGGTATTATTTTGCAGTCTTCTATGTTGCAGCTGGTCCTAAAGTCACTTGATACTCATTATTTGCTATTTCTGAAACGTCATGAAAACGTGTCAATATAAATATTTACTTATGAAAAACCTTCACACGTATTTTGAAAGGGTTTTTTTTTTCTAGTTTCTGGATAGTGAACTGTGAAACATAATTAATCTTCAGTGTAGGGCATGAGAAGTATTTTAGCTTGCTAAGAAAAGGGGGGTTTGCCATCAGCTTTTCTTTGGTCCATCTCACAAAATCCATTTCAGAAGCCTAAAGACAAATATTTAGCTACAGCTTATTTCCACATTCATCGTGTTGCCCAATATCATATCCTCTGCATATTTCATCTTTCCTCCCACTTATTCAAGGATCCAGTGAACAACATTGATATCTCCACTCTGATTAAAGCAGAGAGTGAATTCCCTTCAAACATGAATTAGTGCTACACAGAATGAGGATGTACTTAACTTCCTAGAAATGCAGCTTGTTTCTGCAATATTCATTGCACCCAGATCAATAAATCATTCAAATCCTGCGGGACTTCAACTTCCCAAGGTGCAGAGGTCAAGCTACAGTGGAACTAGCAAATATCAGTTTCACACAGATGTGCAATTAGAACATCTGTTTGTGTCTTCTCTGCCTATTAAGATGTTTGTTCTGTTAATTGTAGGCAAAACATAAGTAGCCGTTGTGGTCTTGTTTTTGTTCTGACATGGGGAACTTTGCATCCTATATTCAACTTAAACAAGCTGTCAGCACAGCTCTTAGTCACTGCTGTATTTTTCATAGGGTGTGCCAAGCTTGGTAAAATTTTCAGCTCACAGATGCTCATTACCCTGAAAATACTTTGCTACAAAGAAAAGTGGAGACTTGTCAGTGCCCTGAATCACCTGTTTTGGTTTTGGTTGGGTTTTTTTTTTGGTAAGTTTAAATCCACTAAGTCCCTGTCCTGTAGCAATAAAGGGAAAGTTGGTGGGATTTAACACGGGAGTTGATTTCATACCAGTGAAGCTAAACAGCATAATCTGATCTGTCTCAGCCGCCAGCCTCACAAACACCTACATCTGTGCTCAGCTCCGAGTTTGGGAGCAGTTTGCACATTCTCATCAGAACATTTGCACCCTGCCAGCATTTGCATCACACAGAGTGGAAAGCGCTGTAAATGAAACACTATCCACGGTGGTAGGAGCCTGCTGAGCCGAGCCAAGGCCTCTGAATCCACTCATGCAGCACAAATATTTGCAGGACAGAGATATTACGAGGCAGAGGAAGCAACACAACTGGAACACCAGAGCGAGAGTCCAGAGTCTTCTCCAAACTGCTGTTTACTCATGACAGGATCTTGGCATGATCTTTGAGTTGCCTTTGTCTCCGTCCCCCTGCCCATCTCTGCAAAACCAGTTAAGATCAGAGATGAGAACCAGTTTTTCTAAGCACTAAACTCATTATTATTGCTCCTTTGGGGGCAAAAACTCCCTTACTAAAGAGGATTAGGATGCCAATTGTCACTTATTAGAGCTAACAACACGCAAACTTCACAAATTCATGTGCTTTTGCTACCTCTGCTGTTGACAAATAACAGCAGTCTCTTAAAAGGATGCACAGTCCAACTCTTTGAATTGAAGTGCAGAACTTCCCCGGGCTTTCTTGCATTAATGCTGACCTCAGGTGCCCAAGGCAGCAGAGATCCTCCAGCACAGATCCTCCTCCCTCTGGTATCACTGCCCACTTGGGAAGGTACCAGACTGACAGAATCTTTGTTTGCCAAGAGCAGACCTATAAATTATCTTCTCCTTCACCTGCCCTCTTAAAAGTATAAGTATTATTTTTCAACCAATTATTTCTCAAACGCATAATCATTAGAAATGTCAGTAAAATAATAACTCGAGGGTACTTCCTGTTAAATTTCTTAATAACCACATCCTCTGCTAATAAACACCTAGGCCTTTGGCCTCAAGTTTATTTAGCCCAGGATATGGGTATTATTACCTCATTAAGAAGAAACACCCTCAAGATATTATTTAAGTACCTCCAGAAGGAAAAACAGCTGAATGAAAAGGATGTATAGCCCAGCTGTTTAAAATTCACTGGGTAAGGGAATTTTTAATCTAAGTCACCGAAAATTAGGTTTACAATGGGTAAAGAGATACTTATTTCTAACATGATAGCATGCAGTTACCTGTGTGTTTGCAGAAAGAAGCTGAAGGTATGGGAGAGTTAAGGAAAGGCCCTGATTTAAATTTCCTGGGCACTGAGCATTTAGCAATACAATGATAATTACTGGCTTTGATATATTCCATTTCTGCTGGTATGTTGGAAAATATTGGTGACAGTTTGCTTGACTTCCCCACTTCAGAAAAGGCAACTTTTAAATGAACTGTGATGAAACTGTCCCTACAGCACCATTTCTTCAGCTTAAATCTCAGCATGTGGGCAAATTTTCGTAGACTCCACAACTGGGGAATTAAGCATTATCATATCCTTTTGACTAGAAATCAATTGAAAATAAATCCTTAGCTATGCTTAGAGGAACAATTTCTATCTTTAAATAGTGCAGGATCTCTTCATATATTACTAGACAGGCACATTTTTTCAAAACAGAAGTATGTATATATATGTATATATACATAATCTTTTTTTTCATTTTAATGATGAAACAATAATGTTTGGCAATTATGTGAGTAATAAATCTTAGTGTTAGATATGTTCACCAAGAACAAAATATTCTAATTATTTTCAGTGCATAGCATGGCAATATTCCAGTGGAAGGAGAGGCAGGACAGAGGCTCTCAATTCACTTGGCTGAGACCCCAGAAAAGATGGAGGGACTGGTGACTGTGCCTGCCCAGTTTAAGGAGGGATTAGGGACCAGTGGCTGTCCTGGAAGACAAGAAGTTATCACCAAAGTAGCCATGAAGGAGGAGGAGAATAATGGGGGTTTCACTAAGGGGAAAGGAGCTGGCAAACTCTGGAGCTCTGAGCTTTTCCTGACCTTACCCATCAGTGTTTATGGCATCAGGGCCTTAACTTTCACAGGCCACATCCCCATCTTCCTCACATCTTCTCCAAAGCCATACAGCCAGTTCTGGTAAACAGTGACTCTATTATTTGTGGACAGAATATGACCTCAGGCAAAGACTATTCAGGGAAATCCACTTTAGACCACAGGTCCTGCAATAATGCAACTGGTGAGCAGAGTAAAAATGTCATTTCTGAAAAGACTACAGAAATGTGGTGTGGAGAATGTCTTTATCCATCAGAACAAAATCTTTTTTCATAGCACCTGCCTCTCCAGCGCCTGCCTTCATTTCTCCCTTAACCCCCAGAAGGAGATTTCTGTGTATAAAACTGTTTTGTTTCAATGTGTATATATAGCACTGTGGATTATGATTATTTGAAGTAGTTTACAAAGTCAGGCAATGCAAGGGAAGCCCAAATAATCATCTTTGTTTACTGACAACCTTCAATCAGAGGATGTTGCAGGCTACCTTTGATGCAATTACTCCACAGAAATATCACATATTTTATATATGCTCACATTAAAAAAAAAAAAAAAAAAAGTAAACAGGCATCATCTGGAAAGAAATTGTTGGAAAAGCAGCAAGACACCATTAAAAGTAGAAGAAGGAAAATCCACCTGAATGCACTGAAACTCTGAACTCAGGAATTCATAAGACTGACCTAAGGTAGCCCAGAAGGAAAAGCCTGACCACAGAATCATAGAATGGCCTGGGTTGCAAGGGACTTTAAAGCTCATCTCATTCCACCCCCTGCCATGGGCAGGGACATCTTCCACTGTCCCACTCTGCCCCACTTCCAGGGATGGGACATCCACAGCTTCTCTGAGCAACCTATATCAGTGTCTCACCAGCCTCAACATGGAAGAATTTCTTCCTACTCTTTTTCAGTTTGAAGCCATTCCCCCTTGTCCTGTCACTACATGCCCTTGTAATCATGGAGATAATCAAAATTCACTGTCAGCCACTTCACTCTCTTTGGAGTTTTTTATTGTTTTGTGCATTTGAGTCAGGCTTTCTTATTTTTTCCCTTTATTTCAATATAAAACTGGTATAAATACAGAAACAGCCACATCTTAGCTCTCCCTCTGTACCCAAGAAGTGTTAGTGGAATCAAAGCCTGAAATTAGGCTTTTGGATAATGAGCTGATGTTTTCTGTTTCAAAAACGCTGCAAAACAGAAAAGCAACTCCTCGCCTCAGTCTCCCTACATGCCCATTTTGGGAAGGTGTACAATAAAAAATTTCAGCTTTTCTTGCAACGCCAGAACATTGACCTCCTAGCATAGCAGTGGTGATGGACCTAAAGCATGTCCAGGAGCCAGATGAAGCTGCTGGGTTTCCTACCTGAGCTTTTCCTTGCCTGAGCAGCACCCACCTCTGGCAGCCTCCCGGCCAGCATACCAGAGCCCTGAAGGAATGGCATGTTTGTAAACTAAACAGGAAAGAGGAATAAGCCAGACACTTACATCACCTGACAGATGTCTTTCTCAAGCATGCAAGTTCATTTAAGGATTTTCCATGGCATGTGTTGACTCAAATCAATAAATAGATGAAAAAGTAAATAAAGGAAGCTGGGATGGGGGGGAAGAAAGGAAGAGAGAAAAGAATGAGAGAAAGAGAGGACGGGTGTCATGCTCAACATGTTTTGCACCCTGTAAAGAGG
This sequence comes from Trochalopteron elliotii, assembly GCA_024734555.1. NCBI lineage: Eukaryota > Metazoa > Chordata > Aves > Passeriformes > Leiothrichidae > Trochalopteron > Trochalopteron elliotii. The sequence goes on from JANPWX010000183.1 coordinate 4,943,812, forward strand.
AATTAAGTGACTCGGGCTCCCTGCCCCCCTTCTCCCTTTATGTCTGGAAGTGAGTCCTTCTGAAACACTATCGCTACTGGCAGCACAGCAACACATAATAACATGGTAGCGACACATAAAACTGTCAGTCTTCAATGGAAATGGATGGTTAGGCTGAGGGGGTAAACAGACTAAATCAATTTGAACATGCATGTTAAGGACTGTGAAAGGGCAGAGTTTAGTGCTGCTAAGCTGGAAAACATTTGTCTCTGTCTCGTTGTATTTCCCTGCCATTCAGCGGCATCCACCCACAGGCCTCTCGCTTGGCTCCAGTCAGACTCCACGGCTGATTAATGGCAGCTGGAGGTGTCCAGTAATTTCCTCACCTAATAATAAACTACAACCCAAAACAGGGGTTCCCCTCAGGCCCACATTTAACACAGCTCTACTCACTAGCAGGAGAAAGCCAATTATCCCATGTCTGCTCTCGTCTTTGAGACAGTGCACATTTCAGTGGCTCTGAGAGGTTACGTGGTTGGCTTCAGGCACATCATCTTTGTCTGTGGCAGGGGAGACAAAGCTCAGAGACAATCCACATCACTCTTATCCATTAAGGACAGAAGGAAAAAGTTGGGGGGGATGTCATTTTGGCAATGGGAAAACAGTCTCTCCTCCAACAAATCTTAACACCAACGTGACCTTAAAAACAGAGGGACTTTCTTTGTCTTATCCTGATCCCAGGGTCACCAACACACACAATTATGATTTCAGTGGCTGAGGCTTAAGCAATCAGTCTGGCTCACCACTTCCTACCCAAGGGTGCCCAATAAAACATTTTATATGAAGACACATCCTCAACAAGAACTTTTCCAGATTTTGTGAGCAATTAAACCAAAGCCTTTTTACTGAAAGAGTTGCATGGATTTGTGTACTCAGTATTAAGGCTACAAAGACATTATTGTCTACATGGGATATCAGATTAATTACATAGTATCACCCTTACATTAGTAACTTACTGGTTTAATGATCAATCATTTATACAGCATGGGGGAATTTTTTTTAATGTTATTTAGGTGAGTAACCTCTCAACTTTTTATACAGTTACCTGAGTGAATAAGGGATACAAATTTAGCTGCAGATAATTGATAGTAGTATTGAGAGCATGAAATACCTTATCAATCCTCTAGCTGACAGCAATTTAATATATAAAAATGTGTGCAAAACACAGGGTTATTCCTTGTGCACCTAGAATACCCCCTTAAAGCTCAGTCCTCCACATTACAATACTATGAATACAAAAAATACTGCAATAGCATTCAGTTTCTACTCTCTTGCAACAAGATGGGAAAGCTGAGTATCCCAGTTTCTTGGTGAATGGACAATTGCAAGCAATGCAGATGCCAATATTTTTGCAGTAGTATTTCCTCACTATAGGAACAGGATACACTGGGTGCCAAAAAGGAAGTAAATTGTGTCCCATATCATTTGACAGGTTTTATTAATACCTGCAATTTGTGATGTCTGTCAAATTTTGAAAATCAAAAAATGCATATGCCTGTGTGCATATGAATGTGCCTCTCCATTGGAACAAATTTAATTAACATGTGGACACTGAGGGAAGACTGACAGACACACACAGACCACTGCTTGCAGTGTCTGGTCACACAGGCAACTGCTGGCACTAGGGGATTAAAAGGTAATATAATGATTTCTTCAAAAGTCTTGAGACAGCTTGGGAGGAAACTGATTTTCCAGACATCTGTGCAAATGGATTTTCCATTCTCTTCAAAGGTTTTTTTTCCTATCCCCCCCTATCTTCCCTCCCCAAGGCACAGATCATCAGAAAGAAATTTAAAACAGTTCTGGACATTGTTTTTATGCTATCCCTTCTACAAAGAGATAATGCCATTTCTGCTACAGATGTCACTACCTGTAACTTTGCACTACACTAGAAACTGAGTTAAGAAAAACAGTGAACAAGAAAAAAAAAATGTAAATACGAAAGAAAATACAGCTAGGAACTGGTGTTTTCAATCACCATAAAGCCATTCCACTGGAGGTGCTGGTAGTAACCAGTAAATTATAAGTGAGGCCAACTTCAAGAAAAGCTTTTTTAAGTGGAAGAGGAGAAATTATGCTTACATTTGTCTTAGAAACAAGCAACCACGACTCACATCACACAGTTAAATGGCCTCCTAATACAAATGGCAATAGCCCCATTTTAAGTTCCAGAAGGACTCACATCTAATTAGCAAATGAGCTGCATAATTAGCATCAGCCATTTGATAACTCAGACTAATGAATTGCCAACAATATACAATTGTGGTGACTTGTTATGAGCACTTAAAATATTATGTTTTATGTTAAAGAGCAATAAATATTGTTCTCTATATATTCATTACACATTTGACATGTTTCTGTGTCACCTTCGCAATGGTGGTTGCCTCAGTTCTGTTCCCAGGACACTCAGACTAGTTTCCCACCCGAGCTTCACAAGGGACCTTTGCACATATATCAGATCACATTCTGTTCATTTCATTGGAAAATTTCATTTGGAAATGTGGAATTTCTTCCTCGTAAAATTATTAGAAGTCATTGCCGTGGACTCACATTTTTTTTCAGTATGCACTATCTTAAGAAATGGCAGGCTTGTGGCATGTTTTGGGGTCAACAGTAATCAGGCAACTAAAAAGACAAAAAGTGATATAGAGAAAATTAGTTTTGTGAGGAGTTTCTGTCCATTCAACAATCTGCGAGGCAAAAAAGCACAAACAAGGCAGAGCTCTAGAATTGTCCTTCACAGTGTCTATGAGTCTGACATATTATCACTGATATTTCCTGGAGAATTTTTTTAAAAAGGGAAAAAAGGAAAAAAAAAAACAACCCCAACTTTTCCCCACAAAGATTCCAGTTATTTTCTTTACTACCAGTAGTATTTATATGACTAAAATACTCCCAAATGCAAAACTTGCAGTAAAAGTTCTGGCCCGTTAATCTTACATACACTGAGACAGCTCTGTAAGAGCTGAACAACTGCACATAAAATTCAAGCCTGATTTACTTTCCTCTCCAACTTCACCATTTCCTGGATTTATAAAATATCACATTCTTATGAAATTACTTAATTAAGTCAGATCACTGCTGCCATGTGACTGTGTACCACAGAAAAAAGTACCACCACCCCCATCTATTTTGGAGAACAAGAACATGCAGTTTTTACTTCTAATCAGACAACATTACTGATCAGTGCATAAGTGAGCCCAAAATTAACACAACCATATCTGTAGCTGATTTGATAGGCTATGTAAGTCCTCCCTATAAATAAGAAACAGCTTATGGGAAGAGTAACATCATCCATTACACCAATTGCTCTTTTAGAAAAAAAAAATCCTTCCAGACACAAAAGCCCTTAAGATCTTGTGAGGGGTTTTTTTTCCCCAAAAAAATTCTATCCAAACTAATAAAATCTGCTTCTCCCTTCTAATCTTTCCCCCCAGTATCCTTTAAACACCATAGCTGTAACAACACTGTGCTTTTCTATACATCTCCTGTCTCCCTCTTCTCTATGAAATGAAATATAAGCTTCAGGTCCGCAAAAAATATGGTTGTAAAACTATTCCTGCACCCACATTCAAATCCCTTCTGAAACATCTCCTTTGCCACGAGGACTGCTAAAAACAAAGATTGCTGATGTGCTGTGACAGCTGCTCTGCCTCTCCCTGTATTTCAAACTGTTGGTTACAAAAAGCCTGAAGAAATTGTTTTTTCTTTTTTTTTTTTTTTCTGGTTTTACATCTGGCCCAACAGACCTCTGGTTCATGACCTAGGTTCCTAAGCAAAATAATCAAACAAATAATATTAATAGAGGTAGTCTGTGTGTGAGCTGTGGAGTCCCCGCATGGACTATTTCTTATATAATTTGAATCATTTTTAAGGACAAAAAAAAATCTATTTAAATTAAAGACCTTTTTTATCTGAATCCTAGATGCTTGCAAAAGGAGGAAACAAACTTAAAAAGGCAATGACAAAAAAATATATATATTTCCTTTAGGGAGGTTGTATGAACCTTACTTGCAGCAGAGTACTTTCTTTGCAGGTTGCACATACAGACTGTTTAAGGAAATTGTCTTCACCTACAGCAGAAAAGCACAAGCACTGCTCTTGAGATTTTTCCCCACAAAAAAGCCTGTTGCTTCAAACTTCATCTAAGGTGAACCAGAATTTTTGATCAACTTTAATAAACACAAGGTTCCCGGACAATTTTAATGGAATTACGGAGGAAGGTGAACTTCAGCTTTTAACAGCGTTTTCTCCTCCCTCGGGAGAGCTGAGAGGTGACAAAACCTTGGCCTTGAATTGAATCTGCCCCAAAGAGGGATGCAGGCTTACATTTGTTAGTTTTGTGTAGTGAGGCTGCAGTTTACAGGCCAGCTTTGGAGCCCAGGGTCCTCTCAAAGCCGGGCTGAGCTCTCTAATGACCTCCCCGACTCCTTCAACCGCATCTCCTGAGGCCACCACACCGCTCCCTCCGGGCCAAGGGGATGTGTTCCCAGCGCACAGGGAGAGCCGACAAAGCCCAGGAGAAAAAGGGAAGCTGCTCTCCTGTCAGAGCCTCGGCTTATCTCAGCAGCTCCCTATTTTTAACTCAATTGCAAACGATATCTGTGATCAAAGGGCCAGAACCCCTGGAGGAGCTTAGGCGAACAGCGTGGTGGCCGCAATTCTCCCTGATGATTTGTAAGCAGGAAAGGACTTTTGACATGAAAGACAGTTTAAACAGCACAAGAATAGCAATAAACCAGCTGTAAAATGCTTAACATTGCCCTTGAACTAATGCAAATTGTCCCAAACAATTTTCTTTTTCTTTTTCTTTATTTTCTTTTTCTTTTTTTTTTTTTTTCCTTTTTGCAGTCTCTGGGTGCCCCGCTGGGACATTTAAACAGTCACATGCTCACCGTACAAAAGCCTATATAAGTGGGGAAATACAGTGTACTAATGTGTTTAGAATAAGGGAACCAAACAACGGCCACAATTCAGATCTGCTGCCTTCCTCTCTTTTGTTTGAGAAAGTGTTCATTAATGACAAGCTTGTTTTGGATACTGACTGAGCGTCCAGACAGAAATGTTGAAGGGTAATTTATTGGCTTAAAATACTCAATTAAGCCATTGAAGAGATAGTTTAAAAAGTGAGTAAAAGCCTGAATGTTCTGAAAGTAAATTAGTTGGGTCACTGAATATTTTAGATGTTTAGAAAATGGCAGTATTTTCTGTCTGAGCTTCAGCAATATTAAATAAGTGTTTACAGAAGTGATGTTTCAAGGGCATGCTCTCTCCTACAGAAATTACACTACAAGAGACTTACAGAGCCCTTTAATGTTATCTTTAAAAGCATTATTTTCTTTTTCTTTTTTTACCACATGGATGTAACGTAGATTTTAAATTTCAAGCAATGACACCTACCTTTATCACCAGCAATTAGTTACGATCATTTAATAAGTTCCAATATGGAATAAAATAAAATAATCTTATAGTAATTAGGGATAGGAAAGATCAATGAGATCATCAGTTCCATTTCCAACATTTTTGAGTACTGGGATATCTCTGTAAGGCAGATTATAGCAGTAACTAAAACTTAAGTTTTTGGTGTGCATGTATGTGTGTTTAATAAATGAAAATTCTCCACTACATCTGTTCATTTATTTCTATTTCTTCCTGACAATGCTTGTTCCCTTCAAACAACAGTTTATTTCCCCCCCACCTCAAAAACATTTCATTCCTCCCCACTGTTTTGCAGGTTGTTGTACAAAAACCTTATCAAGAAATTAAGTATATTGATCAAACATGGTATTTCAAAGAGCTCTAAGGTATAAATTTAACTCAGGTGGAAGAAAGTGGAATATAACTAAAAGTTTAAAAGTTACATCCTAATCAACAGCCCTGACTGGGGAGGGAAAGATGGAGGGCAAAGGCTGTGCTGCCACATGAAAAAGACACATTAGAAATAAAATAATTAAAAACAGACAAATAGTTTATGTAGTTTTATCTGCAGTTAAAAGGTCTTCAAATTGAAGAACTTAAGCTTAAATTTAGGAAAGTTTGCCAATCCACTACTGTATTCACAACTTTATACTGTATTTTAAATCCTGGGACAACTGGGCTCGGAAAAATCTGCAGTTGTACAGAATTATAGATATATATACAGCCTCCATATGTCAGTCCTCAATTTCCCTCATTTCCATTATTCATCAAATTAACTTCCAAACACTGTGGTAACAAACATCATCATTCCAACTATTGAACTATTCAGGTGAGGAGCAGGAAGAGAGTGCTGTGCATCCATGGCCAGAAATACATGAGGTTTCTGAGCAGCCTCAGAAGTGCCCTCAGGAATCCACATCCCAGGACATCCAGCCGTATTTCTTTATCCTCTGGTGATTTCTCTGTCTGAGGATGACAGGATATGCACTCCTGCTAAATCTGAACAGCGTGGGAACCTCTTCAGCTCTTATTTCTGGTGATGCTGTAGCCATTCACTGACCATAGCAATGCACACGGGTCTCAGAGTTGTTTAAACTAACATTGTTTGAGGTCCTGTGTGCAACCACAAGGCAAAGCATCGAAAATGTTTTCAGCTCCCAAATATGATGTCAATAAAATATAGTTGGTGAATATTTTCTGTAGAGGCTCATGTTAGTGTGTCTTTAATTCAGATGACCTCATGCTCAGTAAAAATCTTCTATTGTTCTATTTTATGTAAATTTTTAATTATTTAAGAAAAGCTGAAATCATTTTACTGACTTTTGTTTTCTTTTTTTGCTTCCCATCATTTTTATTTCACGGATACATGATGAAATAACTATTAAATCTGCAAGGTTTTACAGCACCTCAACCAACAACCAGGGAAAAAGAACTGCCTGGCTTTGTCTCTGTTTTCCTTAAGACTAATTTCTGCAAGTGTTAGAGGTTAATAACACTTATTTCATCCATTGCTTGAATCTAATAAAAGCAGTGGGGCATAACATTCTGTAAAACCAGGCAACAGAGGAAATAACACTAATGTTAACCTCTAACATAAATGTAGTGGTAATTGCCCTGGTCTACTTTTAAAATGAATGCCTTTTGTAGTCTCCCAAGTGGCACTGAAAAAAAATTCCTATGTTCTAGGCAGCCACTGGTTTCCCAGATGGAGAGCACTCTGTGTTGTCCATCCCTTGTTGTGCCATACTCCACAAAGATGTCACACAAAGGATTAACACATTATTACAGACACAGGAAGAGCAATCCCTGGTAGCTGCCTCAAATGTACATCTTTAAAATGCAGAGACAGCTTTCTGCCAGAAAAAAAGCATTTTGCCTACTCTTCTTCTGCCCCAAATTTAAGCAGAATACGTCAGAAGGCAAATGAGGTACTTTTTGTTAACTCATAATGCCATAACCATTCTGTTTTATCCCAATACTATTTTGGTTTTAAATACTCTGCTTTTAACATTGTCTTTTATAGTTTTCAGGATAAACCCTCTTGTGTATAAATACTGAATTTTTATAAATACTGTCATTATCTCATGTTTATTTATAAATACTGTCACTTCAAATTCTGCACTGACCTGAAGGGGACAGCCCCAGTCTGTGTGTGCCAATACTTCATGTCAAAACTAGAATTTCACAAAAATTCACAGAATTATTCTCAGCAGTAATTTTAATTTCCAGTTGTCTTCAAGCAGGATAGGAAAGAACGTGACACTCACAGGTCAGGGCCATTACTTAGTAGCTGCTCACCTACAAATGTCCTCAGCTAATCCTGAGAATTACATTCTGTTCTGTTGTACAAACACAACCATTTAGAGCCACTTGATGTTCCCTCCTGGCTTCCAACTTACTTCCCATAAGGTCACAGAACTCCCATATCCCAATCCAATAGGAATATCTCAGAGTCAAAAAGTTCCACATAACACCACTCAGGAACTGGGTAGAGCCCAAAATATGTCACTCCAACTCTTTGTACACTTCTTTGGTTTATTGTCCTTTTTACCACTGGAGTTTCCTGAACACTCAGGAGACACTATCTGGTTGCAATGATGCTGCTGTAGCCTTCTGAGCTTCACCTGCATTTCTGAAGAAATGCTCTCTTATCCCTGCCTTGGGCTCTGAATGATTAAATAATGCTCCAATTCAGTTAAATTCAAAAGTATCACGCCATTACCACATGGTGAAATTCTCCACAACAGTTACTGTATCATATTTCACTTTCTTCAAAATCCATCTTACCACCTGTCAGGACCATCAGACAGTCAGGAGTTCTGAATCTCCAAGTATTTACTTGGTGGATACAACCTAATAACTGACGAGGATGATCAGGGATATTCTTACTAGGAACTGGTGTCTTGTCACTATGGATATGAATTAGTAGAAGGAGAAAAAGTGGAGTGCAGGATGGTGGTGCTTCTAATTATGTGGGAAAGAAGTCCTGGAGATGATCTTTCAAGGAATTAAAGAAAAAACACAGTAATGAGAGAAAACAAAAACAGCAGGTAACTTCTGCAGAAAGGCTAAAATTTGAAATGAAAAATGAGAATGAATGAGATTCTGAGTCGCATACCCAACTTCTCTGAGTGTCTTAGGAGAGACATGTCCATCTCTCCATTTCTCCATAGGCTACCTGATATGAGAGGAGACTCAGACTGTTTGCTGTGCTGCCACACTAATACTCTTCAGACGCATTACATTCACTGAATTCTTTTCTAATAAGGCAAGACAGCAGAGTTCTTTTCTCTTGACATTTATGAAGCCTGCAAAGTGGAAACAATCAGTACTTTGTCAACACCTGACATTTAGCCTGACCTTTTTTTCATAATTGTATTAGAAGGCTAAACTAGACCCCAGAACATTTGGAAACCAGCTGGATTTATAAACAGTAAAATATACTTCAGTCTACTATGCTCAACTGAGCCAGTTCAGAGTGGATTCCTCAAAATTTAGCTCTGATTTTCACAAAAAAGCAGCATTGTAAGGTAGCTTTTTAAGGAAATGGACCCCAACGTCTGTGCATAAAATAGAAGTACAAATGTAACCTTTTCCATCACCATCCACACAGACGAACTTTTCTATCTGAAACACAATTTTCTGAAACTTTCTGTAGAAAATCCTCAAGACCTTTTCAGGATGGCATATCTCTCCTACGTAAGACACAGATAAACTGCACTAGAGGGAAAAAAATCGTTTGGAATTACTGATTTTTATGATATTCATGTATTTTACTTATTTCATTACTTCCTCATATTTGGAGGTCTTCTGCAAGACAGATTCAAGTGGAAATGTGACATCCAATAGCTACATTATATACAGGGAGTGATTAAATCTGTCTGCAAAGGAACAGCTACTCTCATCTTCATTGTTCTCATGATACAGGGCATGTTTGGGCACAAGGCAGGTATCATCCCTCTCTACCTCACAGACTTTTCACTGTCTTCCAAAAGCAAAAGTGTAGCCTGATTAACTCAGCCCTTGACATCATTCCCATTTACTTTGTCTGTGGAACCACAGCTTTCCAGAGCTTTCTTGTTAATCTGGGAGGTTCTCCTCCCAGAACCACAGCTTTCCAGAGCTTTCTTGTTAATCTGGGAGGTTCTCCTCCACTCTTTGTAAAAGCATAGCCTGGAAGGAAGAAAGGAAGAGAAAGGTACTGGAATTGTGTGGTTCTCCACAAAGCGTAGGAAGAGCTATGCCCCAGAGAAGCATTTGAGCAAAATAATCATTCTGGTGCAAGAAAAACAGGGTTATTGTAGTGGAGCAGCAATGAAAGAAGGTATTCTGCTGTACCTGCTGTGAACAAGGCCCCTGCTTTAATTATGTCTGAAGCTTGGTGGCAAATATCCAATCCCCAAGTGAAGGGGAAAAAAGGAAGCAGTATTTTTTTTTTTCCATTCATTTAGTTGGCTGATTATTCTGAATCTTTGACTCTTTGACCTTTTGTTCTTTATGAATGTGCCCTGCATATACCTATAGGGTCAGCTTAGACTGACGGAGAGCAGCTAAGTCTGGCTTTGTACAGTGCTTTAAACACTCTCCACAACACCCAGCAGCTGCCTCCTGCCCTGACTTTACTCCAGTGCTGACAGACCTCACTCCTAGGAACTGGTAAGAGCTGGGAACTGGTGGGCATGTTACAAAAGCAAAGGTTTTTCTTCATCACAAAACACAATAGCCAGCATTGCCAGCTGCTGGGAGACCTCCTGCTTACAGGACAGCAGTGCTGGCTCATGACTGATCCAGAGGTGAACATTTCCAGTAAAATAACTTCGACAATAAAAAGTCAGAGGACTCAGGAAGATAACAGTGTGACACTGTGCACAAACAGGACTGACTTGTGCCTCTGAGGAAGCCCACTGTCCAAAGGGATCCTACAGCCAGCTTTTGGGGCAGAGATCTCGTAAATGACTTCAGGAAGCATGACAGAGAGAGCAAAATAAAAGGAAATTTCAGAGCAAGATCCTTCAGAATATATTATTTTAAAAGCCTAATTGCACTGAAAGATTTTGGTCCTAAAGATCAACTGCACATCATGTTTGATATACAGTGCAAAAACTCTCCTAACTGAAGCTGGAAGGAGACACTGGCAAAAAGATGGAAAGAAATGAATGCAGGAAAGCACAGGCCATTTTTGTTAGTGATGTTAGCCTCTTTCTTTCTGTTGGATAGGCAGGAAGCCTGGGAAATTAATTTTCTAAACCAGCATCTGACCTGGATGATTAAAATTAGGCCTTGCAAAGAACTTGTGAACTCTTTCCTTGAAGCTGTAGTATGCATGATTATTTTGGTGGGAGTTCCAGTCATTATTATCCGTGTCCATGAAAGAAAATTGCACAATTCCAAATGCCTAAGCAGCAGAAGTGCAAGCATAAGCCTTTCAGAAGGCTTGTTTTCCAGGCCTCTCTGTGAACCACTGCATTTTCTGTGATCCCCAATCTAAAACCAGAAAGATTTGTGTGTTTCTACTATTATTGGAACAGAAATTATGAACACTCTGATTATTTCTCTTTCTATTTGTGCTCCTTTCATTTGTGTTTTCCCCTCTGCCTGTTACAGTCTCCAGGTATTTCAGCTTTCCTTAGGTCCATAATAATCAGTGTATTCAGAGGACCTGGACACTTCCACTCCCCAGTGTATTCCAAACCAAGCTGAGTATTGCAGCAACTCAAAGTGTTGTTGATTTGGTGTGATTTAGCTTTACAGTGTAATTAAGCACCCAGCCCTTACTCTGATAAGAACCTCACAAACAAATAAATACATTTAGTACCCTAGGATATGCACCAATATGCTCCCAAAAGCAGCTGCTTGGCAGGAGGGACTCATTACTTTACAAGTTTGTGACCCACAGATACAGTAATTGACACCAAAATGGGAGTCACATGACCCAGTTTCTCAGTCTCTCAGATAAAAGAGTTAGACTGTTCAAAGATTCCCAGGGAAGCTAAGATCAAAGCCCACAAACAATCCCATGGCTGGTTAGTGACATGACCAGCCACTGTTGGGTAAAGCAGGGAAAAGAAGGGAATGCTCAGTTTGATCCATAAACGTGATGAACAACAGCTTTATAATTCACCATGAAGGGCAGATCCCTAAGAGGCACCAAAACTTTTCTCCACAGTAAATGCAGGGCCACAAACTTGCTAAACAGAAAAACAAAGCTGGAAAGGCCCTGAAAAAATGGTACTTGGTGTAGAGATCACGATTTAGATTAAAACAAATGGTGAGGATAAATGGGATCCTGGATAGTGCTGTATGGAAAAACACTAAAATCACCAGGCAAGTAACAGTGACCCAGGCTCTGCTGTGCATCCTGTCCAGAGAAGGCCATGGCTACGAACAGTCTAGTCAGAAAGAGGATCTGAATCATTCTCTGCTTAAGCTTTAAATAAGGATGACATTTGGTACTCAACAATTCAGGAAAATAATCTTCATGTAAAACAGTTTATAATTTAAAAACAGGTTATTTGAAACTAAATTGTTGGTATTCAGTCTGTGGAAAAACACCTCAGTGGTGGGTTTTCAGCTCTCCTGTAAATCTATCTTTGTCTATCCTGCAGTAACACCATGTAATTAGAGATGTCACTCATTCAGGAAGGTGGTACAGATCTATTACCAGATTCCCTCCTTGGAGGCCACTGCATATTGCCTCTTCTTCCAAACTGCTGTGGGGTTTTCTGGAGCCTGCTCTATGGGCAGATGTTCCCAGAGAATTACTGCATTTATTTAAACAAACTACAGTATATATATAGAGATAGATAGATGTCTATTAAAGTAAAAAACCTGTTAGGCAAATAGTGATGACCGAAAAAAAAAAAAAAAAATAAGCCACAAGTTTTTCTGTATCCGTTTTTGTTATACATGGTAACCAGGGAGATGAAAATATCCGCAGTCCTTGGTTCTGCTACTCATAACAAAGTGCTTCTGCTTTAAATACTGAATGGTTTCATTTGATTTTTTTAAGAGACTGAAAATAAACACAATCTCTATGCATAGTTTCCTCTGTTTCAAGGAACTATGACCTTTGACTCCTGTAAATCTATTTAAAGCTAATGTCTAAAGATCTGTTGTTCCAAGGATGTACAAAATATACCTAAGATTTATGTAACAATAAATCTTTCCAGGGCTTTCCTTTGTCAATTTCATTTCATTAACCAAAGCCAGTAACCAAAATGAGCTGCACATCCTCTGGAAGCTATCTAATGGGTTATTTATTTTTATTACAAACAATCATTTGTTTGTATCTCATATTAATGTTGAAGGCACGAAGACATAAGGATTTACTGTCACCCACAGACGTGCAGTAGCACTACAAACAAGAGTTGTTATTATTATTATAAAAACTCATTAATGCCATGATAGGCATTCATCTCCAAAAACAACCCCACAAAAATAAGCCAGATACAAAATGTGGGCTACTGCACAAAGCACTCTTTAAAACAATATTTTCTGCCTTTTGAAAATCATGGAAAATGTTACAATAGTGCCATTTTAAGACTGATCTTGAAAATTTCTTGGTCCTCTTATTTCATGCTTAAACCACTATCCCCACTTCCACCAGCACCAGATTAACACTGACTTAAACTTTTTTAAAATAGACGTATTTTCTTCTCGAAAAATACTGTCACCACTCCAATGGTCTGAGTAAGTTTAAAATTGGTGAAAAAAATCTCATTTAGAGTGACACTCTTGGTGTTCCAGACATATTGCTTCAAACCATCTCCTTTCTCAGAGGAAAAAACTAAGCTAAAGTGATTGGAAAGAAAAACTACAGAGCAAAAAGTAAATGAATCCAACTACTTGGGAAGATGTTTGTCATTTGAGAAAAGACCACAAAACCATATCTAAAGAAAGACAGTAACTTCATTAAACAGCCAGATGGGTCAAAATTAAGACAACAAATGAAGAGAAAGATTGCAATACACAACTCCTGGAAAAATATCAGACTGTGATCCATAAAAATCCATATTGGATGAAGTTTATGGTCATGGAAGGTGGTAATTAGTATCAGCTAGCTATTAACACTTTAAAAACAACTGGCCAAGGTAAGAGGCACAAGGAAAGCTCTTCCTAGAAGAGCTGCTGAATACATATTCAGCCTGATGAGGTGTATCTTTAATAAATCTCTTAATAATGAAGAAAGTCAAGAAGATTGGAAGAATGCTGATAATTTGCCAGTGCCCACAAAGGGCAAAGGATGCTGCAGGTAATTGCAGGCTGGTTAGTGACATCTATTTTTGGTAAAACACTGGAACACCAAAAGGACATTGAGTTGATAAAGAGCTTAAAGAGAGGAAGATAATTACTGCCAGTCAGCATGTTTTCATGGAGAGCAGATCTTGTCAGATATCCCATTCCACCTTTTGAGATCATAAATTTCACTAGTGGAAGCAACTGCACAGATGCAATAATCTGAGACCTCTATAAGACGTGCACTTCTAATTTGTTTACCACTATCCAATATCAGTGAGATACATATCAGAGGAGTAAGATCAAACTTAAAATGAGGAATAATCACTGAATGGAAGTTCACTAGCAGGGGCCCTGACAAATTGGTATTAACTCCAGAGCAATTCAGCATTTTTGTGGGTGATCTGTGATTATTAATTACCACTGATGGCACTCTGGGGCTCGGACAGACACACATGTAGACATCACTACAGACAAATACAGTTAGACATTGGGCCTTAAAAAGCAGCAATAGGAAGGGATTTATGTGTCAGAGTGTGTAGGTAATTTAAATGGAATTTCATCTCCTTCTTTCATTCTTCTTAAGAAACCTAAAGTACAAAAAGAAAGGAGTATTGAGCAGAAATGTGTTTTAACCTCTAGACTTAAGCTGATTAAACCTCTAAGGAACATTTCTTCATTGATCTGATGTTCACTTTCTAAGAAGAAGTTTGGAAAACTGAAATACCTAAGGTGAAAGAAGCTATAAAAATGAGAGTTTAAAAAAATCCGTACCATGAGATGAAGATTTCATTCCTTTAAAGTGAGAATACTGGAGAAGGATCATGGTGTGCAAATACCTTCGTGAAGAGAAAATACAGACACTAAGCAACACTTAGATCTAGCAAAAAAATGGATTTCAAGATCCAACACCTATGTAATGTTTAGATTCAACTTTCCCTTAACTCACACTGGGCAGGCACCAGATGTGTAAAAGCCAAATATCAGTTAATAATTTTTTTAAAAAATCTTTTAGAAAAAAAAAGAAAAAAACCCTCATAAATAGTGGTTCATTGTCTCTGGTTAAGGTCTGGCCTCTTTTCTTCCTTCCAAAAGATCCCTTTTTAAGGCAGTTCCTGCGTTCTCTTCTATAAAGGGAATTTCTTAGTTGGGCAAATGGCTGTGCTAGTTCCCACCACAGACCACACCACTTCCCAGAGGCAGGACACACTGTGGAACAGGTTAGTACCACAGGAATATCCAAACACCACCTTCACAAGAGGGATAGCTGCACGTAAGATTGTGTCTTCAATGACTAAATAAGGATAAAAGAGCCTTGAATTCAAAAATTCTTGAGATAATTTCAGCACCATCTCACAGTTCACTTATGAGGATATTTTCAGCCTTTTCTTCTTACCACCATGAAGATATTTTCCTTATCGTTGTCAGGTGACAGATGTTTTTTAAACTTTCAGGAAGGCAGCATTCCTGCCTTATGGGCCTATCTTTTTCAGGTGAGATGGACAAAATGGAATAAAAAAAAGGTTATTTTAAAGTGCAAATGAAACAGAAGCCTCAAAAGGCTCAAGTATAAACATATAAGGCAAGAGTCTTACAAACTAAGTCAGGCAGCCTGCTCTCTTCAGCAGAGACAGGATTAAAAAAAATGCTGATAATATGAGAAGCAGATGGATTTGGGAATACTGGAGGAGCAGATGGGGAGGACTGGGAACAGGAAGTCTGCCGTGGGAGGACAGCTAAGAGGGCAAGCTGTTGTTATACTCCAGGCTGTGGAAGTGGTGGCAAGCTACGCACACCTGATGCAGCACCAGGTGAGATGCCTGCAGGGACACATGAAAGAGGGAGGGGCTGTGATCGAGCTGATGAGGAAGGAGAGAGTTCAGCAGATGCATTTCATATTCACTGGGAAGGGTTCTGCTTGTTTTGGGAATGCTAAAGCAGTGGATGTCCCAACCGTCAGGGTCACATAAAAGTAGACCCCGCAGTTCCGTGTGGATTTTAAAAAAAAATCAGTTGGCTCACACTAGCAGTATTGCTCATTGTTAGGTTTAGGAACAGATGTTTAATTGATGAAAATCAGAAGAGCTATATGAATTTCAGTGGAGATATGGCAGCTTATGATTACTGGCAGATTTAGGTCTGTTTGTCATTAACTAACAACTTATCGTCAACGAATAACATACTTTGTATATTTACAGCACTAAAGATTTTTAGATTGAAAAAGTTATTTCCCTGTCAAAGTGAGCTAACTTAGCTGATGTTTACTGCCTTTCTTAGTTCTGTTGCTGCCACTGACACTGATTTTCACTGGCTTTAGCTTGGTAAATATTTGGTATTTTATCAAGTATTATGTCATTCTCAGTATATGGTTCACAATCTTGTTGCTTAAGTTTCTGTGGCATGCATTAGTCAATTGGAGATTGACATATGAGTTTGATTTAGGTTAAAAAATATGAACCAGAGCAGAGGATGAAGAATTCAATTTATACCCACCAAAATTGCAAGGAAAATACAACAGAGAACAATGTTGGCATTCCTCAAAATAGCAGATATATGTGTGGTTGTGGTTAGGAATGGGAGGGCAAAGGGGAGGATTTTCCAAAGGAATGGAATAGAAATTTTACAGTGGTTTCTCTGGCCCTTCTATTCATAGAATTTGTTAACTCCCTAAATAAAGTCAGTGCAAAAGATGGTTTGCATTTTAAATAGCGGGGTTTGCCTAAGACTCTTAACTTGTTTTATTAAACAAATGAGTAAATAATTAGGTACAAAAGTCAACTAGAGGATAAAAATTCGTATTAGCATAACATCTTCAAATTGTAAGGCTACACCATATGATCCTCTGGGAGGCATTGCAAAAGCACTTCAAAATCTGCCCATTTTCTCATTTCCTTAATCTTTGATTATTTCTTCTAGTCTCCGCACTAACAAGGTGAATTTTACTTTATTAATAGTTTTTCTGAAGAGAAGCCTTCCCTAAACACTACTCACTGAAATTTCTCCCAAACTAGCCTTGTTCAAGTCTTCATTCACACACACAAAAGTACCAACAATACGAGAGAATAAATTGTCACCCGTACTCAGCAGTAATTTCTAAAAACAAAAGAGACCAGGGTTAAGGAGACAGATGCCTAATAAATGGGCTTCATTTTGTTTCTCACTTTACCTGTGGCACAGGCAGCCTTGTTCTTTACTTATATTTCCTCCACTTTCCCTCACTGACAACATCTCACTCTGTATCTATACATTATACAAACATTCCATTCAGAAAATAAGCAAAAAACCCCTCAAGATTGGGGTTTGCCTTCCTTATCCTCATCCTTGCCTGTGTAACAGAGACCATGAAGTTTTTTCCTGCCTTTTCCTGGGATTTTTTTTCATCTCCTTTCCTAAAGTTCTTATCCAATTGGGGTTTTTTTCCTCACTGTTCAGCTATAACCCCACTGCTAAACACACAGCGTCTTCTTAAATCTGGCAAGAACCAGTAGTTCATTTATTGATGATTTCTCCCATTAGATCACCTTGTGAGATTTCCTGACATTGAATTTCACTCCAGAATCCTCCACTGGGCTCTCTGGAGGCCAAAAACTGCACCACAGGCCTTAAATCAGGGGGACATCAATACACCAGCATTTCCTGAGGCTCCTGGAGTGGCATAAGAATTGATTAGATGTGCCCAGGTTATCCTCTCAGGCAACATGTTCTGGGGAGGCCATTCTTTCTCCATTTGTGCTGATAAAATTCTTTCCCAAAGCTCTTCAGCTTGTGAGGAAGAGGTGCTGAACAAATATAGAGGGACCAGACTGGCAATGAGAATCAGAGACAAGTTGTATTTTTCTCTACAGGAATTCCTCTCTACTTCCCATCTCTCTGCTGAATCACCAGACTTTGCCTCTGCGCCACTTTTGAACAAGCTGAGCAACAGGAGATAAGAAACTTTTTAAATCTCATACTCTCGTCATTTTTATTTAGGTCTAAAACTAAAGCAAATAAATTTATTCACTACCAAAACCTTATTATGGGTTCCTTTCCAAATGTGTGTGGTTACACAGTCAAACAGAAAGGCTAAGAAGGTTTTTTTTTAAAATGCAGTTCATTTTGAAAGAGAAACAAGCTGTTTATTACATGGATGAAGATCACTACTCATTTTGAAAATGTGCAATAAACAAAGGGGTACTGGCAGGCAACAGCAGCAGCGACTCTGCTCAGGAAATGTCTTAAAATATTAATAACTACATACACCTAGATGAAAAAACAACATCACATCTGCTCAAGCCATTATAAAGTCATCAAAATGCATTTGTATCAGACACTTAAAGCTTCCTGCTTGTCTTCTTCCTGTTCCACATTGATTCCATAATGCATTGGCTTTGCTGAGTAAGCTCTTGAGAAGTACAACCAAATATAGTTTCAGAAGTTAAAGAGATCAAATAGAGTCTGATCTAGTTTGCAATAATGGCAATAAACAAAACAAAGAAAAAAACCTCCTGAAAGAATTGTTTTTCTATGGAAATCCTAGCCATGCTCTTTTTTTGATTCTAGGGAAGAATGTCAATATTGAAGTAGCTTAACTTGGTGGAAACATTTAATTCCCATGAGCGTAGCTCTCTAAGAGGTCTAGAATGTCCTGGCTAATAAATGTCTCAGGTCAGATTAAATAAATCAGAGTGACAGCATTGTAATGGTTTAATTTTATAATCTGCATATAAACTTAGAGCACTGTAGTAGACTTATCCTGATTTATTTATGCCTGTACCAAGATCCATACATTTAGCATCTCACAATTTAATCAAGCTAGGAAAACAAAATTCTGCATGCTACATTAGTATTCATTATACAGCTTAGGAACAGGTTCAGCCAGAGTTTCTAAATACTTCCCTTCCCAGGGTACCTGGACAGATATGAGGCATTCTCTAGGTCTCTACTCTTAACTCACAGGGGAAAAAAAAAATCAAAAAATAATTGGACATAATGGAACAGGATACAAATGTGAAGGAAATTCTTAATATTCTTAGTGTTTGGGAGCTAGGATACCACTCTAAATATGAAAGATGTGGCTGGGTTATAAAATTAAGAAGTAGAACCACAAGGCAGTTTAAAAAAAGAACAGTTTGGGTCACGTTTATGCCCAACAGAAAGGGATTGATGCTAATTGCTACACAGTCTCTTCAGTTTCCATTTCCAAGCTCTAGACGTCCCATCAGACAAGACCTGTCCTGGAATATGACCATATCTCTCCATTTCTCACCTTTTACAAACAAGCCAGCCACAACAAGGAATTCCCATAAATTCCATTCCTGTGAAACTCACAAATGCTCTAAATTGGGCTAGGAAACCATAGACACTGAGACAAAGAGCCTTCTTCAAACAAACTACGTCAGATGTGTTTCAAGCATAGTCAGAGCTGGCAATACACCTCTTCCTGGCCTCTCTTCCAACCCCATGACCCAGGAATTACTTCTGACTTTATGCTTACTTGCAATTTTGGCATCCTGATAGATACATCACAGAATTTTTTCTGCTCTCTCCTATATTTTTTGTTGATTCATATTGCCTAAATTTTTGCTGCAACACTTACATTTCCAGAGTAGGCATAACCTAAGAAACTGTGCAGAAGTCACCTTTTCCTATGTCTTCCCAGAGGCTTAGGCTAGAACTGCCAATAACTCACTCCCTCCTCTCTCCCCCAAATTTTTTGATATCCTATGGTATTTCTTGTTAGAAAAAGGTTCTTCCTCAGAAGTATCCCTGGGAAGCAGTATTCCTGCACGATAGAAATGCTAAATACATAGTCTGTAAATAATCTATCAGTTTTTTGTACTATCAAGCTGCCCACTATTTGAAGATTTTCTGAGAGAAATGAGGGTACAGTTTTGCATGTCCTAAATCCCAAGATAAACTGAAAGATAATGGTAGGGCTATTAAGATAAAGCCATGTCTAGAATACCATTATCTTGAAAAGTGTAATTTTAATGTCTTGACCACTTTCCTCACTCTCATACAACACAAAGTGGCCAGTTCTCCAGAGCTTGACTAGATATAGCCAGCCAGGACATCCTCTGCATGTATTTATTCCTACGTTGTGGTCCATCCCATTACAGTAAATTAATTCACCACTATCACCTTCCAACACTGGCAGCTTTTGAAACACCTTCTACAGTAGCTCATTGCAAAGACATTCAAGCATTACCTTCCTCTCCTGGAGCTTCTATGAGCAAAGAGCCTGTGTGAAATTGTGGTGGATGTATTTGCAATAAGTGTACCTGATGCATTGTCCATAGGACTGAAAAGCTAACAACAGTTTGAGTACTGTGATTGGGCAGATCAGAGCTATTCCAGACACACTTTCACATATAATGGAGGTTATCAGACTTGTATTTCTTCTTTGCATTCCCTTTATCTCTTTTAAGATGTATTTCTTTCAGGTAATTTGCCATCGGATGTCACCCATAGAAATCTCACAAGAACAAAATTTTCAGGACATTATAAGCCATGAACCATGAAAAGACCTAGCAGAAGGGAGAAGAGGGACTAAGTAAGAAGTTGGCATTTTCCAGCTGTGGCATAAACTCTCTGTGTCTTGCACCTCAGTGATTGTGCAGCTAGATAGTTAATGTGCATTCACATTCGCTCTGCTCAAAAAAGCGTGTGCTTTTGGGGATGAGAACATTGACTGCTGGAAAAATGCATGCTTTGGAGGGTGAGGACATCGACTTCCTTTTTATATTTGCTATTCTAATTATACTGTCCTGATTTCAAATTAAAGACACAATGGCTTTTGCTTTTCCATTATGTAATTATAGATTTCTGTAAACATTCTTTCCTTTGTTGGTTTGCTCTGCACGCAGTTTTTTTTTTTTAAAACGCACAAAGCAATCAAAATAAATTCTGAAATCAAAACAAGAGAAAACAAATGGCGCCTCAGATATTCCCTTAAAAATTAGCTCTGTGCATCATCCTCAGGCACTTTTGTCATCTGTTGCTATAATAACAGCTCTGATTACACGAACACTCACCAAACTGCACTTGGCTGACTATGGGGCACTTCCCAGCAGCTAAATGAGTATCTCTGAAGTACTGCTCACTTCCAGCTCAGTACCAGATTCTGTCCTATCACATCAACAGCCACAGAGCCGAGAAACGGAGATTTCTTGCACATGGTCTCCATGGTGTTGATGTGTTTCTTCCCCAAACAGACAGATGCAGATTAAGCAATGCATGTCAATCTCATTAGGAGACTGTGAAATGTGCAGAAAGTTTGTTACACACTCATGCAATCATACACATTGTGAACATCCTGTTTATTTGGCCTCTTCTCTGATGATTGGCTGTGGTGTTTCAGCACATTACTGACAGCTGGGAATTGCTCCAATGGAACATGCTTTTCCTATGACAAAGATCCAGAGCGCAGCAGTAACATGTGTCTGCCCATTATTTCAGCCGTACAGAAAAAAAAAAAAAAAAAGAAATTAAAAAAGCTCCAGCACAGTCCCTCCAAATGAATAGCACATTGGTTGTCAGAGCAGGGCTGCAGCACTGCTAGGACGGGCCCTCGAAGACCTTTAGAGGCCATCTGAGATAATAAATCCTCGGACCCCCAGTTCCGGAATGCTTTGGGCAAGGTCAGGATGGCAAATTTCCCACTTCCACAATATCAGATGTTACGGTAATTCCTTTTAGCTAATGTGTAAGAGCAAAGGAATGTCTTCAAACCTCATCTAGGCCCTGTGGAATCTGTTGAAAATGCATGACAGCTGCGGGCTTTGGCCGGGGTCTGCCTGTGAATATATGAGATTTGGAAGCCTTTCAGACAGGGAGAGGAGGGAATGACTGTACATTCGATGTGTACCATGGGTCCCTCCCCTCCCTTCCCAGCCCCATTTCACACCACACAGCCGTGTCACAGCTCCACGGTCACGGCTGTCACGCATTCTTTACGACTGAGTGTCGCGGCCGGCGCGCAGGAATACAGATGTGCAGGCGTGTGCACCTCCACACAGGCACGCAAATGAAAAGAGGGATAAAAAAGATGGATTTCCATAAGGTCTGAGAACAGGAAATTGAGCAGCTCCCACGTATTTTAATAAAATTGATAGGGAGAAAAGAAGTGAGAAAACTAAGCAATGGATTGCTGCTTGATGTGTCTGGATGCCCAAGGAGGGAAGGAATCCCACATGAATTCTCTTGTTACCTGCTCCCCAGAATTCAGGTCATGCAAAAGACTGTGGTCTCCCACCCCATATCCTTATTTTCAAGCAAATGATCATGGCCTCCTACACATCTGTTTTCTCAAGCAAAAAAAGTTCAACATCAGCTAGCCTATTTATCCTCTTCCCAGTCTTGTGTTTTCCAAGGACTTTATAGTCTCTACTTCTCTGGTCTGGTCCTCAGATCCAAGGTCTGCAGCGTGTGTGGGAAACTCCTCTTGCTATGCACATAAATTACCAAGACACAAGGCATGGAAGGATCAACACAACAGTCTTGGAGAGATACCTCCTCTATACATAGCTTTTCCAATCTGGAGTTGACAACCCAGACTAACACAAGCTTGAATCACTTCAACAGTGTGGAAAAGCTCCCAGCACACAGGGCTTCTTCCAATAACCTCAGTATTGCACACAGTGTTTCATAAACTTTTATTATATCACACACACCGCCATGGAGGCACCTGCATATAGACTGTGTCCATCTTTTACCCTGAAAATAGCAACAACCTGCTTTATGTGCAAAAATAGCCCTTACAAATTGTTATTACCACCAGTATAAAATGAAATGAAAGAACAGATTCAGCAATATCTGGATACAATGCACCTGATGGTGAGAGACTTGGAGCAAGGACTTCTCCCAGATTCCAGAAAAGGTCTTTTGTTTCCACAAGAAGCAAAGAAAGGACTGGTCCGAAAACTGGAAAACAGGACTCGAAATATGTGTGGGGCTGTCACACATGAGCTGCAGCACTGAAGGAAGAGGAATTGGGAGATTAGAAGTATATTAGTTATAAAGATTAAAGACAGCACACTCATGCCTTCATACAGGCAGCTGAAAAGCACAGCAAGGCTAAACTTATTAGTCAAAGTCTGGCCAAGAGAGATAATGGTCTTCAGTAAAATCAAAATATATTGAAAACTTTTTCCATTTTTTGCCAAAGGGAGAAGGGCTAGAAAGGTTATAATTTGTCCCAGATTTTCATAGGACTGGGAGGAAAAACAATTTCATGGCTGGTTTCAAGTAAAGACAGTTGAAAGGACTTATTTAAACAGAAAGATTTCTGAAAAACAGAGTTTTATCTACTTCAGAATGCAGATGCTGAATTAGTGAGCTGGAGCTGCTTTGTTCTGCCATATGTCTAACAAGCATCTACCTACATCCGTCTACACAAGATGCATTTTGAATGAAGGAAAGTGGAATTATCACCCACTGATAAACAGCACTGTATTTGATTCCACAAAATATTTCATGCCCTCTATTTAGGGGCTCATAACCAACATCTACAAACTTAATCTGTTCACACTTCATGGAAGTCTGGATGCTGTAATTTCTCATTTTTGTACTGCTCATGATGTCAAATACCACCTCAAACAACTCCACCCTCTAGCTCTATACTGTGTTTGTGCTCAGTATGGTTGGAAGGAGACTCTGCTGGATTTCCCATTATTTATTAATCTGCCTTCCTCAGGTGGAGATGTCTGTTCTCTACCCATGCCACATTGGCTAATCCCTGAACCCCATACCAAACTGGCTTAACACCTTTTAGGTTTAATGCAGCATCATTATGTAAAATGCAGTGCTGGTAAACACTGACAGGTTGTTCCGTCCAAGCATGTAAAAAATTAACATAATACAATGCTGTTTGGCCCACTGGCATTGTTATAAACTGTGTGTTGCTTTACAGCAGATAAGCCTTCCTTCCAGATTTTGTAATTCCTAGGTGTACACTGGAGCTTCTAATGTTAGTTTCTATTTCTTGTACAAGGAGATATTTTCATGAACAAATTGCTTACATATTGATTTTTTTTTCCAGCAAATGCTTAGTCAGAGAGCCACAGACACACAGCATTTTTTAGCTTATTCACAGATATTCTTCTTTTGACTGTGCACAGAAAATGGGCTAGATCATCACCCTACCACTCAAACAGATGGAATTCTCTCTGGAAAGAAAGAAGAATGAGTGGCTCTGAACTCATACAAAAGATATAACAATCATAGGTCACTGAATAAAATAATTTCCTTCAGTCAGTGATCAAAAGGTCTAACTCTCCTCTGCCAGGGGAACATCAGGGATAAGGATTCACTTTGCAATTGCTATAATCAACATGAATTGACCACACTGACCTGGTTCTCCGGAGCAGCAATGCTTCAGAGCTGATGTAATCTTAAAACCCAAAGACTAATTGTTCATTTGTTATGCCTGTGGATACAGAAAGCTTCCAATCATTACCACAGGAGAAAGAAACCCAGACAGATGTGTGCAGAACTGGTACAGCACCAGTCATTTGAAGTTCCATTCACTTTTCCCAGTTTTCCTGGAAATATGTACAAACAGTCCAGATTTGCCTAACCAAGGCCAGTTTTTTCCCAACCAAGAGGGAGCTCTTTATATAGAATCCTTTAAAAAATATATTTAAAAAGCCAAAGAAGTGAACCATTCCAGTAACACTACTGTAGTGGTTGGTGACATTAAAGCATGCTATGGTACCACCCTGTTTTTAAGAAAAAGGGAATGATAGTACACAAAACCAAGTACAACTCTCTTTTCAGTGTGGAAAACTAACCACACCTGATTAATAGACAAATTCTCCACAGGTAATATTAGTCTGTCTACTGCATTTGACATGGTTTGTAATCCTGTCTCTGCTTAATTGGGAGTTTTACCTGTGATTTCAGAGGGATTTTACCTACTGCCCTGCTTTTCTGCAAACTTCCTGACCCCTGGTAAAGTGCACAAAGAGCCTAAAGCAAGGGAAGAGCTCCCTTCAGAACATACTATCAAACTTCAAAACCAGCTTATTTTCAAAATTATAGCTACTGGAGAAATCTTTTTTTTTCTTTTTTTTTTTTCTTTTTTTTCTCAGCCTACAGTCATGCTGGGGTTTTTCCTTACTAAATTATCAGCCAATCCCTCCCACAGTCACAGCTGATTTTCTTCCACACTCAAGAATTTTCAACAGAGCTTAATCAATTCAGCAAAAAAGAAGTTGCATTAAAAATACATGGAATTCATGAGGATAAACTTTCTTTGTGGAACCTTATCAAATAGCAGGGGATTTTTTTGTGTGATCAGTGGCTCTTTCAATTATGTCACTGGGGCAGATTCAGCACTTTAAAACAACAGTAGAAATGTAGAGGAAATCCATGTATTTAACTTGGTCTCAGGGGATTTCACCTAGATTTACACTGCTGTCAATAAGATGAGAATTTTGCCCATTCTTTAGATTAGGTCATTTTGCAATGTGATAATAGCACTATTTCAGAGCATTCACTCCCAAGAAATGTCAAATAATATATGCCACTACCCTCAGCTTTTTCAAATAATGAGAAGCAGAATTCAGCCTGCACACCATTACATAATAAAGACCCAAAAAAAACCCACACCAGAAAACAGCTATTTATTTAAAATTCTATAAGGTCCATATGGAAATACAGTTTTAACCCTAATGCCAGAGAAGCTGTAAAGTGTTTTGACCATGGCAGCAATTCACCTCTTAACAAGATTATTTTCCAGGCATGGCCTAAACAGGTTTTTAAAGGCAAAAAAATATTGAATATTCAGCTGAGAAATGCTTACTGAAATTCAGGCAATATCAATATCTGAAATATTTCATCTGCCAGAATGCCTTCCAATCTGTTTTTGATATTCATCCTCTAACTTGCATTTAGACGCAAAGAAAAAAACCTCTTTAATGACGAAGTAGAAAGAATTTGTAGAAACCTTTCCAAACTTCTAATTATACAAATAGTCATGATTCCAAACTGCAGGTAATAATTAAAGTAGCATGTTCCACCTCAGGAAAATCCATTTTTCATATTGGACGTCACTCTTGGTTGCACGGAGGAGAAGAATATTTCTGTTTTGTTACATATGCTTTCCATTTGGTATCTAAAAGTGATACTGCCATATGATACATAAACAAAACAGCAAGCTGGTGGAAAAAGTACTCAGAAGAGTGACATATAAACTTTTAAGGTCTTCTCACAGCATGACAGGTACCATTTTTAATTAGTTTCTTCAAACCTCTACTCGTTCCACCAGGTCATGGGATTGTCACATACCTGAGAACAGCTCTGAGAGCAACCTGCCAGCACAGGCATTCCCACTTACCTTTATTTTCTGCACACAGCCCAAGAATTGCATCCTCTGATTAATTTTTTCACCTCCCTACACCGAGCAGGCAAGGCTCAGTAAGGGATTTGAAACTAACTGATAAGTTGACCCCAAAGAGAAATCCTCCATCAGCCCCACTCAGACACATAATGGAGTAAGTGTGAGCAATGTCCCCAAATTCCTGGAAATGCCTCATCCCATGCTTCTCTCCACACTCACTTCCACAGAGCAGGCAGAATCACACAGCAGGATTTTTCCCATTAGGCATATTTAACCAAAACAAAGGAGTCAAATGTAAGGGTCTCTCTCCTCCATCACCTGGCTGAGTTAGCGCCAATGAATTAGATAAATATTTTAAAACAGGTCTTTCATTTCATTGTTCCAAACTTGCCTTGCTTGGTAAGCCTTGATATATAACCAAAACAAGGTGTGTACTGCTGTTCTATTTTTTATAGAAAAACTCTATTAAAAAATCCCTATATCTCAGGTTACCTGTGGGATGACACAGAGTAAGACTGGAACATGGTACCAGGCCAAGGGGCACATCCTGAGCGGGATCTCCTCACATAGAATCCAGCTTCTCTCAGCAGCAGGTTTCCAAAGGAGCAAAGTCTGAAATTTTCATTTGTGAAGTGAGTGAAGACTGAGGTAAATTCTAGTAAAGGGTTTGTCTAAGGTTTGTCTCACTGAACTGAGTTTTTCTGAACACCAGGCAGGACCAACTAGCATATACATTTTCTTGTCTCCTCTGACTTAGCTGTACACCTGATTTG
The DNA here is from genome assembly GCA_024734555.1 of Trochalopteron elliotii. Taxonomy (NCBI): domain Eukaryota; kingdom Metazoa; phylum Chordata; class Aves; order Passeriformes; family Leiothrichidae; genus Trochalopteron; species Trochalopteron elliotii. The sequence continues at coordinate 4,970,599 of JANPWX010000183.1, forward strand.
TCAACTTTCTTCACATTATCTATTTTTTCAGTAGGAGATATATAAAGTGAGTAAAATTTGAATGACATTGCATTCATTGCATGCATTCCTATTAACAAACACAATACCCAGGGATGAAAACTATTGTAGTGTCACTTAAACTGGAGAATATTTAAAAGATGTGGCCTGGAAAATACAAAAGTCCACAACAGCTGCAATAGAACATCCACTGCAATCCCAAAATAATCACAGCAGCAAGGTCTGCAAATTGCCTGCAGTTTGCAAAAGGCAAACTTCCTTAGGTAAAAGTTGCTATTCAGTATGGTTTGGGTTTCCAGTAAGTTGCTCTCTTGAGATCTGCTTTTATAATCATTCCTGTCTCAGAAAGAAATATAGTATTTCCAACAAATCTGTATCAGCAAAATCACGTTGTCCATAAAGCTGGATTGGCTGGCTGGAATTCTCACATGCACTGTTTCCAATTCAATTGTGTCTTTTGGGCCTCCTCCACTTGCAGGGGAGAGAAACAAGAATAATTCTGATGTATACTAATTTATGTCCTTCTGAGCACCGTGAAGCAATAAACCCCAGGAGCCACAGAAGCTTTAAACAAGGCCAAGACAAGTGATAACCCAAAGTTTTCAGTGGATTAGTGCAAATCCACACCCCACCAAAACTGACTTAAAATCTTGCCATAGTGATTCTATATGTACAGCATAAATAATGTCCACTACTAACCCTCTCTATAATGTAATCCTTCATCCCATCCCAGGAACTTGTGCACTGAGCCCAAAAAGGAATTCTCTCTAAGGCTGGGGTGTATTTCATGGCTATTTTAGTTTGTACTAGATAAGAACCTACCAAGCCCTTTGGGCTTGTTCCCTAGGAATTAATGTGGAATATGAAGGAAAAATCATACTCCCAAGATCAGGCTGGGTGAATTCTTCTCATACTCTTGATGGCATAAGAGAAATTCACTAGCATATGTGATGTGTCTTTTCCTTTTCTTATCAGAGTAACTGAAATCTCAACTGAAATTTCGTTTATTCATTTCCTTCTCTCCCTTGTGGGTCATTGAAATCTCAGATCAAACATTATGAAAACACAGACAAAGACACTTGGAAACCCCAGCTAACAAAAATCTTCCTAAGGTGCCTTTTTTTTCCTGCAGTATTGCCATTCTTTAATCATAAACCCCTCACAATTTCAACAGTAAAAATATTAATTCCAGGTATACATGCAGTCTAGCAACAGGTGAAATAAACTATTAAACTTCTTCTCTTAACAGAGACTGAGCAGGATCAGACCTCAACAAACTCAGATGTGTCCAGTCTGAGACTGGGAGACATTTAATATCTCAAAATCACATGATGAAATTCTAAAGCACTTCAGCTAGGCCCAAGTAGAAACAAGATAAAAATAATCTTTTTTTCCTCAGGATTCTCCAGCATGGTCTACCTAAAATCTCCCAGAAAAGCAAACCATCACACAGTGCTTGGAATGATTCAAACTACAGCTAGCTTGATATATCCAAGACAGTTTCATGTTAGAAGGGCAAGGATGCTGAAAAGAGCACATCATATGGAACTGCAAGTCTGGGCTGGAGTTCCCTCCTGAGGAAGCTCACTGTTGTCTTTTGATATCCTTTGCTTTTCAGTCTTAATTCAAAACAAACAAAACCCAACCAAATATAAAAAAAAAAAAAATCCACAACAACCACCACCTCTAGAACAGCACTTCTGTCTGATCTTTCCTTTTTTGGGTCTTTCAAGGAGAACAGCAAAAGTAATGACCAGATGAAATAAATTAACTCTGCCACATTTTGATCCTGAACATTTGGTGATGTTTCATTTTAATAAGAGCAAGACTTCCACTAGATTCCCTTCCCTGAGACTCAGGGAGACCTGTTAATCTAGAAGTTTAGGGAACTTAATGCTTAATTTTAAAGGTGAGGGAGATCTGCTGGGCTGTTCACTGCTATCAGCATCCCCACTCTGGGTGTTGGCATTTTCTTTCCTTAGTGGTTTTCATAAATGGCACAAAAGTGCAAATTTTGTCTTTTCCTTGGACATTTGCCGTTTTGCAAGAGACAGCCCAATATTAATATCTGAAGAACAGCCTTTTCATATTGATTGGGGTTAAAACCCACATGCCACCAAAAAAAAATTTTTAAAAAAATTAAGGGGTTTCTACATAAATTAACCTATTAAATGTAGCCAAAAAAATTGTAAACTTTTTACCAGGTATTAAAATTAGGTTCCAAAGCAGGAATAAGAATCGCTCTTAAGAAAGTTTCAGAGACTACATAAAGAGTATCAAATCTGAAAGCTTTTCTTACCTACTCTCACAATGGTACAGAGCTTATTTTACAGCATTTTAAGAAAGTAATCTTCTCAGTTACCAGGGGTTGAAGGAGTTTGTGGGTTTGGCAGGCAGCTGACCAGGGTGTGAACTGCAACACAACAACAGGCAAATAACAGTGGCATTCTCCTCCCAGAACCTTCCAGTTTCTGCAGCTGGACCTCACAGGCACAGAGACCCCTCCCAACACCACCATAGAAGCATTTTGGAGTTAAGAAGATACTCAAACAAACAAAAATGTGAAAACAGTGTCTCAGCTCTTGTTACAGAGATGTCATCCCAGATTCCAATGCATCATCACTGCAGCCAGGACTTGGAGAGCCTGCTCAGTGTTGATACCCTAGATCACAGGTAAATCTGTATTTAATTGTATATGGAAAAAAAAAACCCTAAAAATTCCAATGTTTTTTCCTAGATAATAATAAAAATGCTGATCAAAGAACAATGAAAATGTGTTTCAATCAGCAGAAAAGAATTAGGGAAAAAAATACAAGGAAAAAAACATAAGCACATACTACAGGTAGAGAACTGGAGGGCACAGCTGCCCTTGAGCACTCATACCCTGCTATGCTCCCAGATAGAGAAATTATAAACCATTCTAATGCCCAGACAATGAACTCCATAGGCAGAGTCCAAACTTTGGCTTTCCCCCACCATCACAAGGCCTCTAGACCCCAGAGCAAGAAGTAACATGTTCATATGTGAGAAGCCACAGACTGTAACCACAGAGGACCAGCTGCTGCAACAATCAAACTCACAACTCTGATCCCAAAATGTAGTTTTAGATAAGGGAACGAAATCAATTCTGTCCTTATATTGACTACAATAAGCACATATTAAAAAGAAACTCATCTCCTGCCAAAATAATGAGAGGTGAGGTCTAAGAGGTTCAGATTTATTTTTCACTTGTGCTGTATTACACTTACATTTCACATCTGCACTGCACAGCAATCCTTCCAGGCAAAACCCAACGAGACTCAAAGAATTGACACTACATGTTAATCAAACCAAGAATATGGATCAGTACCAACAGGATGCAGGATTCCTTCACTCAGTGATACATCTCTTTCCTCTTGCTCTCCCAAATTTTAGAAGAATCAGGTCATCACAAATTCTTGAGGTTGGACTTGAAAGAGGGACTGAATAAAACAGCTTTCATCAGGGCAGTTTCCTTTCCCAAGTACACTGCACCAGAATCCAATCACCACGTCAGCCAGATGCCAGCCTCTTTGTGAAACGTATCACTCAAAAGTTAATGAGCTCCACAGAGCTATGGAATTAGGGAATGCAATTTTTCAAAAGCCAGATCCTCTTTTCTCTCCAGAAAATTATGTGCAAATGTGATGTAATAGGAAAGGTTGACTTTATAACATTCACTTCAGATTGTGTTACATAGCTTTATGTGAACAGCCATACACAAAAATGACTTATTGTAAATCCAAATCCTTATTCAAAATGAGATTTTTTTTTAATGGACACGGGAAAATAAAAATCCAGAGTGCTTTAATTTTATGAATCGTCAATGGGCAGGATATTATTTTGAAAACATACAATCTAGAAATTCCTAAGAGCTTAGGTTCTACTCCTGCTGATTTGTGTTTGCATTGTAGGATTGCATTAGGATGATTGGTTTTTTGCTTAGTGACAGACACACTTCTCTATATTTGCAGAGAAGCCACACTTCAAAAAGAAGGAAAGAAATGTATCCTCCTGCTGCATCCTACCTATGTATTCAAGTACCCAGGAGAGTTTAAAATCATTTCATATCAAGAAATATAGAGGCCAAGTACTGCAGTTTAACTGCAGAAGCTGAGAAAGCCAGAAGGCTTTGTTGACTCTCCCTTACACAATGAATATCAGTCATACACCTACACAGATTTCTCAAGCAGAACTGTCCTGCAAGGAAATAGCCTGTCATTAAATTACATAGTCACACCATTGCAGGTTTTGGGGATTGCCCCAAAACCAGCACAGCTTTGAACCAAAGTCTTGGTGTTGTGTAAACCACATGGCAACAGCACTACCAGAACAATACATCCAGGTCTTCAGTCCTTCCTTATTATTCTAATAGGATGGAAATTGGAAGAACAACAGAAAAATAGCCAAGACGTCATGTTTCCCCACTAACCAATTTGCATCACAGGCATCATTGCAAGTGACCCACTGGAGTCAAAAACCTCATCAAAACCTGCCCACAGAGGAAAAATGCAAGACAAGAAAAACAAGAGGATAGTTTTTTAGGTAAGTCTCTTTTATGTTTGTTTTTTATTAGACACCATCGTTCCCATGGCCTACAAATGCTATGCTGTCCATTCTTCATTTAATTTCCCTGGTGGAAATCATCCCACCTGTTTTACCAAAAGTGTGGGGACAATGACATTGAAAGCCAGAATGGGAACACTTCAAATTGGGGCCACTTCTGGCCATTAGGTACCAGCAAACAAACACCTTTCCTGATGCTCCCCTTATTAAAAACCTGTACTTCAGTCAGAAGACTTCAGGATTGTTCAGGGTTACTAAAGTTAAATAGCAGTAAAATTGTTAATAGATGTATTGACTTCTTTTTTTCCATAAAACACACACAAAACCAAAGCATAAAGATCCCTGGGAATGATAAAAGAGAGTGCTTCAATAAAGACAGCCTTTTTCCTTATGAAGGATTGAAGCAGAAACCTCAACCTTCAAAATAATTGAGCTGCAACGTATACACTCAATTTTCAGCTTTGTTTGGGTTCCTTTGACTCTGAGCCACCCCACTGCAAGATCCTTCTATTTTTAAAATCTTTTGGTAATAAAAGAACAATCCATCATCTGTCAGGAGAGCCAGGTTCTAATCCCTATTCATGTATTGCAGGCGTTTTCTGGAACACCTGCACTGAGTCTCAGGAAAAAACTCCTGGGCAAAGACATGAAGCTCTGGGGGAGGCACAGACCAAACCATGCAGAGAGCAGCACTGGCAGAGCCACAGGAATTTGTGTGTGTGTGCTCACACATGTGTGCCTGTGTGCTTGAGGACTCCAGACAAATTTGTTCAGGGATCAATATGGTTTGTGGATACAGCCTTTTCACCACACTACCCCGCTGCTTTCCTGGCTTTGGGGAACAGATGATAATTGGATACACTGCCCTTGAGGAGGAAGCACATAATATGAGAAAGCTGCTGTTAATTCAACCCACAGGTCTTTCCCTGAGCTGGGGGACCACTGGTTATGAGCCTCACTGCAGATAACCAGAGGTTCCAATTAGGCACCAGCTTTGAGGATTTTACCAGCTGACACTCATAGGAACAGCACTAAAACCTTCTGAAAGCTTATACAAAATGCAGACTTGGAAAAATATTCATTTGTTTTTCTTTTGTTTTTTCTTTTTGTGTGAACCTTAGCTTTTCATTAAGAAATAGAGGGACAAATTTTACCTATGGCCAAAGGATATGAGATGCTTTGACTCTGCTCAACTCAAAGCCAAAGTTTTCATCAGCATCACCTTTGGAAAGAGGAGACATTTGAATGTCTCAGGCCAGCTACCAACATATCTCAACATACCAGCAAATCTGCTTAAGTAGCTTCAAATTCTAGAAAATAATCAATAGGCAAATTCCTCATTAAAAAATCTGAATGAGAAAACATTAAGTAAGACCCTCCACATCATGAAACACTAGAGAAGGAGTGCCAAAATTGATCCCACTCACACGTATATCAGGAGAAAAAAAGCATTGCTCAACTTCAGGAAAACAGGAAAACAAGGAAACTGATCATTTTGATTCTTCAGCTGTAATATAAATGCTACAAATACATTATCTAAATCTAGGCACAGTGTTGGGCTCCAGCTCTTTTGGGAGTTAATTATAGAAATTGAATCTTCTACAGGAAAGGGCATTTGCTTTCTCCCTGTTTCTCAGCTAACTCCAGAGCTGCTATGCCCTATAAAAGTATGAGTGTCACTTGAGCTGACATATTCTCTTGCTCATATCAGTGCTTCTGGTTGCTGTTTAGCACTTCAGAAAGTGAAGAGACAGCCAGACACCAAGAGACAAAGTGAAAATAAATGAGCAAAAGTTGTGACAACTAGGGAAAATAGGAGCTAAGGATTTGAAGGCAAGGATTTGCTTTTTGCCATTTGCAGAGTGACACCATATTCCAACACATGAAAAGTCATCACTCAACCAGCTGACCTCCTGGGTGATGTTGGGAAACACAGCTGTTCTGCATCACCAACTTTCCAAAAAGATGACTCTGCCATGACATTTTTCATATGCCAGGGGGGGTTTTGTTGGTATTTTAAAATCAAGAGCGCTTTTTCCCGGACTATTCTGTTTATAATTGAAAAAACTTTTCAGTGAGTACATTGTGTGTGTGTGTGTGAACATGTGCTGTCACTTAGGAGTCTGCACTGCAAACTATTTTGACACACCATGCCAGTCCAGGTGGGGTTTTTGGGTCCATCAGATGGGTGCACCACATTACCAACTCTGCCTCACACAGTATTTCCAGCAGAAGGATAAAAAACCTGTGTGTTCCACGGCTCAGAGAGGTTAAATGTTGCAACACTAAATCAGGTAGCAGCTTGTAGCTTCCAAGGATCCAGCTACCACACACAGGATTCCCTGAGTTATCCTCAGAGCAAAGAGAAATTGGGCTTCCAGTATTAAATGAAATTGGACTTTGGAAGAAGCACGTGATCCTGGTTTGCAAGAAAACTGGAGTGAAGCTCTGATTCTGCAGAAGATAACTGGACTTTACCAGGAGAATTTATCAAAGTTCCACACTAAAAAATTCTCTGAATGAACAGTGCTACTGGAAAATTTTACTAGAACCTTTTGTTTTTCAGCCACAGGGAAAAAAAAAAAAAAAAAAAGAAAAAAAAATTTTAAAAAAGTAGGACTCAGAGCAAGAGAGGAAATCAGAGACATAATTTCCTACACTGCAGCAAACTTAACTTCTGCTTGGAGACAAGGATCTCTTTATGAAAAGTGTCTCAGCATAAAATTCTCAAATTCATTTTCTCACACGCTAGAAAATCAGGGGAGTTTGATGTATATTTACAACTTCAGCCATTAAATAAATGTCATGATTTTTCTAGGACCTACTTATCAATGTGAATTATGGTTCAAAATCTCCTATTTTTAGAAAGATAGTGAAAGCAGGTACAGAAATTGGTTTTGATGATTTGCTATTTCCTACATGAGAACAATAACCAGACTGTGTCATTACTCAGAAGAGACAAACTGCTTAAAAGAAGGAATGACTGTACCATTAAAACCAGATGAATTCATCAGCTATTTTGGCACTGTACCCCCAGGGGTGCATGCTCTATCTTGCATCCTTTTTGTTGTAATTTACTTCCTCAATTTCAGTATCATTATGTGGAGAGCCAAGAGATGCCATTGTAAGTTGCTTTACATCTTCTTTTATTTAGCTGGCAAGTCCTGCTCAATCTTTCGAGAAAAGCTAATATTTTTAGTCCTAAATTGTACTTGTGGGAGGTGGCACAAGTAAACAAGACAATTTGTTCTCTGCTTTAGTACCTCTAACGAGAATTAATTCTTGAAATAAAGTCATTCCATTGGCATTGCTGTTCTAACAGTCTAGGAAAGAAAACAAGGATGAGGGAGAACATCTTGCATGCTCTTTGACCATCCCTGTCACACAACTGGTGAGTGCAGTCTTAAGTAAACTGAGAACATACCCAGACTCCACATCACCAATTTTTCATCCAGTGGGAAACCCAGCTTGCATGACCAGGAACATCTGCTGCCACTCAGCCCCAGGATGATAGAACTTACAAAAGAGTCTATCTTATGCTGTCCACAATTCTGTTTATCTTCTATTGCACAGGTACTGGCTATTGCTAAATAATTGTGACTGGATTTGCACAAAGGGCAGGAATGTAACAGTCTTGCTGATACAGATTCCAGCATATCCTCCCCTCTATGACAACTCTGATTCCTTCAGTAAAAAAAACATTTTATTCACATTAAGATGTAAGATAGAAATCATCCCTCCCTGGCTGCTGCTTCCACAGTTGCACTGAGACTGGATTCTCAGGAGCTGGAATGTTGCTTTGGAGAGTTACAGGCTGCACAGGCACTTTCAGCATTTCAGCCCATGTTACTTAATGCTTTCACACTGCATTAGAGGCCAGCAGAAGAACACAGTGTTCAGCCCATAGCACAGCCAAGTTTAAAACACATCAAATCTGGTTTGAACTAAATACTTTTGTAAATAGGACGTAACCCTTCTTTGCAATGGCTGCAGGACTGAGTTCATCTTTTCAATGCTACAAGAAGAGGTTTTGCAATATAGTTAATCTTGCATCTACACTCTTGCTGTTATTGTTACTATTATAATTATAGTTATTCTACTTTAAACATGAAAATTCTGTGAGAGAGGAGGGACCTGCCCCATTTTAGTTGGGCCCTCTGAGGCCAACCACAGACACTTCACACAGACCATGTCTTCCTCCAAAGTAGTTTTATACACGAATGGCCCCATCACACATGATTAGACAAGACACAGAAGCATACAGATTTTGCAGCTAATGGTGAATACATAAGCAAAATAGAGGGCACCCTCCATTGTTCCCTTAGAACATTTCCTGGGTGTATTGTTAAAAAGAAAAAAAAAAATTGGTTTATGTACATGACTTTAGCTAGAAAGTCAAAGTCACAGCATCATCACCAGTGTTTCCTTCTCCCCTCTGGAAGAAAATACAATTCCTAGCTTGTATTTCTACAGCTGCCCTTTCTATATGGGTGCTCTACCTTCATCTTCTACTTAACACATCCTTTAGGAGCTCTAAGAGCTTAAAAACACTCCATCGAACCTCCCAGCACCTTTTTGTTTTGTCAAACCCCCTACTTGTGCTGATGTGTAGGTTCACAGAACCATTTAATTTTGAAAAGACCTCCGAGATCATCGAGTCCAACCTTTGATCACCACCTTGTCAGCTAAACCATGGCACTGAGTGCCACATCCAGTAATTTCCTGGGTACCTCCAGAAACTGGGCACTCCACCACCTCCCTGGGAAGTTCATTGCAATGCTTAATGACCTTCTCCATGAAGAAATTCTTCCTGATGTCCAGCTTGAACCTCCTTTGGCACAAGCTGAGGCCACATCCTCTCATCCTGCCACTAGCTGCCTGGGAGAACTCTGATTGAGAATTCAGGTAGTGCACACACACCACCCCCCTGGCATCTTGCTGAAAGTCATCCTGCCATGCAAGTCCTGCTCTACAATAAAGAGAAACTGCAACAATGGGATATTCTGCTTCAGACCTTTTCAACACAGGACACAGGGGAGACGGTCCATAACCAGGCAGAAAGACATTCTGGATTGGTTTCCATTCTTTTTCTTTGTCTCCAGTTTTTAAGATACTTGTAGCGACTTACAAAACAAGAGATGGCTTTTCCTTCTATTCAGCTCCCAGGGAATGATGACAAGCAAGGAACACCCTGCATGTCAGAGCACCAGAGCCTGCCCTGCCACTTACTTCCCCTTCCCTGCTGCTCTCAGCTGTTCTCACTCCTGGGCTTCAGTCTCTGGTTTCAACTTCCACGGCACGCTTTATTTTTTAACAGAGCAGTAATTGTATGTGTTGAGCATTAGAAACACCAGCCCAGTACCAATATAAAACAAATCTGAGAATGAAAATGGCTCCAAGGTGGCCAAACCAAACATAGCAGCCTAGTAAGACCATCCTAGGTTTGCTCTAGAAAGAGGTAATGGACGAGTTTCCAGTGAAGTAGTATTTCTATGAGAAATTTGCTAAAACTTTCTGGAACTTATTTCAACAAAGAATTTTAGTTGGGGATGGAATAAATTAGATGCCCAGCATGGACTGACTTCCGTAGCATGGAGTGCTTTGGCAGGAAAGAGAGGTGATCTAGGAAAGCCTCAGCACAGTATTCAGAGCATGCTCCTGAGATGGTACATGTCATCTCCACATTCTACAGTACAAAAAGAACCCCTTTGGTGCCAGGTTCTCCTTCAGGATAGTGCCCTAGCCAGAGGACTGACTAACTATTCAGGAAAGTCTTATTCTTCCCTCACAACAGACAAAAAATGTTTTTTAAATAAATGTTGGTTTCACGCTGATGTGGACATCTTCACGACCGAAAAATAAAATATCTCTTTGGCTAGATCACTGCTTCTGTGCCTTCCCTCTTTTACTGACAGCTGAAAGTGTCAGTGAATTAGAGTAATGCAAAGGCTTCAGGCCCAATTTGACTCTTCCTGAAGTGTGAATGGCCAGGCCACATCAGCATGTAAGTGAGCTTTATCACAGTTTGCTTTATCCTTTCCTCCCCTGTGAGGTGGCACTGATCTATGCAGTTCTCATGCAGCAGGGAGCCCGGCTGTTGTGTAGACAGTGAGACATTCCAGCTGGTACATCCTGTGGCTGGCTGTCTTCTCCACTGTCTGCTTTAAATCCTGCCACCAAACACCACTTCTGGTGTCAGTTTAATGCACTGATCTTCAAAAACAAAACCTAATCAAGCTCCAAATCTCTGAAAGACTAAGAATTAGGACAGACTCCTCTGGACTTCAGAGACCTTAAAGCCCAAGGACTTAGAGAGCTGAGAAGAACTCAGCTTGTGCTGATACTCATGGAAGATCTATCTAACCTTAGAAAAGCTGTCAAGAAAAATTATTTAGATTAAACTGGTATGGATATCTTTAAATGGAAGGTAAAACTTATTCAGAATCAAGAAACAAAGATCCATCCCAGAATATATCACTACATCTTTGTCCTATTGGAAACTCCTGGAAGCAGCACTCTGGGCTACAAAGGCCTGAGATCTAAATGACAACAGCAATTATTCTGTTAAATCCTATTTCAAACAGAAATATCTTCAATAGATGGGCACTCAGGTTATTCCATTAATAAGTTCCAAGTAATTGAACAGTAAGAGCCATAGCTGAAATAAAAATCTTTGGACATTTTAGCCCTGAAATTAGAGATGCTTTAGAGAGCAGTCTGCATTGATTCAGAAAGGTTTCTGTCATTGAATGTACTCAAGACTCCAATTCAACAGGATGCCTCACAGGGTAGAATAAATGGACTATATAATAGAACATGTTATAGAACACAGCGTTGAGTGAAAATCTTCCATCTTCATAGATGCTTTCAACAACTTTTCTTTTTTAAGCCTTTCCTGGGATTTCTTATCATCTCATCTACAAAATCCTTTTCTTACATCTTTATGTTTTCTATTTGACATTTCCTCCTTGTTATAGAAAACAAAAAGCACATGAATTTTATCCATCTCAGCCACTGGGCAGATTCTTGAATCATTGCTGCAATCACTGAAAAAAAAAAAAAATCCATGCCACCCCCAAAAAAAGATTACCAAAACAAACAAAAAACAAAAACAAAAACAAAAACAACCCTAAAAAAACCCCACCCACATACAGGAAAAAAACCTTCATAGTGATTCTCTATGACTCTGTTGTAAAATTTAATGACACTAAATAGAATGACATCATCAGTCCACAAAAGTATGAAATCAAACACAAATTTGAATTTTTCTTGTTAACCCGAAGTAGAATTATCTCCTACATAATCGGAGAGCTTTGCAGGATCATTTTGAATATGCACATGAGCTAAATTCCTACTTTATTTACCAACAAACATGGCACATATGAAATAAAGACCTCACTGTCATACAGTGTCTCACTCTATTAATACATAGAACTATATTACAAGAACAAAGCTGGTTTATTTACTTATATATATGTGTATGAATATATATATAGCTTTTTAAAACTCAGGGGAAATTGCAGAACTAAGTTAATCACTTAAGATCTGTAAAATTACCCTTTTTTTTTACTTTCAGACAAGCCAATGCAAATATTATTGTTTCAGCTTGTGACAAAAATCAGTTTTCTGCCTTTCTTCTACAAGCTTGCCTGGAGTGTTGTCTAAAACAAATTCAATTCAAGGAGACAAACAGGCAAATCAACTTAAAAAAAACAAACAAAGGTTAGTGATTGATGGATTGACCACTGACCAGTCGATACGCAGCGTGCACCCCATGACATTTGAAAAACTATTTCAAAATTTCATTTTAACATATACTCCACTAGTAGTGAAAAATGTGCTGCCACTGATAAGTGGCCTTACCAGAAGAGTTTGTGGTGAGAAGGCTTTGAAAGAAGGAAATGGAAAGGGTACGGCCTTTCATTACATTAGGTAAATCTATTTGACCACAGAGAGGTTGAGGCTCAGCTGCCGAGGTTACAAGCTGAACAGGCCATCAACTTAATTAATGCATGACTTTTCAACCGAGGGCGCATTTTCGCTGCACCCAGCGATCAATGTAATTCTTTACAAGGTTCCCCTCCTGCCACCGGCGCCGGGCTTGGCAGCGCGCCCGCCGGCAGCGCGGCCCCGCTCCGGGAGCACCTTGGGGAGCGGGCGCTTCTCAGGCTGCCGGGGCCAGATGTGGCCAGATGTTGCCAGCTGTGCGCCACAGCGGAAAGGCGGCCCGAGCCCCGAGGCTGCCAGCGACGTGCCAGATGATTCCCTTCCCTCAGAAAGGCGCTGCAAACTACTGCTTCGAACGCCTTCCTCCCCTCCCTGGCCCGCGAGGAAAAGGTGGCCGAGTCTGGGTGAGTGTTTCCCGCAGGCTTCCAGTGAGCACACCCTGCGCGCTGACAAGTACAGCGTCCTGTTCCTCAGTGCTGCCTGAAATAATCCCATTCTTCTGCCTGGCAGCGCCTGTCCTCTACACAAACCCGGGATTTTGGATTCCCGAGGCTGTCTAGGGGCTCTTGAAGCTGGGAGCTGTTACTCCTGGAAAAGTTTTTGTCCTGAAACTTGAAACCAGGTGAAACCTCCTCCTTGCCTCCTCACCTCCCTTCCCCCAGGCAGCCTTGCAGAAGCCTTTGCCAAGTTTCGGGAGCATTTGAGCACACCTGGGTTGAGCCTCAAAAGCTGAGGAAGGATGTGAAGACGTTGATGGAAATTATGCAAAGCAACACCAACCCCCCCTCCCCCCACCAAGGGGTTTCATGCCGCCTCTGATGTGTTTCTAGGCTACTGAAGCAAATATAAGCAATGTAATTTCCCAGGTTGTACAAATTGTTGCTCTCAAAACTGCATTTTGGGCCACTTTTGCTGCTGGCTAGAAATGCATCCAAAACACGCCTGTATTTCTCTACTTGCAAATTGTGTCATTAAAATGTGATTTACTGTATTAAGCACGAGACCAGGTCATAATACCTTGTGCCTCACTTTTTCTGGAAACCCCTGCACTGGAGGCCCTTTAATTTTCTATCTGATTCCATCCCAGAATACTGACTGCATCCTCTAACTCTTGCCTGAAACCTATAGATCCTGCTTAACCTAGTGTATTTGTTCTTTTACTTTTTTAAATTATTCATGTTTTGTTTTGTAGGCATTAAGTGATAAGAGGCACAAACCCAGATTAAGAAGGGAATTATTTAAACAGAAATTATACCTTCAATGATAACCATAGCCAAGGTGTGGGTGCTCAGCTCACTTCTCACTCTTTCAGGGCAAACCACATGTCCTGGGAAGGGCAAAGGAGCTACAAAAGGCTAAATAAGAGAGGAAACCCTGTGTAGCAAACAGAATTTCCTCACGTTATTAGTCACTTGTTAAATAATTAGTGTTACATATATGTTATTTCTATACAATTGAACATGAGCACAGGGATTAGATCCTGTCTGTCTTTATTTAGGATATTTAAACAGAAAAGGAAGAAGTATAAGAAATTTGAAAACTTGTTTTTCAGCTCTAAAAATCCCACCTGCCTAGTTCATTGCCAGCTGAGCTTCAGCAACCCAAGTCAGGGAGATTCTTTCTCTAAGAGTAAAGCTGGGATTTTTCACAGTCCTTTTTTTTTTTTTTTTACGTCAGTAATTGATTTTACAGAAGGAAAGGTTTGACCATCAATCACCACTTCACACTTTGGGCAGGGAGAGCAGTTCAGACCCATCACTTCCTTTACCTTTGTCTGTTTGTGCCCTTCCTTCAACATCACATGCCTTCACTCACCCTCCTGACAGCATCAGCGCTCATCTTTCTCCCTCTTCTCCCTCAGGATCGGTGCCTACATGTTCTGTGACACCAAGGGGGGACACTTTTTTCACTCCAGAGTCCCATAGTGCCACAGCACAGAGGTTCAGCCAACCAAAGAAGCTGCTCATGGGGCAGATCCCCAATGAAAGCCCCACAGACAAAATGTGGAATTTTAATCCACCTCTGACTCATATCCATACTTCAACTCCAAGTCCCTCAGTCTCCTTGCACAGCTAAGTCTGCTTTAGCTTGCTGTCTCTGGAAAAACAGAGGTGGGACACATTTGTGCCCAAGAAGGGATGCTCATTTAGACAACAGCACAACTGATAACGATTGATCCAGAGCTGCAGAGATCTGCTGTAAATTATAGTTTTTGAGGGTTTCCTGGCATAATTTCACCTTCATTACAAGCATGTCTGTGTGCATCTCTTCCTGTGTGACTAAGAGTGGCTTGGTCTGGGAAAGCCAGGTAGTAAATGCCATCCCACTGGGAGCCAGAGTTCACTTGCTTGCTTTTCAACATAATAAGAGTGGGTCAGACAAAGCATCCTGATTTACTCAGGTGGAAGGACTTTTTCAGAGAGGAATGGAAAAGCAGTGGGTGTGGTGGTTTATGCTAATTATCATCTATTTATTTGGGGAGATAAGCTACTTACACATGGTATGTTTGGTTTGGATTAACTTGGGCAGACACAGAATGACTGTCCACAATTTGACCTTGACATGAGTAACCGGCCTTTGGCAGAGAGGGGGGACATTGACAGATACTGCCTGAAGAAAGGGAGCAGTCACAACCCAACTCCTGCACATGTTGCTCTGGGCAACAGATCAGGGCTGGGAAACACTGGCTGGAAATGGCAAAGGGAGCAGGGGGAACAAATATGAACTGTGGTCGGAAAAATCGGAAAGCAGAGGAGCGAGGTTGACCAGGGGTACAGACGCCTCCTGTTAATGTCATTTGTTTTGCAATGACAATGTTTGTACCGAGCTGAACTCGAGGACAGGAAAAGGCAGACAATAGCACAAAGCTGCTGCATTGTTTGCCCCATGTGCTCTTTTCTTTCCCCTTGGCTTACCCAGCTGATCATTATGTAACCTATCAACTGGGCTAATTTTCAACCTGTCCAGGATATTCTCAATTATGTATTCTTCATGGAATGTCACGGTTTATTTTTAAAAGGCCTAGAATATTTCCTGTGATTAATGTCTGGATTAGTCGTTGTTTTACAGGGTATATAGACTTGGGTAACAAATCTTAATCCTGACTGAAAGCGCAGTTCAACACGAGCAAGCTTTTAATTTAAGTATCTTAACAAAGGGATTAGATATTCTTCCCCTTCCTTACAAGTCTTCAGAGGAAAAATACATCAATGGCAGATGAAGTGGGGCATGAAACACATTGTTTTCTGTTCTGGGAAGGTTTGCTTAAAAACCGAGCAGATTTCAAAATGACAAAACAATTTTTCCTGGCAAGTTTGGTATCAGGCTTTGTTTTGCTAAACCTGATTATGTACTTTGGCTGCTCAGCATAGGCATATGTTCCAAACCAATTTAGTCCCTGCTCAGAATGAGTCTCCTTATTTGTCCAACAGCTTCGGAAATCATTTTTTCATGCTGACTTTGAGTGACCGTTCAGCACACACTGCAAAGGTATTCCAGGGACAACAGACCTCTTCAGCAACTGAATGTTCAATTCAAGACTTTTTTTTCTTTTTCTTTTTTTTTTTTTTTTTTTTTTTACTCCTCTGTCCAAGCTGCATTAATAAAGCTCTTCTCTTTGTTTTTAAACCTGCTGGCCACATTGCACACGTTCCAAGGGAAGAAATGTCAGTCAGAGGTTGCAAAATACTACAAAGGAGGGCAAAAGGGTTAAAAATTAAAAAAAAAAAAAAAGCCATGATTTTAAATACAACCCTCATTGCCATGCATTAGTATAACATAAAAATCTTCATATGTGCTAAACTCACAATTTAAGGAGGGAAAGATACCCAGATCTGCATAAACTCTTCCACATCCTCTGATACGATTTTGGTTGTTCTGTTTAGACACTTCTAGTGCTCTGTCCAGTTTCAAATCCTGAATGGGAATATTTCTAGCATTGACTTCACACATGCTGGACCAGTGGGGAAGAATGATGCACAGGTTTCAATAGCCAGAACCTCCCCATCATATTTAGCAGAAAACTTTCTCAGACTCAAGATGTTCTCATGTTGGCAAAACCACCAAAATTCTGACAAATGGCGCCGTATCTTTTACAAACACCCCTCCACTAGCACTCAATCCTCCTCCTCACTGGCATTCATACAATTCCCTTACAGTAAATATTTAGTGATCATCCTCTTCCATTCCTCCTGAGAGAAATCTGCGAGAACACAACACAATTGTATCTGACATGAGAGCAATGCATCTAAATATGGGGGAAACGAAAAACAAACAAGAAAAAATAATAACTACCAAAACTATTGCCTGGTTTGGCCTAGAGGCAAGGAAAGCAGTTTCTCTGGGGCCAGTGAACTGGTACTAGAGGAAGTGGGTCTCCCCATGATGAGGAAATTATGGGCTGCCAAACTGCTCAGCTAGCCACCTCTGCTGTCCTCCCTGGCCACAGGGAGCACATTTGTTAGCCCAGGAAAACCTAAACTGGGCACATTTCTAGACACCAAACACTCACAGCTCAGCTAACGACCCCTTCCCTGACAATTTCATTGTCACAGCAGCGTCACCACCAGTCCTTATCAATGGGCTGGACAGGCCACCCAAGATAACCCATAATAGGCAGGCAGAAGCAGTGCATACCAAGGCTTTTAGCCATGCATAGTGACAGCGAGCAAACAAACTCTATTGAACATTTTGGCCAGTGCTAATATGACTTGGCTAATGTGAGAGATTAACCTCTCTCTGCTTCGAATCACCCTTCCTGTAAATGAAAATAAGTACATCAACCTACATGCCTCAAGGAAAAACTTTAGCCAAGAATGCCTGTTGACAGATTGGGACTAGAAGGTATCACACTCTGCTTTTCCTCACTCAGGGGGAATGACAGATATTTCAGAGGTTCTGATTGTTTTTCATCCTCATGGAACAGAGATGACAGGCAGCCCCAGCACAAACAAAATAGCTCCCTTTGCTTTCAGGCACCTTAGATCTGTTTCTAAATGGGAAGTAGGTTTCTAACTTCTTTGATTTCCATGAAAAGTGGACTGAAAGTTCTCTTAAAAGTGAAATGACCACAAATCTTTCCCAAGATACTGAGAAGTCCCCCTACAACAGAAGGGTGGGGAGTCAGACATCTGCCATGAAGAACAATAAGAAAACTTCCCTCCTTAACTTATACCAAACTATCTGTTGGTAAAGGATGAAGACAATGCAAAACAGGTCCTACTATCTTTAGCTCTACTAATTGGCCTCTTAGAGAGCAACCACCAGAGATTTACAGCAAAGCCATGCAGTTTTACATGGGTCTTCTGCAAGAGGAAAATCACTCTCAGCCCATTTTCATGAAAGCCATTTACTATGCTGGGTCACATTTACATTCCTCTCTTCTTTCCAGAGCTACAGAAGGCAGAGTGAAGAGATCAGAATAAAAGGTGTCTAAAACAACAATCTTCAGCAGCAGTGCCTGCACATGTCTTTGTAGGAGATTACAGGTTTGATTAATATTTGAGGTCTCCCCTCATTAACCACGGTGCCTTCTGCCTCCAGGTACTGAGCTGAGGGGAGCAGGCCAGTCACACTGACAGACAGTTTCTCAAATGTGACAGGTTTCTGCTGCTCATGGCTGAACTCACTCCAGGGTCTTGTAATGCAATCAGGCTGAAATAAACTCTTTCCATCTGAAGTAATGGATTGTGTTTCTGCAGGCTTAGGAAGGAGAGACCTGGAACAGATAATCTTTTGTTGCTATCACAGCAATCCCACCCGGGGCACCCTCTGGGGATATGACAGGCCTTCATTCTCCATCAGCTCCTGGTTTACAAACGCTGGGTGGCCAGCCACAGCACCTGCTGCACAATGCTCAGCATTTCCTCTGCTCCAGGGAAGTTCATCCCTATCTTCCTCTCCCAAAAGACAGCACTTGGCCAGGCCAAGTCCAAATTGATGTCTTGAGGGCGGCTATCAAAGGACAGAGGACTGACAAGCTCTTAACTGTTCATTACATCTATAGTTCCTTGACAACTTCCAGAATGAGTTGGAAATTGCAGTGAACTACAGATAACTCATGTTTTTTAGTGCTTGCTTTTTTAACACCTTGTGTGACATCCAAGTGCTCCAGAGCAAATGCTGTCACCAAAAATACCTGCTACAGTGCAGTACATTTCTTTTAATTTACCTTGAATGCGAGGTAGGGAAGAACATTTCACCAGCAGGTGATGAAATTTGTCAAGACTTGGTGTAGAAGCCTTTCAACTACATCCCCTACAAACTTCAGAGAGAGGTTTTACTTTCTGCTTGCTTTAGTGTTTTTGCTGTGTTGCTGGCAACTTCATGCTTTCTTTTTTGTCCTGATTCATCCATTTTGTCTGAAATTTGCTACCATTAGAAGATGTGATGGCATGTATCATAGGTAACTGCATTACAGTTATCAGTAAATTTCTTCCTCAAAAACAATTGGGTTCAGCCAGCAAGGACTGAAAATGCTGCTGTTAGGTGCAAAGATGCTGCCTGTCTTAACACAAAAAATCAAACTGTGAGAAGACATCCAGCAGGACTGGAAATTTTTGCTTAAGCAGGACCATACACAAGAAACTCACCAAACCGTGCAAGGACTGCCTGCCCAGATGAACAGGATGGGGTTGCACAACCTAGCAATAATTTTCCATTTTCTCCTGGTGCACCACTTGGGCACAATTAATTAAACACAATTCCGCTCCACACCAAACGCATATTTGCTTCTAAGTATTTGTTTTTAAGCAATTCCAGGAAACAAACCCTCTTGCTTGTTCCTCCCCTCCATCCTCCCACCTCCTCCCTCCATCCCCTGGAAAGATGCCTTTTAATTCTGACCTTCCACGTATCTCCATGAACAACTGCACTGAGCAGGGGGGGAAGGCACGACAGCTCTGCTTGAGGCCTGGGGAGGCAGCCTTGCAGAGACCTTTTGTTGTTCCCCAGGTAGGATGTTTAGCTCTCCATGCAGCCTGAATTCCTTTCTCACCACACCCAAGGTCATTTTAATGAAAATTCCTAAACCCATGCCAGGGGGATAGAATTGCTCCTAATCCTTCAGCAACACGTCATTTGATCCCCAGGCCCACTGGGGTTATTATTGTGTGTCTGCAGAGCACAGCAAAGCAGACAGGAGTAGAAAAATGGCAACCACTGCAGGAGATCCCCTTCCCTTTCCCAACCTTTCTTTCAGATCCCCTGTTTTTTTCTTTTTTTCTGCCAGAGCGCATTCACCGCCTGCCAGTTTTCAAGGGATAATGCCATGTTTTAAGTCACCCTCTGCCATTCCCTAGAAGCTTTTCCTGCACACGTTTTTAATGAAATTAATGAGGAAGTTTAATTTTAAAGGCAGATTGTTTCCTCTGGTTTGCATTTTGAAAGGAACTGCGTGTCTGTGTGGTCCATGCCTTACAGTACTGTACTGATGGTTTACATCTGTGTTCAAGCAACGTTTTAGCATCATGAAAAACAACACAAAACCAAAATTAAAGTAAAATTGCATTTTTGGCAGGATGCAGAGGAGGGGGAAAGCGCTAGTGAATCCAGTACAACTTCATCTGTTTTTCTGGACTTTTTTCCATGATGCCACAGAGGCCTGTATTTTATAGAGATAGCTTTTGGTGGGTATGGTAAGGTGTCATTTTTTTTTCCTGTAGTTGCCTCCTCATAGCCTATCAATGCTAATCAAGGACACTGACTCCCTTTCCCTCTCATGGTGAGATCTGGAAATCCACTGTGTCCTTGCCTTAGTAAGCCCTGGGCCTCACACAAATCCACCTGCCTTTTCCTATTAGCACTCCTTGCTTTCCCAGCACAGACATTTCAGAGCTCTCCAGCCAAGCCAAGTAAGATGAACACTTTGAAATTAGCAAATTTCCTCCCCAGTATTTAAGTATGTGTAGGGCTGGGCTCACAAGGCATTTCCTACTCTCTCATCTCTTCCCCAAACATGAAAATTTCTGCCCAGTTCTTATCTACCATCTTTTCACTACCAGAACTCAGAGTGGGGCATAGCAGAGAGGAGCATTCTTACCTCCAAGGAGAAATTTGGCCAAGGTCTCCAGGCATGCAATGGCTGAGACAGCAACAGAAAAGAAAATCTTCAGTCCAGGCCAGGAATATGTCCCGGTTTGTTCTAGACCTGATCTGGACAATAAAGGACCAGTGCCACAGAGCATCTTCACTCTTCCAACTCACTAACTCCACTCTTCTAACTCACACTACTATGGGATGAGAGTATTGACAGTATTTACAGTATTTTTCAAGATATGAAAATGTTGCAAAAAAAACCCACTCTAAAAGTTGTTGATAAAATGACAGAGAAGCAAGACACTGCAGCAAAAAAAAGGTTTTAAAACATATATATATATCTGTCTATGCACACACAGACCTGCAAGTTTTATATTGATAAAAAAATTTAAAATCTACTCATTTCTACCTAAATTGGTGGGGCGGGAATGTGCAGAATTTAGGAACAAGATGAATGCCCAAGAACTACCAGATCCATGTGTATTACCACGCTCTCTCTTCAATATAGCTGCATTCACTCTGAACAATTATTATCCTGTAAATCATTCTTGGTTTATGTGATATACTTCACCACTAGCTATAAAGAAACATTAAATAGGGCCAAATTTACTGATAAAGCAAGCTAGAGCCAGGGATGATGTAAACACACTTGCTGTGCCAATCCACCTTCTTCCATCCTGACCTGCCATACTTGTGTTATTCTAGGCCTGGGCCTGATCAGAGATGCTTCCTTGTGCCAAAAGATTAGGTAATCACACAGAGATACATACAAAATTTAGGGGGGGAAAAATCGTAATTAAAAGCATTCATCAGAATTATGTTTAGAAAAAAATGAAAAACAGCAAAATAATTGTCAGAAAAGTGTTGGGGACATCACTTTGGGCAACATGTAAAAAATAGATGGATTTTTTTTTTAAGGCCATTTTATTTAACATTTTTCAGGGGTTGGGTTGGGTGTTTTTTTTAGGATGGGACAGTCTAGCTTGTGTTATCCTGCAGCCATTGTGCAGCATGATAGGAGACTGATTGATTGATTGATTGACTGATTGATCACAACTCAGCTTGTCAATGACCAGCATCATAAAGGCAGAGGTATCCCCTGTGGAGGAGCTGTGCAGGCAGACTTGACTGATGGATTGAGTACAGCAGAGTCCCACACTGGTCTGAACTGTAAAAGTTAATGCCACACCACGCAGGGGTCCTCCTGATTGATAGGATGTTTGACTGGCTGCAGCCTAGTCCCACAAGGATCACAGTTCTGGGGGTTTGTGGTGACTGAATTCCTCGACCTGACACAAAGTTGGGCTGCAGTTCACATGCCTCTCACACCCTAATCCCAAACATCAGTTCATGGCAGGTGAGGATTGCCCAGCTTTCTACTGGAGAAGTAAAATGAAGAAATGTCTTAATGTGGCACCTGTCTGGGGAGGGGCTGGCTCCACAGCCTTGGGGACAGTGTGCTGCTAATATCACATGTGCAATGTCACTGCTTTGTTCACAAAGGAGCATTAGAGAAGAACTCAGAACTCTGAGAAGCCAACCCCTTTCCTCTCTGTTGAAGAGTGGAGTCCTTAGCCTTCAAATCACATTGCCTCAGTATAAAGACTTTTATTGTGCTAGAATCAGGGAAGCTTTGAGTCTTCCTGTCCTGCTACATTCATACCAAAATAAAACATGAAACTGCAGTGGGCAGGAAATAACTGTGTGTACACACTGACCATGTTCTTGTATGGTTTTAGTCTGAGGAAATTCTACATCATCCAGTGAAAATGTGGAGGAAATTTCCAAAATTATCTGAAGCATGGGTTCTATAGCAAGAAAACATGTTTTGAAGCACAAGGTGCTTTGAGGTTTTATTTGGGATCCAAAAAATCTTGAGTCCATTAAATCTCATCATTTATTGCTGCTACTATGCTGTTATTGTGACTAGTGATGATCTCAATCTTATTGGGACCTTTTCAATCTCTTTCAGTTTTAATATTAACTTTCTATGTATGCAGTGAAGAAACAACTAGACCTTTGCTTCTTTTCAGTTATTCCCTTATCAATTAGCATCATTTTAATAAAAAATTATGCAACCAATCTGTTCACTCAAATTAGGCATAGGTAAACTTACATGCTAATAAGACTACAGTCTGTACATTATCTTCCTTTGGTACTTGGTTTCCTTGGAGAAAGGAAAGTTCTCAGGTGTGATATGTGGGAACCTTTAAATATTTAGAAGTGAAAGTACAGAGCCCAGAAGACTTTCATTTTTCTCCTCACAGGTAATATCAACTCAAGTCTCACAGAAAGTCTCTGCACTAACTTTGTTGATGTGCCTGATGTAATTCATATTCATATCTCCCAAAAAACCCAAAAAGCAGAAAAATTATATGTGGCAGCTCTGCTCATTTCTGGCAAAGTAATGGTGCAGGACAAAAACAGATACTGCATGTGTATAGTGCAAGTACAGCAATACTTGGAAATATACTTGGCTGGAAACCTTTCAAAATAAGAAAGAATCAAATGAAACAGGCAAATGCAGGCTAAAATTAGAACTAAACCCTATGAAGCCTCTGAGATTGCCTGAAGTCACAGAGATCGTGCTGCTGGTGAGGCCACTGAAGACGGAAGATGAGGAAATCCCCAGCTGGATTTTTTGGGCCATTCCATTACATCCTCAAAAAGCCAGACAAAATCCCAAGGAATGGCAAGTTGGAAGCCAGAAGCATTCATTCCCCCAAGGGGTAACATGCTCCTCTTGGCAAAGGAACAACAGCTGCACAAGCAGCAGAAGGAATGGCTCTGCTACAAAAGAGCAGAGCACCTCAGGCCATTTTGAAGAACAGAGGTGGGTGAGATCCTCAGAGGATCTCACAAGGAAGCCATGACAACACTCGCCTGTCACCAGGTAAACAAAGACAAGCTGCAGTTGGAAAGGTTCCAGGAGTCAGATGGAAACCCAAGAGAACAGTCAAAAGAACCAGACCGACAGGCAGCCCCCCTTCCTCTGGGATGGGAGGACCATGGAAAGGCAGCAGTTGGTGGGAGGAGGAGGAGAGGTCCTCATGGGAGACAGCAAGAAGGAAAATGATGCCTACAGCAAGAGCTCCTGGTGGGGTAGAAACACCCATATCCAGGTAGAGCTGGGGCAGGAATAAAGTGCTGCTATGGCACTGCCCAGCTCCTGCTGCATGAGAAAACAATGTCCACTCTAACCAGCCCATGGGATGTTCCCCACGCCAACACTTTTCCACAGATGTCTTAAATCTGGCAGGAGCAGCCCTTTACCATCTGTAGGGACTTTCTGTGCTGGGGGAATTCCTCCCTGGACGCAGGAGAGATTTCTGCCTGGCTGTTTGCTGCCTGCAGAGAGGCATTTTAATGATGAATTAGGATTTGTGGGTTCATTACAGATATTTTCAGTTTTACCTCAGAGTTATCTAGTATTGATGCTTTTTAATTTAATTTAAAACCCAAAAGACATAGCTCTGGCATCCTCTGGGCACACACTCACTTGTAGGAAAAAATTATTAATTCCCTTTTAGAGAGAAACAATGGCACAACCACTGCAGTTCCTCGCCATGCTGCAGTGGCACACAGGCAGCCAGGGAGGCAGAGCACATTTTGCTTTCCCATCCATTCCAAACACAGGAGGATAGGAGTTTTCATCAGGGGGATTACAGTTTAAACATCTGGAAGTTAAACATTTCCTTACTCAGTTAAATCTATCAGTTTTGTTTAGTTACATCCCCTCCTCAGCATCCTCACCCAGTTGACTGCCACATCACGAGTTCCAGCTGTTGCCTGAGCTCATGATTCCTGTGCTGCTTATCACCCACAGGAAAAAAAACACCCCCACCTCCAAAAAGACACTACAGCCTCTGCGTACTGCAAGACTGACACAAATAGGGAGACAACACATTCAGCTGGAGCCAGCAGGTCTCAGCTGACAAAAGGACCTCCACAAAAGTAATGAGGAACCACACACCTGCTGCAGGACAAGCAGCCAGTGGTAGCCTCCTAATAGAGTGCACAGGTGCCTCTGAGTTGCAATATGTCTCTGAGTTCAGCATACACCACCAGTAAACCCTGATGATGCCCTAGAACTCCATATCTTTCATCATTTTAATAACTGGAGAGGGCATTCACTTTCGTTTGTCCGGAGCAGAGGTAGGAACACATGCACCTGGGTTAAAAAGCTCAGCTAGGATCTCTTACTGTATAGATACATATTTCTGTTCTATGAAAAGTTCAGACACAAATTCTAATAACACATGGTGCATGGAAGATTCCTTAGGGCAATATTCCAGTTTACCTATTTCCACTGACCCTTGCCTGTGAAACACAAAAAGACAAAGAGAGGATGGAGGAGGATGAATCAGGGTGCTAACCTACTTGCTATTGGCATGGAAAGATGCACATATTTCAAGTTCTGATGCTTGGAAAAAGAAGGGTTTATTTTGAAGTCATCGCCTTTCAAACCCAATAATTACTGTCGTTGACAATCATGATTTATGTAACCTCACTGAAGTGGTTTAGATGCCTGCATGTTTAGGAACTTGCATAGTTTAAAGAGAGAAAAATACATTTTTAAGTATTAGAGCCTTTATAGCAAAAGTAAAACTTTGACTTTCATTTTGTCAGGCAATTATTCTGGAAACACTTTTACCTTTATGACCAAAAGGTACCAAAACAGCCTTACTTCAAAGTCCTTGTATTGTTCCAACATAATGTCATGCAGAATCACTTTTTTGGACATGGAAAAAACTGTGGGCAGGTCACATATTATTGCACTGAACACTCACAAAGGAAATGTGACAGAATCTATCCAACTGATGGGCGACTTCTTTGCCATGAGTCAGATACACTCTTACCTCCATGCTTGTATTTCATTCCTCCCACTGGTAAGGGGAAAAAAAACCTTCTCCATTTGTGTATGGACACACATTGGTTCCACCCTTGACTCACACGTTGCTCTCAACTCCTCCCAGCCCAGCTGTCCAAAGGTGCACACAACAAAGCCCAACTAATTGCAAAGATTCATTTTGCCAAGCAGCTCAGCCCAACACTTAACCAACACACCTTGCATCATTCCCTTGCTACAGATACTGCTCTTCTCTGCTACAAAGTAATGTTTCCCATCAAGCTTTGGTTTTGTAGCTGTTATTTCCTCAGTGGAAGATCTGAGATAGCATGGCAAGATCTTGTTTCACATACCACTAGATGGTCCTGAAACAACCAGAGGCTTTTTGCTTCCAACAAGAAGCTTGCAAACCCTTTCCTTCCCCAGTAAATCTGGTTTCTCATACAAACCCTAACAGTTGCAGGGCTAAAGGCATATATTCTTCCTCTCAGCTAACATGCCATATAGTCTAGGAAAACTGCACTCCCCAAATTGGGAGTTAAATACAATCAATTAATCTGACTATCCATGACATTTGGAAAAGCTTGTTTCTGTATCTCTTACCCAGTTCTGAGCCAGGACTTGAACCTACATCTCTAGATGATCACCTCTTCCTGGTTCTAGAATCTGTTTCTTTTCTTCTGATGGTTCTGCTCTGTACAAATATGCCAACATTCAGTGGACACCTGGACACCACATGAATACCCTCATGGTATCTCCCTTACTCCCTCCCTTTGGCCTAAGCCCATGTCTTTATCCTGGACATCTCTAACTACCTCTTTTGTCAGCAAGTTATTTTCCTTGCAGCTGGATCCACCCAGATCCCTGCCTCAAGCTGATTAAAAGCTTGGATATCTGACTTAGAGCTGCAGATTCCATAGGTAGCAGGACACCCCAAACCTGGGGTATTTAACCTCTTGTCTGCCTGTTCTGTAGTTTCATTTCCTTCCTGCCCTGCTCCCCCACCCTTTCTGACAGAGAAAGAAAAACCTATTATATAAGTCCAGGAAGAAAACAGATGAAATGAATGGTTAAAACTTGCTTTTTTTGTTAATTGCGGTCTCATAAAAGCAAAAGAGGTATTTCAGCAACTAATATATAGTTGGAGCACCCAACACTTCCTTTCACAAATACCAGACAAAAAAACAGAAAAGCTTTCAATCTTGCTTAAAAGAAAATAAAACAAATATTATTAAAATGAAATAAAGAATGCCTTACCACATCTTCTGGCATTGTTTAATGAGGAGCTTTATGGTAGCTATGTGTAGTGAAGGGGGCTTCCCTGAATGGCATCCAGAAAGAATGTCGCCAACACCTGGGTGGGGCATGGGTGGCCTCCCCTGGAGATATTTTCCTTCTCTATTCACATAGCTTCTCTGTGTTCTTCATTCCTGTAATTTAATAATTAAACCAACATCAGAGACTTCCCACTCTACCCCAATGCATCACAAGGCTGACCCTTCCAGGAGATGTTACCAGCCAAATTACATTTTTCCTCATCAGGTTCACTTCCAGTACAGTCATGGGGGTGGGGAAATCAGCTCTTAAAAGTAACTGGTAAAATCAGGCTTTTGGCCAAGGTGTGTTGGCAGCAGGTGCCATTGGCAACATCCACACCAGTGGAACTTCCAGTTGTTTCATTTTTTCCAAAGGAAGTACTTGAGAGAAGGTAAGTAAGAGTCACGTTCCATTAACCAAATAAATACTGAAGGACAATGACAGAGCCTGAGAGACAGAAAAAGTCATTTGAGGACATTACACTCCTACTTTTTTTTTTTTCTCCCACATCTTTGTCTTGCATGAGACAAAAGCTAAGTTAACGGAGATCATAAGTTATGATTTTGATAACTGGTACAAAATAAGGTAAGTGATGGATTATAGTCACATTTGGATGCTTCTACATAACTGAAAATTACCACTTTAATTGGCACAAACAACAGCCTCATCACCAGTGTCACTAGAAACATCAAGGGCCAGCCAGTTTTCAACATTATACAGTAAACGCTCAGAACAGATATCAGGTTAAAAAAAAATCCATTTTTCTGAAGATCTTGAAGTTCAATTACTTTCTAATTTAAGAAGGAAAAAAAATCCATAAAAATAGATTCCAGGGACAAAAGTTTAACTCAAAACATGTTATGAGTTTTCTTTTTCCTACTGCCTAAACACCACAAGGACTCCACGCTTCAAAAATATTCTGAAATTATTTTGCCTCCTAGTGATAAAAAGGCACTTCCTCTGTGTCTGCTGAACACTGCAGTGGAAACAGTTTCACAACCCGCCCCTGTTTCACCAAAACGGAATTTTCTGTGAGAACCCAAATGATCCTAAGGGAAAACAAGTGAAAAAGAGCATGTAAACTGTATTTCTGAGTTGTAATGTCATCTGAGAGTAACAACAGGATCTGAGAAATTGTTTGCTGGATATTCTGGCAAGCTTGCTCCTGCCCATTATGGGAACACAGTCCTTTACAGCTGTTATGCATGTAATGAAACTCTGTGGTCATTCTGTAGGCAACAGCTAAACAGGAGCACCAGTGGGAAGGGAAAAGATGGCAAATGCTTGGGGCAAAGACCAAATGATCTCTGCACAACCACTTCCACAATTGCTTTAGCAAATCAGTTTATTCAAAGGCATGGTGGTAGGAAAGGAAACTTTTATACAAGTACTTTTGAACTAAAACATTCACCTCGAAGTCAGGACTTTAATCATTCAGTTACACTCAGATAATCAACACAAGGATATGATACCACAGAGCCATAAATTTCATAGCCTCAAAAACTTGGAACAGCTTGGAACAGATATTTCAGCCTGAGAAGACATTGAAGATTTCTTGAACATACATCATAAAGATGATTCTCCTAGATCATTTTCTAAATAGCTTTGAAAAATAAATGTGAGAACCATAATTCTTACACAGCTCATATTCTGAATCATAATTGTCCTCTCTACTTGTTCACCAAACATAACTTTCACTCAATATCTAAGAGAACACCAATTAGAATGGCAATAAAGAGGAGGAGGAACATAAGACGAATATTCTCAAATTAGGAGATGCCAAATTATACCCAAGGCAACTATACAAGGTACTGAACTATCGTTGTGAGTAATTCCACCCACTCAACTCCCTCACAGACAGCCTCCCTCTTTCTGAAGGAAGTCTGTGTTTTCTGTATTTCCTAGAAATGATAAGAGCAGGATTTGTTGTAATCACAGGGGTAAGCTGCACATGTTCCACATCAATATTCTGTAAGACAGAAAATCTGTCTGCACTGTTAGATGCATCTCTCAAGTGACAAGAGCTCATTTATTCCCTTTTCAGTGCAGGTTTTCTCTGAGGAGAGAAAACCCACAACAAAAGCAGAGCCACTGATGCAGAGCAGTTCTTGGCAGGGCTTGCCTGAGAGCAAGTCACACACACAGTCCCATGGAGAATGATTCTGCACTCTCCCAGACCATTTCTATCTACCAGGGAGAACCACCACACCCTCTCTTCATATGTCAACAATACACAAGGAACTAGACCCAGGAGTGGATAACAGCAGGGTCTGTCATTAGGCTGACATACAGCAATATTGCCACAATAATTTTTCCCCTGCATCGTTTCTCCCATAATCAACAGCTGAATTCTCTGTGTTCAAATTACCTTTTCAGAAGTCCCTTCTACTGAAAGCTCCCCTCCTCAGAAAGTGTCCTGAACTTTCAGGCTTCATTTGACCAGTAGAAAAAGAAAATTGAGTTCAAAGCTGTAAAACAGCAAGTGTCATGTCAAGAACAAGAATTTGTAGCAGGTACTGTGACCTGACTGGTTTACTTATCAGTATCAAGTGCAACTACTAGTCCCAGAGATAACATTATTGAAATTCCAGCAGTGCATGAACGACATGCTGAAACTTGTTTCCTTGCACAATTTATCACTAAGTAATCCTTACAAGAAATTCAACATGCTTCTGTTCAGAATTGGAGTGTTTTTACTTTGTGCACTCAGAATTTAGGGTTCCAGAAGCCAAGTGCAAGCCACCTGCAGAAAGCAGGGAAAACAAACTTCCCCAGTTTTGCAGGACAGGAAATCCCCGTGAGTGGAACCTCTATATTTCCAGTTTCACAAGTGGCTGGAGCAAAGAGAAACAGTAAGAATTCTCAATTGATTTGACGGAAACATTTCTGATGATAGCCATCCCTTTTCACCCTCCTCAAAATGAGTCATAATTTGCCTTGAATTCACAAATGGAACATAAAAACTAAACATCCAGAGTTCAAACACCTTCACTTTCTCCACCAAGAGATGGTTTAGACCATTACAGATGTTCCCAAGGAGGAGCACGTCTGTAACAGCATTTCCCCTGTCAATAACTGCATCTCTTAAAGAAATTCAATAAGAAGCAAAGGGGAATGAAAATTAAAATTGGGGAAAGCGAGTATCCTGGGAGGGGAAGTGAGAACAAAACCATGCAGGCTTATGCAGCCAGCCATCTGCAAAGCTGAAGGTTTCACAAAGAAAAAAAGCCTCTTCTGTTCCTGAATCAATGACTTGCCATTTACAAGTGAGCTCACTCTGAAAGACATTCAAAATGGCTCTCAAGGAATCCATGCCAACTGTGAGGTCTGTTTTCTCCACTCTGTCCCCCTCCCCTCTTTCTTTCCCAGTCACAAGGATGTAAGTATTTATCAGTCCTGTACTCCTGCCAGCATACACTGGAACGAGTCAAAGGGACCTGGCACCGAATCACAGGGATTTGTGTTGCTAATAAATACAGCAGGCCCCATCCATTGTTGATTAATTTTGACTGAAATCTAAACACCAAACAACAAACACTCTTCTGAACTGTTTTGGTCCCCATTAGTTTGATGTGTTTATTAGACAAGACTGTATTCTTTCAAGTTTATTAACAACAGATTAGAGTATCTGCAAACAAATATAGGAGTTTTATTATTTAAAGGTGTGGGCACCGTGCACTAACATCTTTAGGATCTGACAATAAATAAAACCAAAATTCCCATCTCAAACTGTACTTAGGGTGACAAAAAATATCCCAACTAATTAAAGTGCAGCACAGTGCCAGCCCTCCACCTTTTCAAAAGTTTCAGCTCAGTAGATGCAGAATGACACCACTGGCATACACAAAGACTAAAGATAAATTTTAAAAGACACAAAGAAAAGCAAAGTGTAGGGGAATCACAGAAAATTACACTAGTTCATAAAGGATTCACAGTAAATAGGAGAGGTTTGGTACTTCTGTAATATACTTCGCAGGTAAAGAAATTCCTTTGAATTCCTTTTGTTTGCCAAATCAACATATAAGCATTCTAGCAGGTCTTAGAAAAAGCCATCAAATCACTATTAAACCCCAAGATTTCTTCCCCCCAAGATTTTATATCTTTCAAACAGGTGTTTACTGGGCTGAAGCACCTGGTAACAACCAAGCAAAGTGAGTGCAAAACATTTTTAAACCTTCTAACCTGGGATCTGCTGGGCTGTGAGCAGCACTCTGGAAAGAGACCTGGGCACCCCAGTGTACAATGAGCTGCATCACCTGCAAGACAAAGAAGTCCTCACCCCAATCAGCACTTCTCTGGCTACACCTGGAATGCTATGCTCAGTTTTGGTCCCCAATGTGCTAAAAAGTCATGGATGGGCTGGAAAGGGTCCAGGGAAGGGCCACAAAAATGATCAAAGGACTAGGAAGTTTTCCATGTGAGGCAAGGCTGAGGGAACTGAGAAGTTCAGCCTGGAGAAAAGAAGGCTTAAGGGAGTGTTCAGTCTTTAAATGGGTGGCTACAAAGAAGATGTAGGAAGGAAGATGAAAAGAAAGATGGTGATTCCCTTTTTATGAGGAATTGCATGGAAAATATATGGGGTAATGGTTACAAGTTGCTCCCAGGGAGATTCTGATTGGACATAAGAGAGAGAAAGTTTTCCCAGTGAGAATAATCGGCTGTCGGAATATTTTCCACAGACAAGTGGTGGATTCCCAAGCATGTGACACTTAGAAGATACAGCTGCACTGGTTGCTGGGCCATTTTGTCTGGATCATGTTTTTGTGAGGAAAGGGTAGACCAGATAATCCTTGAGGTCCCTCCAAACCTGGTAATCTATGATTCTATGATGATTCTCAAAACACAACAAACTGAAGAACCTAAAATCAGAGACAAAAGCTTTGAGTAGGATGCAAAGGGTCACTGCAGAAGAAAAACACAAATATTTATTAATTTTCTAGTAACACTATCTAAGACTAAACAATAATAGGTGATTTCCCTAATCTCCTGCTAAAAATAAAAAATAACTTTGGACTACTCTTATTTTAATTCATAGACTGATAGGATATGTCAGTATGCTTTTTTGCTCCTGTCCTAAATTTATTTTAGTTATTCCTCTTTAGACATTCACAGGCCTTTGAGTTTAGATGGCAGTAAATTAAAGTGCATCATTATTACTTAGATGGATGACAACACTAAATTTTAACCAAATCAAGGATCAAAACAAGGGCAGCTCAAAAGGAATAAAACAAAACCTTCCT
Organism: Trochalopteron elliotii; assembly: GCA_024734555.1. Lineage (NCBI taxonomy): Eukaryota > Metazoa > Chordata > Aves > Passeriformes > Leiothrichidae > Trochalopteron > Trochalopteron elliotii. The sequence goes on from JANPWX010000183.1 coordinate 5,002,588, forward strand.
TGTTTGATGCACTGAAATAATAATTTCTGCCTCCAGGGAAGTATGATTCATAACCATCAGCTGGCAATATCATGAAAACACATACTATTAGATTTTGCATCTTAAAGTTTTCCAACCCACTAAAATTCCAGCCTATTAATATCTATGCATCCCCAAAAGATTGGGATGCAAAGATACAACTGCAGTTACTGAGATTTTAGAATGGAAGGTCAGTGTGAGCTGCCAGGAGTCAAGAGTTCAGACTCAGCCCTGACTTAGACTTTGGGAATAGAATTCTGCAACAAAACCCACCATATTTGAGGAGAAATTAATACTGAAGTGGTGCTAATCTCACCTGTGGTTTCCATAGCATAATAATATATCCTTTATCTTTTTCTTTTACGCTGGCCAACATTTTTCTTTTCTACTATGATTGCCACTGTACATCAGTCAGATATGTGCACTGAGGGGGCTCTCATACCTAAGTCTTATGTTACTCCAGTTAATTCAAAACTCAATAATAAATAAGACCTAACAACTAAGAAAAATAGTCACTGTTTTCCAATAGCAGCAATCTTATCCTTCTAACAGAAAATTTAGTTTCTCAATGCACTGTTCTGTCACTAGTTTTATTAGAAATTTCTGACTCCCCAATAAATAATCCTCAATAAACAGTGATGAAAAGTTTGCTCCACAGATCAAATAGTCAAGTACCCAAATAGCTTTTCAATTTAATGGGCTCTTTCAAGCATTATTTCAATGTGCTATGTTGTCATAACAGTGCCTGTTACTTGACCATAAACTCATTCAAGAGGAAAAGTCATGCTGATCTTACCAAGGCTTATTAGCCTTCATTGTAGATTCAAATTTTATAATTTATTAATCTAAAGGAGAAGACTACTTAATAGAAATTTTATGGGATTGAGGAGCTGTTTATTTTACAGTTTTCAAAATATTTGGAAATCTTTTGGCAGAAAATCTTTCTGTTGTTTGGACAAACCTATCTTCGCAAGCAGATGTGAATGTCATTACAGGCAAGAGCTCATAGGAGGGCTTTACATTACAGGATTATTTAGTAGGGGGTTTTGCCACCATCTTCACTCTGGCTTTTATTTTATACAAATCATTTCATGTGTTCCTATTAAAGAAGGTTGAAAACAAGCATTCATCCAACTTTTCTTTAGCTCTTTACTATGCTCTGCTACCAGAGCCTATAATTGCCATAAATCTGGTTGAATTGCACTGGAAAATAATCTTTTCACATTTTCACTGGCACACAAAGACAAGCTACCAGCTAAAGCTCACCATACATTAGTTAGATGTATCCAAACAGCTGTAAATCTGGTTTTAAAGTTTTATATTTCTCATTGATCTCAAATGAAATATTCTCGCTACTTTTTCCTGTATTATTTTAACATATTTATGTCCTATAAGTCAGGCCACTCAGAGTCATTGGTCAATGTCAATTTTTCCATGAGTTGGTAGAACTCAAGCCCATAGGAAAGCTCTCCAGAAGGATTTCAGAAATTCTGCAGGCTACACCAGTCCCACTGATTTCAAGGACCACATCTTAAAAAATACATCTCCTGAAGTTCTTTTGTTCAGCTGTGTTCCAGGACCTGCTGCAAGGTCAAGAGGAGGCAAAAAGCACCTCGTTGGGTTTCTCAAGGAATTTCCAAAGCAGATATCTTGTCTTTAACTAGTCTTCTTCCTAAAGCCAATACTTTAGGAAGAAAGAAGGCTCAGTAATCAAGTCATGGGGATATTGATCTATTAACTACAACAAAATACCTGGAAGATGACAGTCACATATTGACAGGTTAGTGGTGGAGAGGAGGGACAGGTTCATGTGAAGGATTTTGATTGCTCAAGGGACCCAACTGCCTTTAACAGCAGCAGCTTGGTTTAACATTAGCACTGGTACTGTATTATATCTCCTTTCATAAATCCTCAGCCAGCCTCCTGACCTCTTCAAGCACTGCTTTAATGTTCTTCATAATACATCAGTGAAGACCCCAGACTAACCTTGAGCAAAAGGTGTCTAATAGTCCCTGCTCTAATGGATGAGAAAGATATTAACAGGTTAAGCTTAAGATGGTGCTATGGAGCAGAAGAATTCCCAGTCCCTTTTAGCTTTAAAGAGGGAATTTTATGGTTTTTTTCCTGTGCAGGTCAATTTGGCATACACACAGCATTAATTTTGAAGGAAGCTAACACTGCTAATGAAGGATTTTCCAAATGGCACAAAGGAAGCATTTAATTACTTTTGGGCCTGTTGAGCCCAAAGCCTAGTAAAACAAGTCAAAAGTGAGTTGAGAATAATAAAACAGCATCGGTGTTTCACTCTGATACCCTGAGTGGGATGGGGAATTTGCATAACATTTTAATGTAGAGTAAAATTGCAACTCCTGAGGTTAAGTTCTTTCAGCAGCACACTAATGAGACAAACACCTTACAGCTAACCCTACTAATGATCCTATGTAAAAATTTAAATAGGGATAGGATTAGACAGGAAATTCCTCTTTTGCAGGGTGAATTAGGAAGATCTAAAAAGATCAGCAGTGCCTGCAGAGGCATTGAAATTACAGCTCAGATACAAGAAATACTGAGCTCATTATGTCACTGAGATAGCTACTGTGGTGCTTCATTCAATGCCTGGGTTATAAATGTCCACTTTTAGACTCTTGTTTCCAGGGATAATTCACATGCCACTTGTTTCATATGGCTGTATTTCCACTCACATTCCTTTCTCAGACTAAAATATCAATACCTGCAACTTTATATGCTTTTATTCCTCTGTTTACTAAACCCAGCGAATGTTCAATAAACCTCCAATGTGTCCCATATAATCTTGTGTTTTTATGTCACTTGACAGAAATTTGTAGTTATAGAAAAGGCATTTACATCATCCAGCATTCTCATGGTAACTGGTGTGAATTAATTCACTTAGCCTGGTTATTTGAGGGTCTGTTCACAAAATTATTCCAGTTTTTGTTTGCTGAGACCAACATTTGGTAGGAATCAGTTCTAAAACTGACTAACATGTAACTTTTTTACTTGATCTCAGATAAAAAATATATACTGTTAATTTTAATTTCTATCTTTAAAAATATTTCCCTGAATCACAACCTGTGTCACAGCTGACTAATGTCAAGGTCATTTTATTTTGCACTTCTTTGCTCAAAAGGAGATTTGAAGATCATCTTCTCAAATCTGTCTTGGTGTACCCCTAACCAAAGAATTTGAGGATTTGGTAGATTTAAAACCTATCATGGGTATCTTTACCCTGAAAATGTGATGAAATAGGAAATAATGAACAACCAGACATTTACATGACAATTGTATGAGAACCTACTTTATACCTTAACTCAGGAGCCTGCATTTCCTGTACAGTCAGTGGAGAAAAAATTCCTCAAAAAAATGACTGAATGCTTTTTTGTTTGTGTAAAGATAGACTACCATTCTGCATTACTTTACAAACTTTCTTCCCGAGAACAAATTTTTACCTTTTTGTGTTCCAGCTGGCTGCTGCCTTTTTTTTTTATTTTTTTTTAAATGCTGATTCCATTATTTCATCGTGACATTATTTAAGTGTCAGCATCCTCAGCTTCAAATTAATAAATGTCTCTTTTGCTATCTGTGCAACACTTTTCATATTCTCCTACAGTGTTGTTCCCATGAGGAATTCCTTGGGGCTAATAGCTGGATTGCCAAACCTCTTCTCCTGGCTGCACACATTCTACAAATTCTTGCAATATAATATTGCTGTTCACTTATCTTTTTCTCCAAATATCAGGCATCGTCTTGCATAGATTATCAGAGCTGGCACGGTTCCATGGCCTGCCCTGCACACTGTAGTTTGACAAGGTATCTGTACTTTTAGCAAAAGGGATCTTTCTGCCAAGCCCTGGCACATTTCTGTTTCTTTCTCTAGGTTTAAAGCCCTGAGTGTTCATCAGCAACTCGAGGGAAGTTCTTAACAGCTCTGCCCATCGAGTTGCTTTCAGACAACCTTCTTTCATCATCTCTGATCTTTAAAAGAAGCACAGTTATATTCAGTATTCACATTAATCCTGACTAGTCACCTGTAGTGGTACAGAGGAAGAATAAAAGACAGTAACCATTAGATTTTCATACACAGGAGAGATCTATAATACCTGGGATGATTGCAATGGTATGAATGGGGCCTCAGATTGGCTTAAAAGCAGCAGCAAAATCAGTTTCAAGACTTTAGTTGCAGGTCCTAAATCTCTTATTTTTATCTTATATAAAGATAGTTTTGGGATTTGGGAATGACCATTCCAGGTTCTGTGCAAAGCACAATTAAAGATACTGCTCCCACTACAGATTATTTAAGGCAATTAAAAAAAAAAAAAAAAAAAAAAAAAAAAAGAGATGCCACACCAGACCAAAAAAATCCCACACTCTCCTTATAAGTTCATTTGGAAATAGGGTTAATCAAGATTTAATCAAATTGCTGAAATTATCAAGGTCTCTCACAGAAGCGCCCACAATCTGGGAGGAAAGGGACTTGAAGTTGTTCCTGGTCACCATGCACCTCCCTCTGCAGAACATTCACAGCATGGTGTCACACAACTGACTACAGGGGGATGGACCCAATAGCCAAAAGCAAGCAACAAAATCAGAAACCCCTCACAGGGACTGAAGTACATGTTCCTATTAAGTAATTTCAGCCACTACTTATATAGTGTGCTACCCAGGCAAGCCCACAAAGATACAGTACAGCAAAGACTTTACTACACAAGCATAGATTACATTTTAAATCAAAATTTTTTGCCACTGCTTCTTTCTGCCTGTAAAAACAGGCAAAGTAGTAATGCAATATGCTACCTCAGTCTGGAAGGAAGAAAGAAAAACTTGGAATTTCGTTCAGCAGTGATCTGTCATTTATGTGGTCTCCCTCTGGGTCTAATACTCTAATGACATTCAGAAAGACAGTTCAATAAAGAAATGGAAGCTGAGGCTGTATCACAAACTGTACTTGATAAGCTATCAAACTTCAGACCTCTGTATTTCAATTAATCACAATCCATCATATCATATGTACATTGGAAAAGGCATTTTAGACTTCATATCAGTCACCATAATTAATTTAAGGAATTAGAGTCATGACAGCCAATATAATTAAAAGCAGCAGGCTTAAAAGGAGTTGGAGGGGAAGGTTGTTGGGTTCAAGTTTAGGGAGTTTTGTTGGGTTTTTTTTAACAATGTCATCTTCCAGTAACTTTCCTGTTTCATCCTATTCCATCTCAGCCTTAGAGGTTACAGACTTTGCTTCAAAGAATTTCTTGGCACTCTCATAGTCATAAAACAAATATTCTATAACTTCCAAGATCAAACACACTTTGGCGGGATGCAAAATAGCTACCTCTGCTCCAGTTTGGGCAGACATGCTTGTGAAGGATTGAATTTTTGCCTCTGCACCTGAGCAGCACATGATGTGTCATGAAATATGGTCTCCATTATGCTTGCCTTTCAGCCAGACTGCATGTCCTTTCCTAGAACTGGAGCTAACATCTATTGGAATGTGTTTTTCCGAGAACAGTCAAACTTGTCACAGGATCCATAAGAACCTCTTGTACTGCTGGAACTCACAGAACACTCCATTTTAATACTGTAAACTTTGATTTTAATGAGTTCCACTCTCACAGGCAGAGACTGTCTGCTAAGGATTGTGTGCCAAAATGCTGTATTTTTTCAAGGAAGAACTTCTTATTTGGGAAGACTCTCCTACATTTAGGAAAGAACAATAGTTGTGGATTTGTGTCCAGAGTCAAGGGGACTGAAGTGATACCAGCACAAAAAAAAGTAGACATGAATAAAGCCATTGTATCTTCAAGCAGAAATGTCTCTTCTCCTTACTCTCCTTTACTGTTTCCTCAGTGAAAGTGGACAGACGGGAATAAGTGTAAGGATGAAAGGCAGTTAGAAACATTAATATAATAAAAATGACATGACATGACACGACACATGACACATGACATGACACATGACACATCACATGACACAAAATGAAATTACACAAGACATGACATGACATAACACACGACATGACACATGACATGACATGAGACATGAAACATGACATGACACATGACATGAGACATGACATGACATGAGACAGGAAACATGAAACAAGACATGACACATGACATGACATGTGACACATCACATGACACATCACATGACACGAAAAGACATGACACAAGACAGGACAGGACACATGACATGAGACATGACGTGACATGACACGACACAACATAACACAACATGACAAATGACGTGACATATGACACGACATGAGACATGACATGACACACAACATGACACAGGAAACATGACATGACATATAACATGACATATAACATGACATGACATACGACTTGACATATGACAAGATATATGACACACGACATGACACATGACATGACATTTATCATGAGATTACACAACACTACACATAACACAACATGACGTGTTGTAACACGGGACATGACATGACACGAGACATGACACGAGACATGACACGAGACATGACACGAGACATGACACACGACATGACACACGACATGACACACGACATGACACACGACATGACACACGACATGAGACACATGACATACAACATGAGATACGCCATATAACATATGACATGAAACAAGACACATAACACGTAACACATAACACATGACAAGACACATGACATGTGACATGACACATCACACATAACATGAAACATGAAATGAGACAAGACATGAGACACGACAAGAGACACGACACGACACGAATCATTACAAGACACATGAAATGAGATGTGACATGACACGAGATGCAACACGACACGTCATGCGACACCACACGTCACGCAACACGTGACACGTGACACGACACGTCACATTACACATGACATGTGACACGTGACACGTGACTCACGACACATCACGTGACACGCGACACGTGACACACAACACTACATGCGACACGTGACACACGACACGTGACACGCAAATTGACACAAGACACAGGACACGTGACGCACGACACGTGATGCCCGACACGCGACACAACATATGACAGGCAACACGCAACACGTTACACGCGACATGTGACGTGTGACACACGACACATGACTCACGACACGCGATGTCCAACATGTGACACACGACATGTGACACACAACACGTGCCACGCGACACGCCGCACGTGACACTGAACACACGACACGTGACGCACGACACGTGACGCACGACACGTGACGCACGACACGTGACGCCCGACACGTGACGCCCGACACGTGACTCATAACACATGATACGACACGTGATGCAGGACACAACTCACGACACGTGACGTCCGACAGAAGACGCATGACACGTGATACGATACGTGACGCCCGACACGCGACGCCCGACACGCGACGCCCGACACGCGACGCCTGACACGCGACACGCCACATGTGACTCACGACCCGTGACGCCCGACACGTGACACGTGACCCGTGACACATGACGCACGACACGTGACGCCTGACAGGAGACGCATGACACGTGATACGACACATGATGCCCGACACGTGACACATGACACGTGACACGCGACATGAGACGCATTACACGTGACTCACGACACGTGACGCCCGACACACGACACGCGACTCACAACACGCGACGCCCGACACGTGACGCCCGACACGTGACTCTCCGCTAGTTCTTCCTAAATATTAATTCAGAATTTTGTTCTACAGCACCCGACGACTTAGAACAGAAACATTTTTCAAGTTTCCAAACTAAAAATTCAAACACGGGTTCCCAGCATGGTTCCTGCAGTAGTAAGTGCCATGGAAAAAAAGCAAGAAGAAAATTCACAAGTTATTATTCAAAGCTTGAAAACACACAGCAAATGAGTCTCAGGCCACGGTGAGGACACAAAATAATAGCAAACAGAATATAGAACGCAGTAAGCACTGATATTCTAAGTGATGCTGGAATTAAGGAGTTTCCAGGGGAAAAGTATGGGCTAATGGTTTTGGCATTTTGCAAATTGTTGCAAAGTAAAGCATTCAGATGTTCTTAAATACTGTTTGGGAGCAAGAATACAGACTCAGAAGGAGAAAACAGATTGATGCTATATTGACCAGTTTATTCTCTGACTTCTATCACTTTCCAACATCATTTAAAGCAATGCAACTACAACATGACTTCCTCTATACATTTATCAAGGCAACAAAGTACAATTTGATATAGATTATTGACCTGTCTTTACAGTTTGGAAAATTGATATACAGAGGGGAAGCAAGCTGCCTAAGTTGAGAGAAGCTGAGCAAGCAAGAGAAGAAAATACCCAGTTTTCCTGAAAGAAGCGATCCTCAATGGGATTTAGTGCTTTGCCATTTATTAGTCACATAAATATAAAAACTCAATTTTTCCCCCACAGTTCCTGCTTCATTTATCCATACACCAGGCTAATAAAGAGGTTTTACATGCCAGGAGGAACTCAAGGATTGCCAAAGGGAATGGTAACAATTTTAGTGATAACTAGACAGCATTAGGTGAAAAGACAGGATGAGACAGGGCTAGATGAGAGGTCTCAGTGGTCTGGTGAACTTGCTCTCCTACATAACTTACTTCAAGGGGAAATCATAAGGTGATTTTTAAAAAAACCCAAATCCCAACAAAACCAGCCTACTCTCTATGAGCAAATATTATCTTTCCTTATTACAGTAACAGCCAAACACCATGGTGGATCTGTTTTACTGAGTACCCAGCAAGAAAGATGGTCTTTTCCCCTGAAAACTTCATAACCCAAATAGACCAGAGACATCAGGCAGCTACAGAACATTTTTCAACCCACCAACAGCTTTCAGCACCTGAGGGCCACAGTCTCACCTTTTCTGCTGAAAGTGAGCACCTTTTTTCCTACTTTCCTACTTATTTTATGGAACCACACTGTTCTGCACAGGTGTCTGAAACATCACAGGCAGAGAGCTGCTGACCTTCAGCCTGCCTCAGCCCACCCACATTGCAATTCCTCAGAGCCCTCTTATCAGAATGATACCCTTCATATTTTGTGGTGTAGAACAATGAATCTCACCACTCTTTCTCTCCAGCACTCTACACTTCCCCACAGCCTCACTCTTTGCAGAAGCTCTTAAGAGGTGACTGGCATTCAGATGACAGAATATTGAAAAGGTCAGGGCTGTACCACACAATACAGCCAAGCACGGGGCACAGCAGCTATTGAAACATCATTCCCATAAATCAAACACTAGCACAGTTTGTTCTGGGAGCCTGTGGAAACTCTGTGCCTGAAGGAGTTCAAGGTCTGACTGAGCAAGGCTGAGCTGGACATCCTCCTAAAATGCCAGATTATGAATCTACACTACCTGCTACTTTTCACCTTTCAGCAGTATCCTGATCCTGAATGCTTCACAAGGAACAGCCCTGATTTCACAAGATCACATCAAAGTCAATGTGGTCCCTGGCTGGTGATTTACTCAGACTGAGCCAATAAGATTGAGACAGGACCTAGAAATAATTACAGCTTAAGTAGGGATCATTCCACCTGCATTGAATATTACTGTCTCTGGGGTTTTGAAAAATAAGAGTAATATTTTCCAATTGAAATTTACAATGGGAGCTCAGCAAGTCATCAGCCTTGGATTTAGGCAGATTATACAAGACAAGCCAGTTATCCACATGAGTTCTGTCGCTACCTTTTTTCCACTGTCTGCATTTTTCTCTTCAATCTCTCCCAAAATGGACTGAAAAAACATACTTCCTATAGAGAAACAAATGCTAAGGAACACAAAATTTATTCCTCATTCATCTCTTCTCACTCTTTACCAGTCCTTTTTCTTCATTGATTAAAAGCAATCACACACGAGATCTTCCACCACCCAGTTCCCTCCCTCTTTGCCTTTTCTCATCTCTCTTGGTCTATTTTCTGCCCAACTGTCAGAGATAAAATTATCTCTATAATTCCCTCTGCCTTAACCATTCCCCAGTTATTTTCCAGCAATATAGTTTCTTCCCTTGCCTGTCCCCTTTGAGTTCTCTTTCCATCTGTTACTCATCTTGAATGTCTTCAGATTTTTTTTTCAGCATACATAGTCTCCTTTTTTTCACAATTTTGGAATCTAGACCACGTAACATTGGCAGTTATTTAACTCTTGCAAAGCATATACAGCAGATAGAGGCCTTGTAAAAGACAGTAAAGATGACAAAGTAGTATTTTATTTTTAATTACTACACCACTACTCTGTGGATACATTTAATACCATTTACAGCTGTCAGATTGGCAAGCTGAGGCAGGTGAGGCAGAGGTAAAAGGTCAGTGCTCCGTATTTTGATAGAAACAGAGAGACCCTGATTTCTTTTATAGACCTAATGGGACTGTCATTCATAACTCAGTTCAACAAGACGTTTATCTGTCTGTTTCCCTATTTCACATCCTCACTGTGGTGGCTTTGTAAAACAGACCTGTCAAATTCTCTCCTCACCTTCAAACTTCCTCCAGCTGTAAACTGAACGGACTGCACAATACCCTTGTAAATAAAGCTAGAGCTTATTCAGTAGAAAGACCCATGCCCAATTAGAACACTTTGCATTTCCCTTGGCTTATGTGAATAGCAAAATGAGAAAAAAAACCAGAAAAGATAACTGTGTTCTGTTAAAAGATAATCCCATAGTATAATAATTGTCTAGCAAGTTGGAGTGCCACAGCAGGCAAAAATCCAGTCAGCATCTAGTAATTATGTCCCCATTTATTTATGAGAATTATGCTCTGCCATCACTTCAGGCCCTTCAGAAATGCTCCTATTCCCCAAGGCTTCAGCTATATTTATAATGTAACTTCCACTACTATTTTCCCAGTGTTATGGCAACAAAGAATACAATATTTAGGGAGCTCTTAAGTTCTGAGCAGGCCAGGCAGCAGGCTCTGCGTGGCCCTGTCACACTCAGAGGGTGCAGGCCGGGCGTGCATGTTCCCCTCTCTGTGCATGGGCACACGTCAGCCAGGCCAGCACAGAAAAGGCACTGCAGGGTGGAAGAAGGGGACTAACAAAACTGTGTTTGTTTCTTTCTCTAAACCTCCTGGCTAGAGGCACTTAATCACAGTATAGATTAGACTGTGCTGACTCATTTAAAAAAGAACCTGAAATTCAAGAAAGCTCACTTCCTTCCTACAGTGTTTTTTTTTTTTTTTTAAATGATAGAGTGAGGCTTGACTCACAAGGTCATTGAAAGCTGCAGAAATATTTCTTTCCACCTCAATAACCAAGAGACTCCTATGCATACCTCCACATCTTTTAATGATTTTTCTACAAATCAGTAAATACAGCAAGGTTGGGATCCACCAAAGCAGGCTTCATGTTTCTAACAAATATGTTTTTAACTAAATAGACATTCAGCTCTTACAGTGACTGCGGTTTTCCAGCACATTCACTTTGCACTAGCCAGCAGAGCAGAGCCCTTTCTCACATTGCCATAGTCCTGGTCAGGAGACTGCAAGGTTTTGTTTTCTCACTCAAGCTAACTTCTGGAAGCAACTACTAATAGATGAAACCAAAGTTCAGCTGAGCTGTTAAGTGCTCCACTGAAAATTTTCCAAAATTAGCAACTGTCATGAGTCCTAAGACTTGATAAGGATTCTCTGAAGATTGTGCTTCCACAAGAGTGCTGCCCAGTTACTGCCCTGTCAGCAGTACCACAGATGTGTTGCCACCCTGTCATTTCTAAAACCTACTAGAAGTGGGTGAGGGAGGAATTTATTTTCCTTTTTGTGTGTTGCACATATGTGCACGTCAAAAAGTCATTGGGCCATACCAGCCCTTACTACAGAAAAGGAGAGAAACAGAGTAGGAGCATCAGGGCTATCCCATACTCACATCCCACCTCTCCTTTAAATGTTCACACTGCCTCCATCTCTGGCAAAAAAAAGCTGTTCAACCTTCACAGGAAAAGGAAATTCATGTAATTTAGTCCAATTCTAATCCAAACTTCTACCCTTGCCCAGCAATGTTTGTCATTGGGTTTGCCTCTATTCATCTAATACAGTGGACATATAGAAAGGGAAAATATTACTTTGGTAGGGAGTATTGAAATATGAAATGCCTGTACACTTCTTGAGTACTTGAATAATTTTTCCAGGATAATCATAAAGCAAGCTTCAGAATCTATGTTTCAAACCTTTTCAAAACACTTTGTTCACACCTTAAAGCAAAGGGGGAAAAAATAAAAGGGATGGGGAGGAAAGAAGGAGGAGAAGACGGATATACCAACGGAATTGAGCAGCTGGGTAAGGAGTTCTCATCTGGATCTGAGTACAATCCAGAGAGACTCCAAGTGCCAATTGTGCAGTAAGCTTGATAATAAATCTAGCACAGGAGCACAAGAGCAACATACAAGAAGGAAGACTTCTTCCCTTAAGAAGTGGACTATAAACACCAACAACTTTCCCAAAACCAACTTAATTTGTTATTAAGCAAATAAGCAAGGGCATAAGTCTATGAGCAAGTCTGCAGACCTGAGCATGGCTCTTGTAGGTTATACCTCTCTGCTTTCACCCATCTGTTTGGGGTTTTTTTATTACTTTCTGCCATTGTCTGAGGGAATTAACTGAATTATCGGGGGGGGGGCATTGCTACATCCCTCTTGTATAAAAGACCCATTGCCCTCTTGTGGCTCCTCCATTTGGGAGCAGACTGTGTCCACAAGGAAACTGAGAACAGCCCAACACAGTCTTTTTGTACCTTTTAAGATTTGCCTCACGGAAGGAAACATTGGCTTATGTCCAGGCCCAAGATTTACTGTAACCTTCCAAAGGAACATCCAGTTGACTGGAGTGATTTATTAGCCATGCCAAAAAACAAATGCAGGCGATATTTCTGGCATGTTCTGTTTCCAAAGGCCCAGGCATAATAGGAGGGATTATGCTTCTGTTTGCTATTTCTACATTCAGAACCTTAGACATGTTGTTCAGTTCTCTTAAGTTTATTTGTAGTTCAACATTTTTGATGTGACTCGCTGATGTGTCAGAAATTGAAACCTCATCATTGGAAGGAAATTGCTGTTATCCTCCCAAGTAGGAAATGCAACTACATTTGGTCATACAAGATTTATTGTACACACTTTCTCAAATACAGAAATCACGTTATAGAACCAAATATGAAGCCTCCAAAGACTGAGAAAGTTACCTCTTAAAAACCAAATCAGAATATGTGGAAATACTCACTAATTCAGTATACAGGCCCATTTGTCAGGGGCACGAAATGGGCAGCAACATGAGAAGCTGGAATCTTGCTTTTAAGTAACTCAGTGTGATTTGCTATTCTGTGGGTTCTGATCAGCACAAAGATTTGTGTCAACTGGAGTGAAAAGTTATTTCTGTTTATCTCTCCCCTCCTCCTCCTCTTCCTCCCTCATCTCTCATCAAGGAATTCTTGATATTTTGCTTGGCACACCTAGATTCTCTGCAGCTGTCCCTCACACAGAATCACCCACCTTGCAAAAGTGTTTTCCAAGTGATAGCCGTGAAAACAAGATGAAGTGCAAAACAGCAACACGAAGTGAAAGACAATCAAACCAATCAGTAGACATATATAACTAAGAACTACTCCATATTATCTCCATAGTAAAATTTCACAAAATATTGTGACACTAAACACACTGTTTATCAGATTTCATGTCATCTTATTCAGTTGCAAGTTGGTCATGCTTAATCACCATGACCTTCCGGAGATCAGAACTTACTCATCTAAGTTGCTTCACACCCATTAGCTGACCATATTAACAATATGTACAAAAGCACCATTGAAATGCCTGGATTAATCTGTGGGGCCAAGCTAAAAACATCTCAAGTCCATCCTCTTACATCAGCTGAAAAGTCTGAGCTGAAAAATAAAAAAGCTTGGAGCTTACAATGTGTCAGAAGAATCACCAATTAATTTTTGCTTCTTAAAAATTTCTGCTCATCACTGCCCCAAAATTTTAGAAGCAGAACTCTGGCAGATGGAAAAAATATTGAGTTTAGACTTGCTGAGGTCAAGAATGTGAAAAACAAGCACAAAGTAGGAAATAACAATAATAATAAAAATTAAAAGAGATAGACAATTGATGAACACACAAGCCAGGTTTGACTAGCAGAGTACTTAGTATACAGGACGTGCTGCTCGATCTCACAGTTTGTGATTACAGACCTCAACATCTGCCTCTCAGAGTAGATGCAAATTTGATGGCAGATGCTTGCAAGAATCACAGAGGACTGTTTTTGTAGTTAAAAGCGATTAAGGCAAGTTGTTAATTTTACCACATTTTTGTCACCCTTCCATTTTAAACCATCACCCTTCTGCCTCTTATCTGTCAGTCTTGGACAGGGCAAGCCATTTGGCAATGGCTTACTCAATTAAACCTACTCCAAATGTGTCCTCGTCATCCCAAACTCCTAATCCTTCCATCCATTCTCCACTTCCAGTTCAGAGGTCACAGATTATAGCCAAGGCCACCTCATGTATTTTGCCCATGTAGGCTCAGCCCAGATGTGACCATGGAGATTGAACCTCCACATGGCATTTTGCCCTCCCATTTTGCCCTGGTGCTGCCTCCAGCCCTGCAGAGTGACCCCAGAAGAGCATTGCACCCCTCCAGCACACCTTAACACCACCCAAAACCTACAAAATGGGAACCTGCTAAAGCTTAGCTGAGGAGAAGAAGGGTGTCAATAATCCCTTCTCTATTCCCATCCCAATGAATCCACACTGAGGATATAAACCATTGAAAGTGACATTTCCCACCTCATTCTGTGTTAATGTTACCTCCCTCCTTGTTCTGGGAATACAGCCTTTGAAGAGACAGCCCCTGCAATGAAAAGTCAGTTGCTAACGCCACAACTTTCTTCCAGCCTCAACCCTCCTTTCATTTATGAATATCCATCTATTTCTAGACAAGAAAAAGTTTAATTTCACACAGTGTCAAACAGACCAAGGCAAGGTTGGATGGGACACTAAACAACCTGGTCTAGCAGAAGGTGTCCCTGCCCATGGCAGAGGGCTGGAACCAGATGATTCTTAAGGTCCCTTCCAACCCAAACCGTTCTGTGATTCATTCTATGACCAAGAGCTTGTCTCAGTTTTAGGAGCCTGATTATATCCATTTCCCACATTCCGACTTTAAAGAAGGGAAAGAGTACACTCTGTGCTAAAAATGTCTAGGCTCCTACATTTCACTCTTGAATTAATCTTTTGACAAAGGAATCAAAGGATGCTAGACGGTGGTTGGTCCTGGTAAATCAGGACAACCTCTTTCCCCATCCTGTCGTCTTTTTTTTTTTTTTTTGCTTATATTTTTAAGAGTCCACCTTCATTCCCTAAGCAAGCAAACCAATTTGCAAAACACTCTGTACCAAAGGAGCTGCAGACAAGGATAAATTTTAGCCATCCTGAGCTGCACTTGAATTCATAACCTACAGGCAGATGACTTCATGCGCTGTACCAATCCCGCATGCCATCTGGTCCCCACTTGCCACTGCCTTCGAGGAGCTCCCCTGCCCTGTGGCTCTCCCACAGCTGTTGTGTTCATAGCCTCAGAACTAAAGAGAATTTCTGCTTCTGCTGTGATTACCCCTAACTTCGTGTTGCTACTCAATTTGCCTCCTGACATTTCCAGGCACCATGACTCAGTCGGTTTCAACAATGTCCTATAGACATATGGCAACAAATAGCAAATTTTCCAGAAAGTAACAAAGAGCACCCAGATTCCCCAACGCCCTTTTCAGTGGCAGCTAGAAATGAGCACTGTTCAAAAGACTCTTAATTTTGTGGAAACATGCACTGAACTTCTCTGGATTACAGATCTGGCCATGCTGTCTCTAAAGTGCTCACCACAGGCACCACGAGTTTCACAGCAACATCTCCCAGGCTAAAAATCACGAGACCCTTTTTCCTTCAGCAGCAAGCTGACACAGCTCTTATGTACCCCATAAAATGGCCTGAGGCACATCTTGGAGCAGTACCTGTTCCATGCAGGAGAGGGCAGCGATATACGGATATACTTGGCAAATAAATTGACCTGCATTTGGACACACTTCCTTTGAGAGTCTGACTGCCCTGGAGGTTCAGGTGCTGCTCATGATCACGCAGTTAAGTCAAGGAAAATTTCCATTTGGCATATGACAACCTCAAAATGAATGCAGGTAGACTGATACTAAATTGAAGGAATGAAAATTGTGAGGGGGAAAAGCAGTTGCAAAAGGCACAGGATATGCTGGTAGGAGAAAGAGGTTGAGCTTGGGAGAAAGCAGAGATCCACAGCAATTTATCCTTTCCTGAAGAGCTGACAGTACAAAATTTTATTTAAATATAGGCACCCATAAACATTAGATGGGAGAAGGGGGGGGGAAATGAGATTCCTAAAGCATCCAAAGCTGAAATCTGCAAGCCACTTTGTCATTGGACTCTGTAGCACTTTGACATCTAAACACCAGCATGTATTCAGATCTGGAGTATGTTGCAATAGGAAGTTAGTGACATTTGAAAAACCTGAAAAGACTTCCTCCTGAAACTCTGTTTACTAAATTTTTACAAACATCTTTACTTCTATTTTTGGAAAATATCCCAACTTCTTCCCATAGCAGAATTATTTCCTGGAGATGTTCATGTGGATTATGGCTTTTTTTTTTTTTTCCTTTTTACATGGAACTCACAGAGAAAACTTGAAGACAAAAATAATACTCTTCAATATAGAATGCCAGAAATTTATGCATTAAGCATGATTTCAAGTAGACTACTTCACAAATAGAAAGGAGTCAAGATGAACTGAAACCAAGGAAACGCTCTCCTGGCACCTCTGGTGTGCCCAGTACAAGCACCACTAAGATATATTTAATACACACCTTATGGCAAATTTAATAACAAATTAATTCAATAACAAATTTGTACTCAGCCAGTTTATAGGGGAACCCTCACAGGTGCACCAAAAAGCCCAGTACATCCCACAAAACCTTCTTAAGGGTGAAGTTTCACAGCTGGGGGAGGCAGGAAAATGCAGCAGCCAGGAGTGTTCACCTCACTGCTAAAACAAATGCAGCCCCTGAGGCAAATGTGTTCTGCACAACTCCAAAAACTGTCACTCAGAAGTAAAGGAAGGAAAACTGGAGCTGTGTTGATGCTCACCTGCCTTGTACATGAGCATGAAGCTGAATGGCATAAAGCTAAGTGAATGTTTAAGCTAATGTTAACAGCCT
The DNA here is from genome assembly GCA_024734555.1 of Trochalopteron elliotii. Taxonomy (NCBI): domain Eukaryota; kingdom Metazoa; phylum Chordata; class Aves; order Passeriformes; family Leiothrichidae; genus Trochalopteron; species Trochalopteron elliotii. The sequence continues at coordinate 5,019,826 of JANPWX010000183.1, forward strand.
ACTCATTTAAAACAAAAATACAGTAAAACAAACCAAAAACAACTGCCAGTAAAAGGATACAATGAAAGAACAGCTCAAATATACAAAGAGTACACAAAAAGATCTCTATTTCAGCAACCAAACTGTGGTAACTAGAGCTGTATCAACAGTACCTCTTAGTGGCCACAGTAATCTGCTACCAAAAAGAGGGAGGAAGGAAAAAAAAAAAAGAAGAAGAAAAAAAGCAAGTCATGAGTAGAAACATAAGGGAGCTAGAGAAAAAAAAAAATAGAAGGATTTGGTACCCTATCCTGGAATAATCTTGCAGACATTGATCCAAAGATAGTGGCTTTTTCCCTTCATCTTTTAAAGAGATGTATGTGAACAGATATCACCCAGCCTGTGTTCTGTGTGCCACATGCCCGCACTTTCCAGAAGCCCTGCTAGCAAAACTCACCCCAGCCTTGAAAACTTGTATTTAATATGCTTAAAAGTATAAAACCCACTGGAAACATTTCAGATATGTAAAGTGAGATCCCAACCAAGGTAAAAAAACTTCATATTTCTTTCCATGTGGGCTGTGGAAGGGGCAAATGGGGAACGGGATGCATCTATCCATTTACAGTGTATCTAGACATTTAAAAATAACAACACATATTTTTGACATCCCTGTGCTTCATTTCTGCAAGCCCTGAAGGATTGCCAGAGATCTGTAGCAATGACTTGTGGCCAGAAGAAGGTGGAATCTGAAGATGACAGAGGCAGGGGTAAGGGAACACTCTTCCTTGTCCTGCCTGGGGCATCAGTACACAGATCATGAAGCAGAAGTCACAGCTTCCAGAGCAAACTGAGGCACAGCTTGTAGGCACAAGGGATAAAGAATACAGTGGCTATTTTGGGAAGATCATGAGTGTACACTACATTACAATTAAAGTAATGAAGAGGGGAAACAGTGAGAACCCCGAGCAAAATCTTCCCAAATGTAGCCACATAATTATTGGAGGATATGGAATTAAAACCAAGCCTGCTGCCACTCTCCACCTCATCAAGACAACCCAGGATACCCTTTCCCAAGGGCAATGTTATTGTGTAATACCTTCCAAACTTGATAAGCTCGGAATTTAAATTGAACAAATTTGGATTTGTTCAATTTAATACAGAAATTAACAATATGACCACTAGCAAAGTTTAAATTAGTGGGTGTTTTTGGAAAATAGGAACGTTCAAATGTCCTCTACCTATCATTTAACTGCAGGCTGGAGTGCTAAATTTCCTCTGACTCTACCTCATGCCTGTAAATCTCCCAGCCAGTCATTAACTGCCTAGTAAAGGACTGGCACCTCATATATTGTCACTTAATTATGCTATGCTACATTGGGCTTCCTAGGAGGCACTCATTTAGCACAAAAACACCTCTAAAGAAAATGATGTAGACAGACTGCCTGAGCCAGAGACGATGAAGAATGCTGCTGACAGGGGAATAGAAATGACAACTGAAACAGCCTTTGGAACAGAAGGAGAAACCGTAGCGACGGGGAGAAGGAAACCAAGCATGGACATTTGAACCATCAGATAAACAGCAGCTGACAGGACATTTTAGATTTGGAAGGAGGGGGCAGAGGAGGAGGAGGAGAAGTGAACCAAAGTGGAAATAGAAAATTACCCTCCTGAATGAACGAGATGTGTTTGGAATGAGTCACAGGGGAAGGCGAGTGCAAGCATCAGCAAGTTGAGGAGCTGACTGCGCGGTACCTTGCTCCTGAACCCGCTCCTCAGAAACGAGAGACGGCTGAACAAACACAATGAGAAACACAGCCTGTTCTCACTTCCTACCTTTGCCACGCTGAAATGGAAAAGCTCTCTGGGAACAGCCCCACCAGCACGAGGAAGGCACCGCCACTGCTGACTTCAACACAGGCAAAGGACATTCGGCACCTCAGAATTGTCCTTCCTTCTTCTCGCTCCAAAGAGATGCTTGGATCTTTCCTGCTATGGGAGGAAAACCAGCCCTGCTCTGGTACAATACACACTGACTGCAGGACCTATTGCCAAAAAAATCCAGACCAGAACTGAACATGAAAGAGCCAGATCGTCAAGGGATATGAAACAATACCCAGGCTGCCATGTGGCAGTAACACACATACACACTTCCCTCAGCCACTGGAACCACTGTGGATGCTGCCATGGATGGAGCAGTTACAAAGAAGTCTATGGGAAGGCAGAATTGGATCTTTGGCTGCTCCACAGCCGAGAAGGATTTGGAGTATTTCAGATAACAAATGGCTGCAGCAGAAGTTTTCCTCCCCTCCCTTGGCTAAACTTTATTTCCCCTCCTCTTTGTAAACAGCAGCACTTCTCAGTCCTAGTGACATCTACCAAACTGGAAACCACCATCCTCCAAAGCACAGTTGCAACTGCTGTGCTTGGCAGCTTTACACTTAACTCTGGTGTCATTCAGCTACACCAAGTCACTGGACAAAGTCAGGAATTATGAGGAAATTGCCAGTGATTGCTAACATTCAAGTATGATCTTTTTCCCCCCACAAAACCAAGTTTTAATTTGATACTACCAAATTTAGGGTGCTGCAAATCAAGGCGGAAATTTAGGTTCAGAACCTAAGGTACATATACATCCCTAATTGGACTGAAAAAATTGTCTCAACTTTCTCCCCCCATTTGTCATTGATAAATTCATAGTTTCTACTTGGGAAGAAATCCTACTTCCTAAGAAAACACAAATAATGTGGCGGGGCAGTGAGAAATTTGGTTTGTTTCATATCTTTCTTTGATTCATCTCCTGAAGACTGCTCAGGAAAAGCCTGCTTTGAATCCATGGATAGTAAGGAATTAGGGGCACAGCTTGTCTGCATAAAACTGTATGTTTACTATCATCACTGCAGATAAGGAGCCTCCTCATTACTGAAGGTGTTTGCTGAATAACTTTGTGTTGGTACCAGTGCAACGAAGCAGGCACTGCTAGACATGCAATTGCCTTATGTGCTACTGAAATAATGACTACAAACGGCGCTTAAAGGATTTCTAAAACAAGAGGCTGCACTGGTGTGTGTTCCTCTGAGCTGGAGAGAAGAAGTGACTTGAAATCTATCCTTTCCCTTTCCTTATCTCCACATCACTTTGCCAGCAAAGGTCAATTACATGCTCGCAAACAACCAGCTCATAGAATTTGCACTATTAGAGAAACCTTAGTCACCAGTTCTGGCTGCCTGCAAGTATAAAAAGCAGCAGCACTGCAAGCCTGTGTTAGAGCTGGTCAGGAAATTTTACTCCCACTTCCCAGCCCACACAAAAGCATTTTAGGAAAACGAACAATTTCCAATTTAATCGGAGTTTCCAGTTTACATGCAGAGTTAAATTTTGTTTGGTTTTGGCAACTAAGCCCTTTCCTCAGTTCAGTAAGTTTTAGTGTTTTTTGAAGACAGCCTAGAAATTCAACCCAAGTGGAAAGTTTTCATTTAAGTTTTTCATTTCATCAGAAAGTGTTATTTCTCCCATCCCACAGACTTTTGACCAAATTAACCAACCAGCCTCACAGGAAAAGTCCCTTTCAACACACAGGACTTCTACATTCTTACTTATTATTACACACTCGGTTCACGTTGTACTGCTCACATCCAAGAATCAAAATCCTAAATATTTATCCTAGGTTTTTTTCGTAGTATTACTTGCAAAGGTTGAAATCAATTTGTAAAACTTATTCTAAACTAGTGCAAATACGTTTTGAAACTTTCATTGTAAATGTCATGGAACAATGCTGATACCAACATTTTGGACAGCTTTTTACATGTACTAACAGTACACAAAATCTGTGGAGATTAGCATCTCACTGCAAAACTAAAGGCAGATGACAAGGCTTCAGATAAATTACAGCAGCATAAATCTGCTCTGTTTTCAGGTCACTGAGATCTCTGGACACACCCAAGGGTTGTCTTTGTTTCTTATTATAGGGAAAGAGAAGAAAAAAATCACACAAAGGTGCTGCATACAGGAGTTTCCAGATGTTAAAGTAGCTCCACTTTTAAAGAAGGTGAAAAAAAAAGTAAAATAAATAAATAAATGAATAAATAAATAAATTAATATGATGCAAACACAGTAATTGCCAGTCAGACTTTGTATCCATCAGAAGATATTTGTGTTCCTTTGGGGGACAGAAATGTCCTTTAGTACCTGGTGGTTTTCAAACATAGCTGTCAAAAACTGTGCAAAACAGAATCTGCAAGTTTTAGCACTTCAAAATGAGATTTGTCTGATTTCCTCAGTGCAACTTTTACCTCCATTTTGCTCACAACCCCAGCCTACAAACCTCCATCAAAGCTATCAAATTGAAAATGGGGTAAGATAATAAAAATCAGAGCAAGAAACTGCACTGTGTCTACTCCCTAACGTGGATCCCAATTCTTTTTTCATAAATTGATGTCCAAGACACCCCAAAGTGCAGTTGAGTGTTGGAGGTAGCCAAATGTGTTGGCCCAGCAACTTCACAGCAGGATGGGATCTTCAGAGCAAACACACACTGGGCTGGGACTTACTGTTAATGGGACAAATTCTCTGTGGTCAAATCCCACCAGCTCTAATGGAGCTACATCACTGAGGATTTGGCCACTTTATTTTTATGTTCTTTCCTCTGCTGCTTCCTTAACCACAGTTTAAGTCTCACCTTTTAGCAGAAAAATTCCACTTGGAGAAAATCCAGGTCCTGTTTCTAAGGAAAGATAAGGACTGTTGCATTAAATGGTGTGAAAATAAATCATCTTCCACAGTACTTCCCCTCAAAGTCTCACTGTGCCTGTTAGAAGACCAAATGATACCTGTGGTAAGTATCTGAACTTAACTATTGCCTGTGATTGATACACATAAAGCAGTTTATGCAGGTTTTATAGAAGGCAAAAAAAACCCACATATTTAAAAGAGATTTAACAGTTGCATGACAAGTTGTATGTTCTGTAAAATACTGTTTTATGAAATATGTCCAGGTCATCCCAATAGGGGAGAAAAATCATAACTATTTTTCCTTGCTTTGTTTTGAAACAGTAAATACTTTGACCCTGAAGGTCATTAAAGTGCTCACTATATAGAGATTACTCATTTCAGCAGCCATAGTTAAGTCACATATATAGTGTACTTTATCCTTGTATTTATCAATATTCTACAGAAAGCTACATGTTCCTATGTAAGATCACATTTTATTAATCTATGCTGAAAAATAAGCACCTCATGTTTGGCAAAAAATTAGCCAGGTAATCACTTAACAAATTGCACCATATTTCAGAACGGTCCATGGATATCAAAAATACACTTTATCCCTAAACATGGTTTAGCCCAAGTCTCCTCATCTCAGCAATAAGAGATTTATTAGCTACTTCCAAAAGGATTTCTCTATCACAATTCCTAGTCAAACACACCAGGAGGATAATACATTTAATGTTATCACTCAGGAAACATCATGCCTTATACCAGTAAACCAGGACTGTCAGGGACAAAAGGAAGGGGGGGAAGAGCCCTTAAACCTTTAAAGATATGTCAAATAAATCTCATTATTATAAGAAACTTGACATCATAAATGAGCCTTTGATAGAAGCAATATTTCACTATAGATACATGCAAATTCTGTAATAAAAATCAATTTAGACTTTCCAAAAGACCATTATAGAGTGGATATGAATGAGAATTAAGGACAGAAGACTATTAAATCCTGTCTTTAATACATTCTAAAGAGCAGAATGCCTTAAGTTGAGTGTAAAGCAAGTTTATAATGGATTTATCATGCTCACCTACTCATAGCATCAAACTGCGTGGAGAAGAGGTCCTCTTGCAACCCAAATCAACCAAGAAAACTGCACAAATAGGGGCATTTTAGTGAAATGAGAGAGTAATTAGATTGCATTCTTCCAGGAAGCAAAGTGGCACTTGGGCTACGGAGATTTTTTATGGCACATATTCAGGGGTCTCAGGATAAACATGCTAACCAAGGTTCTTTAATCTGCTTAAGGAATCTTTGTTTTGTCATCAAAATAAAAATAACAGCAATAAATCATTGTTTTGTGGCAAGATTCCTAGTTGTTCATAGCTGAGGATGTTTTTATCTGGCAAAAAACTAAAATAATCTCACATTGGGTAGAATGCATAGGCTTGTACATAAGTATCACAACACAAGAGCAGAAATGTCCCTGTGCTCAAGTTGAAACTGAACCTCTGTGGGAGTTCAAGTGCAAATTATGTAAAACTCATTGGTCAAAGTCTACATTCCCACATTACTACACAAAGCACAACTGAAAACAAACTCGCACTATCAATTCAGCATCACAACTTTCCAGTCCTGGGGTCCTCCTCAGTCTTTGCATCAGGAACTATAGGAAACAACAAGGTACTGTGGATTATGGAACCATTCTCCTAGAACCATGTGATTGGAAAATACTGTGCTTCAGCTACCATCTTGCCACATCCCAGACTGACACATGCCAAAGGGGCTAGATCGGTTAGCACAGACTTAGCAAAACACCTGGAGACATCATCATGACTATGAATTTTTTCTTCAGAAACCACCAAGGCCACATTTGAAAGATCCCCACCGTGATTAAACTCCGTGGTGCAACCTGGACCAACAGAATTTGGACATGTGCAAGCAGATATTTCTGCTCCAGCTTTCCCTTACCCATTCCTCTGGTATCAAGTATCACGCCTTGCATTGTGCCTCAAGGCTTCAAGTAAACTTAGCAATCTGGCCTGGGAGTCAGTCTTTCCTTTGCTAGGAGAAATTTCAGAGCCTGTATTTGCATACAACCTGGAAGAACACAGTCCAGACCAGGATATCTCCACTACAAGTATCCCCTACCACAAGATGTATGCTCGACCCTTCCCTGAGACCAACAGCCAGGAGATAACCTTGGAAAAGCTTTCAGAAGGAATTTGGTGTGCCCAAGTCCTCTCTGAGGAAGGAGCAACCTAGGGGATTTGTTGCAGATCAAATCTTCCAACCATGATTGCTCTAAATCCAAGATATGCAATAAAGTGCAGAAAAAAGTGTTCTCATATGAAGCTTGTAGAAATGGGGGTGCTTGAAATGTCCATGTCAAAATCAAAACCAAGCTGAACTTCTCTAGTTTAAAGCCCTGCTCCACAGCCAAATAGAAATATAAGCCTATCATATGTAAGCCTATCATGTGTGAGTGAATTCTGAATTATTTAAGCTGGCTTTCAAATTTAAAATGAAAATCAACCACCTCTGTGCAAAAACTAAGAATAGTGTCTAAAGTTTCACAAGAGAAAAAGCTTTACTTCCAAAACTTGGAAACACCCTTTGGTATTTTTGGTTCTTTTTTATCACCTCATGGCAAACAAATCCCTTTGATTTTTAATAAATCCAGTTGCATTTTCTACAGTTTGTGTGACTGACAATTCTAAAAAAAAAAAAAAATCAACTTCAAACACACCAAGCTCAAAATAGAATTTGAGAAGATCATTTTTATATGGAAGTCATCAAATCACAGAGAAGACTGTTTTTGCAGCCTGTTGTTCTCCAGGGCTTGTTCTTTGAGCAACTTTTCCAAGAGCAACATTGGTTCTGTTTGCAATTCATCTCTCCAGTGAGCATTTCTAAACTTGAAGAAGTGGCAGTGGGGAGGGAAAAAAAAAAAAAAAGAAAATAAAAAAGGAGAGGCCAGAAGACAAAAATGTGGACATACTTAGAGCAGGGGTCCTACAGGAATGAGAGGGCTCAGCTCTGCGTGCATGTGAATGCATTTTAGATTTAAAGGAAGTCTTGCTTGCAAGGCAAAACCGCTGGCGGTGTGAATTATATGAGCCCAACTTCCTCCAGTTTGGCAGGGCAGCGAGAGCCCTGTGGAAGGCAGCCACTGTGGTTTGACTCTCACTGATAATAGCCGACCCCTCCCTCCACCCCCTGAAAACTCAGTGCTCTAAAAATAAGAAGGAAGCAAAAGGAGAGCCATTTCCTTGCCAACGCCAGTAGCTGGGAGGCCTGGAACGATGCCATTAGATACCCTGCTATTTATTGCCCATTTCCACCCCATAGGAAGCTTGGGGAAGTAGTTGCCAAAAGAAAAAAAAGAAGGGAGAAAAATAAACCTTCCTGTTTGGCTTAACATTTGACAGGACGAAGTCAGATAATTCTAGCTCTACATTTTGCACGTTCTTGCCCACAGTTGTTTTCCTCCAGAGGTTCCTTCTGAAAACAAATGAGTTTTATAGATCACTGCTTTCAAAGCAAACACAGGAAGTATCTTCTCCAGTCTCCTTTGCTGTTTCACTCCCTCTTCACCGGGTATTTTCATTCTGGACAGCACAAAACCAGGAGCATTAAAATATATATGCTCATTAGTTCAGTTTCCTTCAGAAATGACTTTTTCATCAATACCAAAAGTTTTCCAAATTAGTTGTAGTTTTAACAGGTTGTCTCAAATCAGAGACATGACTCTGAAGAAAGGAGTGGGAAAAGAGCAATTAACTGAAGATAATATTATTTGTTATGTCCACATCAGAGAGGATTGAAATTGTCTGCCTGTCTGCCCAAGGAAGGTCATACCTGCGAGGCTAGAAAAGCTACTCCAGCACCTTCTCCTAAAGTTGTTGCACTTTATTCAAATTAAGGATTTATTAAAAGGATCAAGACAAATTATCACCTGGTGGAGCAAAGCTAGTCACCTAGCTCAGGCTCTCCAAAGCCTGCTTCTTTGAGGAGTTATGACTTACACCAGAAATGACAATAAAATAGAAAAACTTTCAAAGCTGAGATTAGGTGAGTGTTTGGAGACCTGTTTAAAGTGTCTGGTCCAGACTGAAGCTAGCTAAGAAATAATCCTGATAGAGTCCAGTTCCAGTGCAGAGGCAATCCAAGCAGGGATGTAGAAGGATAACCACCCACCTTCTTCAGCCAAGCCACCAGTCTGAGCAATCAGGACTGGGCAGACTGAATCCTTCCTGACCCACAGCCTACAAACATGCCACAGGACAATAGAAACTGCATATGGTGGGAACATGTGAAAATGCATCACCCCAGGACAGGGTGGGAAGCGTGTTTCTCGTGCAGCTAACATTTTTAGGATTACAACAACAAATTCTTCTGCACCAGGACACAAAAGAGGAGACAGAGTGGGAGATGTACCCTCCAACCCCTCCTCTGAAAAAGAGGCATCCACACAGGACAGCCAAAAGCCCAGTAGTCAGAGCTTGTAACAGTGAAGGAACAGGAACCTGAGAATCAAGACCTCATGTTTGGCAGGCACATCTCCTGTATTCCCAGGAAAAGCTTTACCCTCCGGGGTATTGGCTATTCTGAGCTCTCTGCTCTGGCTTTCTACAGGAACCCGGTGCCAGATCACAGAAAATTTTCCACGCAAAAGTTTCATCCAAAGCGACAAGTTTCCATGAAGAGTTGTGATGAAAAAAATGTTTTCTTGGAAAATTCCTAGCAAGCTCTAATCTTCACGTTAAATCATGGCCATGGATTTACAGCACTGTACTGCACACATGCTGACTGGAGCCTAGTAAAACTGTACTGAGCTCTGGTTCCTCCTCCACCCCTCCTTTGGGACATGTAAAATCTTGCATCCTCTGGGTCCTATATAACCTCCTGGTCAAAAATGCAGTTCTTTTTTTTTTTTGCTATTAACCAAACCCCTGTTATTTCTCAGGAGCAAAGCATCAAGGTCTGGGCTTTTGTAACTTTCCCTTTTGTTTGCACCCAGTCACATCAAGCGATTGCCCCAGCAGGGATGATCTCAGATGTCCTCCCTGAATGGTGTGGCACAGACTTTACAGACACACAAGGTTTTCTGTTACTTGCAAAGGGTTAAAGGGAGCTGAAAATTCTCCCCTTGCTCCCTGCTGTTTTGGAAGAGCAGTGCCATCTTCAAAATAAGGAGGGACAGTTGAAAGCAGCCATGAATCTCCCTCCAATGCAGTGCACAATATCATGGAAGCTGCTTCTATAAATGCAAGTGTTTGAATTGCAATTCTCAACTTTAACAGGATTTCTGCTTGCATAGAAATTAAGTTATGTTCTCTTGGCAGCTTTCAGTTTCAAGAGGAAATGACATCTTTCTTTCATGAGCAGTAAAGATCAGGAGGCAGTCTAGCCCCTCACACTTTAAGGTTTCTAGAAGGATGTTTTCCTGTTCTTTCCGAAAAGCCAGCAACCTTGCCACTCACAGTGCTATTATATTCAGCACAAAGCTACCTCTGACTGTGTGTCATCCATACTAGAAACTCCAGATCCATGTTAAATTTGGGCTGAAGCACAACACAGTTGTCATACTGGCAACTAAAAACTTATGAAAATCATATATTTCTATGTGCAACAGACAAAGAACAGACACTGATGGCTAATCTGGCTTGAATTATCTCATATTTGGTGTAGGCCAAGTGCAAGCACGTGGACAGTTCCCCTGGAGCAAGTGCTGTGCAGTAATGTTGTTTCACTGCAACTCATCTGCATGCTAAACCTTTTCACTTGGAGCTATGGCTCAGTCAAGGCACAGTGTCGACCTGACCTTGACAAGAAGGAGCAGAAGGGATTGTGAGTCCTCAGTCTCTGAGCAGAGATTTTTTTCTGGCCAGATATTCAACCCAGGACTGTTCAGTTTTAAATATATCTCTGAACAGCCAGTTTTCATGTGAAACATACCTAGGAGGGGAATATATATGGGAACTGTTCAAGTTTCACATATAACCAACACCCCTCATTCTACACAGAGTTCTCTTACCTGAAAATAATGAAGGCGTGTGATGCCAAAGCTTTAATCCCCATTATCTCCCAGCACCAAACCCTGAGAAATCAGTGTCAGTAAAGAGCTACTACAAAATGCATGTTGCAGATGTATATGGTGATTACCAATGGATTGTGGCACCTCCCAATTTCTGTGCAGTACAATAGAATATGGAAAAGAAAATATTTTCCTCTAAGCCTCTTTTCCCTTATGCTGTCAAAACATCAACTACTCTGCCATCTCACTCTCCCTAGCTGATAGCACCCTGCACTTTTACACTGTTTGTACTTGCTCTGCTTAGAATTCAATTTCCTGTGGTGATCTGCATGCAGGCAAATATTGCCCAGGGCACTAATGTATATTTGTTCTTCTTGAATTGCACACAGAAATATTGTTGCTATGCGGCGAGCACAAAACAATCCAGAAGTCACCTGACATCCTCCATCAAACATTTAGGAGTCATCAAACTTAATTTCCCCTTTGTGCCATAAAACACCGAGAGGAAGCTTTAATAGATTGTATTATGTAACAGTTCTATAAAAATAGCAGGCCAGCACTGGAGCACTTCCTTCCTGAGGCCCAATAACCTATGCTGAAAGGATACACACTCGTTTCCCTGGCAACCATGAGAGATGACACTAGGGGAAAAACAGCAACAAAAGGACCATTTTTTGCTTAGTAAAATAAGGTCTGGCTTCAAGCTTGTGATACAGTGAATACAGAGTGCCTGACAGAGAGAGAACCGGTTAATAATTCTGCTCAGGTCCCAGTGACCTTGCAAGGCTGTTAATGCTTTTCATTTCTTCTTCTACTGCCTATGAAAAAAAAACCCAAAAAACAAAACCACAGCAGCAAACTCACTTTAGCAACTATTAAAGTCTTAAACCTTTTCAAACAAAAAAAAATTTAAAAAAAAAAAAAATGATGCAGGACTGTCAGATTGATCTGACCTCCTAGCATGTCCACATTTCTCCCCTGCATAGACACAGGATTTTCACATTTTGGTTCAAAAGACTCCTTTCTATATCCAAGCCTGCCATGTTTAATACTCCATTGTCCAGCAGACAGCTGTTTTCAAGACAGGGCCTTTGCAAGCAACCAAAAAAACAAACTCCCCAAAAAAAACCCTCACAGTGATACAACACCACACCATAAGCACAACTCAATGAGCTAGAACATTTAACAACAAGATCATCACTCTTGCCTTATTCAGGCCTTCCACAGCCCCACGCTCCCACAGGGAGCCAGAGAGAAAAGTGACAAAAATGGGGTTTTGTTTCAGTCCAACCATAAGGGCTGGAAGTTTCCTTGTGGCATAACCACATGAGCTTATTCTTGTCACCTTCAGCTTTCCCTGGGCAATTTTTAACCCTTGCTTGTTGCAAGAGTTCCTGCTGAGGCAGCTCCCACACCAACAAGATGCTTTCTTCACTTGCCCTTCAGAAACCTCTGGCACATTAGGGTGTTACACAGTGCAGTGTCAGTGGGCGAATGCAAGTTTTTGAGAAGATTTAAAAAAAAAAAAAATCTCTTGTTTTCTCTACAATCTGGAAAGCAGCTGTCTAAGGCTCATTTCCAGCCTTTCTGAAAAATTCCCTTCCTCCTCCTTGTCAGTCAATAACGGGAGGAAATGCATTTGAACAGGAAACGTAGTGGCACATAACTCTCCTGTTGAGCAACTCCACCATCTTGAAGCTATCCCGGGCTCCTCACGCAAGCCAGGGAAATGTAACATGTCCTGCTGAGGAGGAAACCCAGGAACAGAGACACTACAGCAGCAAGTATCCTGGCTGGAATGCTATTTCTGTCATTATAGTTCCCTTGCTAAAAGCATGTCTTCAGTCTTCAAGTGGATATTTGGATATTCTTCTTCATTTCCTCTTGGAAATGAAAAGGTGTTTGCTGTGGCTGTATTTCAGCGGGGGATTAAGTCACCCCTATGTGTTACCTACTTCACAGGATCACACACGTTCCTTTAGACCTGTTCACACTGGGTGAAATTCTCCCCTACACACAAGGCCAAGGCATTACATAACTATTTAGGAGGTTAAACAAGATTTGAGGGGTGTGTAAGGCACTGTAGCTGGATAAATATCTCTCAAGATGATTTAATTCTGACACACTAACCCTTTTAAACACATACATGAGGCCTTTATGAAGTGTCCAGTTTAGGTGGAAACTGGTGAGAAAAAAATTCTTCTGCCACCTTCAAGGCAGTTTCATGCAGTGTGTTGTGCACAAATTCTGCACAATTCTGGCAGAGAACTGGTCACCAGGGCACTGGTGCAATCCTCTGTGGCTCCCAGCCCTAAAGTTAGCAATGACACAAGACTCCACAGCAAGGCAGCAACAAGCACAACTGTTACAGTGAGGTTCAGCTCCATTAAATCCAATTGCCCAATGGGGTATTCCCTAATCTAACATGGAACAGAGCCTCTGAATGGTGCAGAAGCAGCAGCAGCAGTGAGGGAACCTGGCACAGAGTTCCAAGAAGTGAAGAGCCCAGCACCAGCACAGTGCCTTTGTGCCCCCACGCTCGTCCAGCAGCACAGTTGGCAGGTAAGGAGGCAGAGGGAGTAATCCCTCAGCTGTCCTACAGCTCCTGCTCCTACCTGGGAGCTGCAAGCCCAGCAGCCACATTTGCTGACTTCATTGCAGTCTTCATTAACCTGGAGAGAAAACCCTCTCTCTATCAGAAAGGCCTTGCTGGCTGCCAATCAAGCAGCCACTAACAGTGCCCACTCCTACCCCTGACAGGACGCCAGCTCAGGCACAGTTTACTCGCAGCCCAGTTACTTAGTTACTATGCTAATTAAGCACCTAAGTAGGTAGTGTATTAACATGTCAGGATTTCAAAAGTTAATGAGCTCACTGGGCATTTCCACTTCCGAGTCACAGCAAACAGCACAGGAATAATTAAACCAGCTATAAATGCCTCCAAAAGGCTCATGTAAGACAGACTGCTCACCTGAATTTTAAGGGCAAAAGCAAACAACATATCTGCCTCAGAATATTTTAAAACAATAAAGGAGAATTCACAGTCAGAGAGAGTTAAGCCTACAAAATTACCCCCAATATACTTAAGACAACAGGAATACAGGGAACATGCAGCAGTCCCGAAGCAAGCTGTAACGAGGTGAAACAGACACCTGAGAGCATGCCAAGGCAGGTTAGTGTTGCCAATCAGAGCATGCTGAACTTGCAGCCACTAGTACCTGCTCACTGCCCTGCAGACACACTGCTGGCAGCAGGCTGTTAACATTTAACCAGGGCCCTGGGGCTGCTGAGGTGTCTTGGTGAGCCTGTAGAAACCTACCCTGGCTTTAGGCTGCACCTATGGGTTCAACACACACAGCCATGGCACTCTTGGAAGATGACAGCAGCAACTTCCTACAGGATCTGTCCAGCCAGGAGCTAGGCCTGGATTGCAACAATTAGGCTAGTACTGATCCTGGCAATGACAGTAAGAATTAAGGACAAATATTTTTTACTCTCGAATTAGCCATTTTCCCAGTTTACCTATGTAAATTTTATCATTTCACCACACCAGAGAGAATAGGAGCCCCAAAGGCAGGTGAAGCTTTTGATACTTTTATGCTTGAGAGAGAGCAAGCTTCAATATAAAGTGCACATCAGGATCAGGTGCTCCAGATTTACATCATAATCCTTCCAGTAACAAGGTCACAGCTGTTTAAAACAGGTGCCCATGCTGTAATATTTTCTCTTGTGGAGAAGCAGGTTATTTATGAAAACTTAAGAGCCACCATGCTGCCTCAGCACAAATCACCCAACAGCCTGTCCCCCAGTAGTGGTAGAGAGCAGATCTCTCAGAGGGAGCACAAGAACTGGGTGAGCACACACGATACCTCCTGGCAGTCTCCCAGCAGCCAACCATTTGAGGATCAGAGACTTCCTGTGCCAGATTCCTTTTTATCTATTTAGTCACCCTCAATTAATTTCTCTTTCATGAACCTGTCCAGTTGACCTTTGTACCCATAAAGCACACTATCTGGTTGCTCTAAGTGGATAGACAGGTATCCGTGGTATGTGAGGCAGCAGCATTTTACTGCTACTGAAGGGAGGAAACTACAAACCAAGGGCTTTTGCAAGGCTGCCTGCTTAACACAGCTCATGATTTCCCCAGCACTGCCCCCCACCATGCAGGCTACGTGATGGAATCAATGAGGTGGGATAAAGCTGGGCATCTCAGCACTACCAGATTTGTAGTGACACAACCATTAGAAGCCTGAAAACAATTCAGGATTCCAGGAGGTCTTCTGATGGCAGAACTCAACCTCTGAAGCATCTTAAAGCAACCAGTAGTTTGCAGGAGTATCCCTTTTTAAAGCACTACAAAGGTGCCTCTGCAAGATGCATCAGAGGACAACATGGAGAAATTAATTTCCTTAGCTCCAAATCCACAAAGAAGAAACCAGTGGCTGAAATAATCAAATACCAATCTTTAATTAGTGCCTCAGTAAATGCTTGTTGCAATGACACATTACATGAAGACTGGGAAAGAAAGGAAGCAGCATAGGAACACTTCAGACACGCTACCATGATTTGAAGCCAAAGTTCCATCAATTCTCATCACAGCAAGGAAGATCTCATAAGACAAAAATAAACCCACCAGAACCATCAAAGCAAAAGTTACTGTCTCTTGGCACTATTGAAATATTCACCCACAACCCTCCTCACTGGTGTGCCAGCAAGAACTGCAGTACTTAAGTCCTACTTGAGCACTGAAAACAGCCTTTAAGTGGCATTGAAGTGAAGCAAAGCAACCGTGCAGACCCCTTGGATGGGAGGGAATTCTGCCATCTGTGCTCAGCATCTGCCCAAGGGATCAGCGTCTGTTACTGTGTGCAGAAGCTGAGCAAAGCACCTTTCCCCTCTGGAGGCTTTTTCCATGGTGAAACTGAGGCATCACCCAAGCTAGTCCTCTGATGACAAAGAATCACTATTCCTGTTAAACAGATTCAAACTTAACCCAAGAAGAAACTGGAACTTGAAGACTCTTTTAAAAAAGCTTGGAAGATCTCTGAAGGGAAGCCCATAGGAGGATAGATTCTTGAAGACCTCTATTTTATTCATTCTGCATTGAGCAACTTTGAGTGCAAACCAGAAATGTACAAACGGGGTCCCAGAACAAATACAGTATTAAAAAGAAAAAAAACACATCACAGACACTTAACAAGACTCTCCTGAGAATAAAACCATGGAAAATCACCTAGCATCTTCAGTCTCTTGCCTGGAACACAGGCAGGGAATGCTTTTGCTGTCTGCAAAAGGACAGAGAGGGAAAGGTCATGATCTCACCCTTGCTCTGCACCGGTGCACACACTTCATTCTTGGTAGGGATGCTTGTGCTGTCTCTCTGATTTACACCCTCCAGAGACTCCTGGAAGGAGTGGAGTCTCTGGAATCCTGTCTGAGCCAGCCCAAGCATTGTAGTGATTCCTAGAGCATGTAATCCAGGAATACCATCCCCTACCATGCCTCCAAAAGCCTTCTACATGCAGATATTCATACTCTCTAAAAATAGAAATCCTTATGCCTGCAAGCACATCTCACCACCACGTATTAGTTTCTATCACTGGAAGTGTTGAGGAGGCTGACAGTTATAAGGCACACTATGAATCAAACCTGAAACAGGCAGAGAAAATAATGAATTTTTTTTTAAAGGCAAAATGAGATCTTATGTGTCCAACACTGAGAACTGAGTCTACCTAAATCACAAAAAAGCTCCATGTTCCCTGCTGCTCTCAAGTATAAGCTGTACTCCAAGCAGATCCTGTGCTGTTAGTTGTTACTTCCTTCAGGCAAATCCTGCAGGGAAGTTAATTCTGTTTCCAAGTCACATCTTCAGGGCTCTTTTTGCATGTTTGCTCTCAGGCATCCAGCACATCAAGGCAAACATTTGGAATAAAGCCTTGGGTGTGAGCCACATTTGTTACTAAATAGACAAAGCCAATGCTACAAAAACCAATCATGCTTCAAGGTATAAAGCAACTGGGGTTTTTGGCCAAAGAAACACCCAGCCCCTCATTGTACCCCTCATTTGGGAAGATACCTGGGCAAGTGATCCCACTGCTGCCTGAAGCACTGATGCCAGGAGAGGAGATAAGCCATTGCACTGACCTAGCAAATCACACCCTTTGTTCAGCCCGTTTCCTGGGGATTAGAAACAGCTCTTCCCATTCTCTCTAAACCCAGATAAATAAAGAGTGATGGCTTTAGAGCTTTTCAAGTGACAAGAGCAGGAGGAAAGACAGGCCTATAGTAATGGGCTTTAACGAGAGTGCTATCAGCTGACATAGGGACCCATATATTGGCTTATTGAGCAGATTCCTCCCACAAACAGTGGCAATAGCTTGTTCCCTCACATACAACTCCAGTAAAGCCTTAGTACTTCCTCTATCCATGTTCCTGACTAATTAAAACAAAACAAATCCTACCACAACCGAAAAAAGCCAACACCATCCTGAAAAGGCCAACCTACAGCACAGGACTGGAGAGGGAAGAGATTAATTTTCAGTGCTTGTAACCCCCTCATGAGTCTTACCTGGTCTCAAGTATCTGATACCCCATGACAATATCCAAGTACTGAAATTTCAGTACAACACTGAAAAAAGGGCAACAATAATCTTGCAGGTTGCATGGAACAAACACTGTGCAATTGGAGAAGAGAAAAGAGCTGGCACAGAGCACTACAACCCTCTCCATGGCACCTGTTCTTACTGGTGCTACACCACCAGAAAAACAGCAGTGCTACTTGAGCATTCTGAAGGAGGGGAAGTGGCAAAATTGAGCTGCAACATATTCACAGAAATATTATTTGCACTTTTTCTTCCAGATGTTCCCACGCTCTCCATCTAAGCTGAACAGAACACCCACAAAAAGGTTTGTGGTTACGGCAAAAGTAAACCCATTATCAAATTTCTCTGAGACTGTCCTGGAAGTTTACATTGTAAGAGGAAAATCAAATTTTATGCATCTGATTATGAACACCCCACATCTCAAAGTAAACATGCCCAGCCTGATCTGGGACTATCTGGTACAGAAAATGTTCAACAACTGTAGGAAGACCCAGGGAGTATCGTAAATGAACTCTAAATTTTATCAGCTTATTTTCACAGTTCTTACTCACTGGAAACAGCCTTTGTCTTTAGTTTGGTTCCTTTAAGTTCAGCACTTGTCTGATTAAATGTTTTGTTCTCAAATATTGCTGACAAAAATGGGTACAATATTCTTTAATTCTCTACAGATGGATAACGAATTCTCTCTATCATGCTTCTGAAAACCCTCTGGGCAATTCAACAGGTGTATCAAATATTTCCAGTTATCTTCTCACAGTCATAAAAGCAGAAAAGAAAATTAGGGGTAAAAATTTAAATACTACAGCTGGAATACAGAAAGCTGAAGTTATTAATAGATTTTGGACAAAAAATATAAAACGTGTTTTGTAAAAGTGAGGAAGAAATGAAGTCAGCTCTCAACCAAAAGATGTGTGTTTTGGGATTTGACAGGTTTTTTCCTTCTAGGACTCAAAAAAAAGTCTTCTCGCTGTCAAAGGGTTTTCAAAACTTTAGGGTAGATCAGACAAGCAGACAAATACATACATGATGGCCACTAGAATTCCTGGCAGTTTCTACCAGAATACGTATCAGCAAACGATCTCCAAGATTTCAAGACAAATGGATTTGAATCACAACAGTGAATGGCTGGTCTGTTCCCAATAAAACACAAAATCTACCTCCTTTCAGAGTTTGACCAGTAACACATTTGAATGAAGTCAGTGAGAAAAAGGGCATCCCATTCAGTGCATTTGCCTACTTTGAAGGGTCTGAAACCAATGAGGATCCCAACAATTATTCTAGGAAATAGATATTTTCTCCAAGCACTTTTGCTGGTTTAAACAAAATTGTTAATTTTGCACAACTCTGAGATTCAAGTAAACTGAAAACCTCAGAATTATTCTCAGGTCAAACCCATGAGATCCAAAGAGAAAGGGCTAATTTCACATAGTTTTGGTACTGAATCATGTGGTAAAGCTGGGCTCACACAGTAGTTTTTAGCATAACATGTTTACCCAAAACTGGATAAACAAAATCTGTGAGGACTTCACCCAGAAGTGCATTTTAAAGAGTCCATTCTTGGCACAGATGGGGACAACTCCCATCAGCTTGAATGGAAAACTCACCTGTTTATGCAAGGACTGACTTTATTCTCCAGCACCTGCAAACACAAGGCAGAGGACCAGCATCCCCACAGTGAACTGAAGGTTCACACCTTTGTGAGGTCACTCTTTTTGATGAGGTGGACAGCAGTGGTCAACCAGGATGTGAGCTGGTGTGTTTTCAGAGATACTCAGCAGACATTGTGCCATATTTAAGCAAAAAAAAAAAAAAGCAAGCACTCCTTCTGTCCATCTTAAGGACTTGCTTGGAATTATAAAGACATATGGTATTTTTAGAGGCTGAAACAAACTGACTCACACTCACCACTGCCAATTGAGAATAAGACACATTTACTGATGTAACCAATGTTCCACTTCAATCTGCTCTCCCATCAAACCTCAACGTTTTATTTTAGCTGCAAAAAGGTTTATTAAAGTCCTGTAGCTACATGATAACTCTCTCAACAGAGAAATGCAATGCAAGGCTCAAAAACCCCAAATCTATGCAGCTACACTAATTTTAAAAATCACCCTAATTGTGTAGCATTCCACAGAGTTCATATTTTATTGTGCTGTTTAAATGAAAAGAAAAACAGTTGTTCCTCTGATACTTTTCTTACACACCCAAAAGCAAGGAAGTATGGGGTAATATCTCCAACTCTGTCACCAAACCCACTTTGTGGATTCCTTTTGCTGTCCTTAACTGCCAGAAAATAATGATTTGTGTTTGTCCTACAATAGCACCCTCGTCCTCTTCCCCACGAGCTCAGGTTTTCTGTTATGTGAGTTAGGCACAGCTGACAAGCACATAGCTGCTTACCCACCCACTTCAGCAAGAGCTGGAAGTTTAAATCCTGGAACCTGAACTGCATGGGGGGTTTAAAACTTGTTAGATGGAAGATGATGAACACCTTGTATTTATCAGTTGGTTGCAAAGATACCTCTTACACGTGAAGCAATTCTATCTTTGCAAGAAGGTACCTAAGACGGGATTTTAATTTTCTCTGTGTTCTGCTCCATTCTGAAGCAGCTCAGTGAATGACACACCACTTTTCTCCTAGATGACAGCAAACAAAAGCACAGGAAAAATTTATACTGTAGTGAATCACATGCATATTTTGACTGGTGGAAGCTCTGCCAGAGAATGGAAAGAAAGATTAATTTAGTTGGTTTATCCCTTCCCTGGACTTCCACGCAGACTAACACAGTGCCTCCTCACAAAGGCTGCCCACACCTTGGCGTGGCTCCAGGCAGGCACTGGTGTGTGCCGGCTGTGGATCAGACAGCACTTTGTCCCGGCCAGGATGTGGTCTGCCTTTGTAACGAGGCCCATGCAAACGGGCGCCCATCAGCCCCTGCAGCCGGCTCTGGCAAACACCACTTGTCCCCTCACCAGACATAAATGAACTGTAACTACCTCAAAGGAGAACAAACAATATAAGAAAAGAAGGGAAAACATCCAGATTTAACCAGATTAACGATAACGGCTCTCCCGAGGGAAGGCTCCCTGAAGAGGAGAATTCAGGGACTTATTAGCAGCCATTAACCACGTTTCTGGTTTGTGATGTGCCGTGCAGTGAAAAGTACAAATCTGTGACTTCCCCTTTAGAAGAATTTGGGAGGATTATTAGCTTCACAGAAGACAGATTAGTCACAGCATAAACTGCTGCCCTAAACGTTTCATATTTGTTTTGCATCCCCAGCATCCTGCTAAAAGTAACAGTGACAGGGAAAAATATCTGTGCTGGACTTAGAGGCAAATGCACAACACCACCACGACCATCACACCATTCCTCTGCTGCACTAAATACCTGTTATTCATCTTGAGCCCTTATTTTTGTCATGTCGCTTAAGCCTGGAACACATGGACTCCAGAAAAAACTCTTTCTTATCAGAAATTGCTATTACAATGTTTGTATTAAGAGAAGGAGAACAATGAACAGCAAGGAACTTGGAGTTTTTCCTCAAATTTTCTTGCCTTAGTCCTGCCAGAATGCTGTTAATGCATGATTTTGGGAAGAAAGGTCAACAGAACTTCCGCCGCGTCTCATTTTCAGGGATGAAGGACTCCATTTCTGAAAGCAAAGAGATTAGGGTGACTGAAACCTGAAGTACTGATACTGTGCTGGGAGAATGGGTGCTGACAGCAAGCTCTGAACTCATCAGTTGATGCAGGTCTTGTCAACTATATTTAAACTTGGTCACAGAAGCAAAAACCCCACAAAAGCAGCAAGAAACAAGGAGCAGCCAGACTGGCCTCTCTCATGATTACCACAAGATAATCACCTCTATGCATCTACAGACTGCATCACCTTGACTAGAGAAAACATCCCCCTTCAGAGGACTATTGGACCCAGATACATCATGTTTGGATAGTGGTGCACTTGCACCAAATTAAAGCAAAAATGTGTCTCAGCAGATGCAACTGACACAGAAATAAAGCTACTCCCAGAACTCTGAGCTGTTCAGCAACTTAAATATCAGCACCCAAGTGTGAAAGACCACAGCTTCTCCACTTTGTTCACAGGTCTCAGGCACAGGACAAATTATGTAGATAATAAAAAGTAGAATAGTTAAGTACGTTGGACCCACCATATTTGCAGCATCCTCAGGAAAACAGAGTCCTATTCCATCCTGACCTCATCACAGAAGATGTTTGAGACCACTTCCACTAAGCCTCTTCACCAAACTTCAAATCAGCAAGGTGATACAGCCACCTTTTATGTGCCAAGCAATAAAACAGAAACTAATACATTTTGGGCTAGTCCAGAAAAAAAACCCTGCTGTTTCCAACTCTATTCTTACAGAATACCTCCAGTAAGAGCTCCCAACATTAAGCAGAGACGAATTAGCAAACCCTGTGCCAGTAATTTAATCGAATTTGAACTTGTGGTCAACTATTCCTCCTTTAGGAAAACTGAGGACCCTTCATGTTCTGCAATTTTTTAAATGGAGATTCCCCAGCTGCCAGGCAGAGACAGACTGTAAACTGCATCCAAACAGCACTGGCAACATCCATCAGCAGGTGCTTGGCACAAGGCAGCTCCCTGCTCCTGCTTTGGGAAAGAGCTTCTCCAATCAGGAAGGGGGTCTAGGACATAGCAATGAGAGTCCCTTCCCTCCAGGTTGCTCAGTACAGAAGGGGCTCAACGGTGCTTCCCTTACTGCTCAGTCAATGATTCAAGGTGTATTTATGTACTAAAACCTCATTGCTTGCACTACTGTTGCAGTTGAGGGTCAAGTTCGGAGTGGATCCAGCAGAGGTTAACATTATTCCAAGGCACTTGGAATTGGTGCACTAAGAACTGTTGTGACAGAACATCCAGCCAAACCTCTTCTGCTTTTTAGTCTCAGTCACATCAACACTCGGGTCATACAATATACTAGAACAGCCTTCCAGAAAAAAATATCTTTGGAGTTTATAAATCTTACTTACGCACTTACAAATCACCTGTGTCTGTCTACAAAGACTCCAGCCTGGCAGTAACACTTGTCTGTGTTATTGCACAGTCTCCAGCAACTTCTTGCTTCTCGTTCTCTTTCAAATGTTTTTGTCTCCCTGGAGCACCACCTCCTTCCCCAGCCAGTTCCACTCTGCTCCTAATGGAGATAGGGTTAAATTTACAAAGTGTTTTTATCCTAATTACAAGCCATTCAGCTAGTACCTTGGTCACAGCCTCAGCAGGAAATGATATGCAAAATATACTTTCATGCATCTGACAGTCCCCAAAACTACCGGTCGTATAAATTCTGCCAATTTACTCTAATTAAAGCTAAGCAGTGTCGTGTGTGCTTAAACGGTCAATCTGTCTTGAAGTAATTACACCTGAAAGCAGGAATACATCAGTTTCCTTCTCCTGGAATTAAACTCAGATGGGGCAGCTGAGAAACAGTCAAGGGACATTTGCTAATGATTAAATCCAAATCACATCTCCTTGCAGTGCTCTTACCAAGTACAAGCTGCTGCATGGATGCTGATGGATTTGTGGAGGAAGGAAGCAGATGGTACAAGGCACTTGTCAACACAGCACTGCCTACACAAGACTCTCTCTCACACCCAGTGCTGCAGAGGCTTGTGCTCTGAAGCAGTGCAGTAGGGATGCAAAATGAGACCCTGGGAGAATGTAAAATATATACTATGTTTGCAAGGAGAAGAGTCAGCAGGCATGCTGGAGAACTCCCACCTTCCACACTGCCATGTCAAAGGTGTCTCTCGTCTCTTGATGGTCCTTTAGAGAAGACCAAAGATGACTTTCTAGAAATAGCAACAGTATTGACTCAGTCAGGAAAAGATGAAGAGGCTGCATTGCTCCATCCAAATCCTCCTTCCTGCTCTCGTGTACAGAGCAAGGAGCACAGAAGGCAGAGAAGGAAAGACAAAAAAAGAAATCATTAACCACTAACCACACTTACACAACCATATTTTTGCCGTGCCACTCAACAGCAGCATGTAACTCCAAATTCCCATAACTCCTGACACAGTGCTCAAAGACTGTTAGTCAGAAGGATGCTTACATTGGCCCCCTAGGAGCTGACAAATTCTGCTTTATCTCCCTGGGATCTGACGAGCCCATCCTGTCACACGGGAAGACGATTATGAATGACAATGCAATGAGTAACTTCTTAAACAGGCAAAAAAATAAAAACCTGACTTGAATATTCTGCTTAGATTCTCATCCTTTTCTGGTTCACTGATATGTGCTAAGTTTCCCAAAAGGAGAACTACATTCCACTAGAAGATAGGCAGGAACCAAGTTTACTACCATTCAGGAGATAATGCCATCAACATATAAAGGCTTAGATAGATGCATCACCAAAAGATTAACCTAAATCCATGTTCAGCCTCCAAAACTGTAGTTTGAAAGGTGCAATAAACTATGAAAACACAAGCCAAGGACCTGTGTAACTCTTGAAGCTGTGATTTGTCCATCCTCAAAACAAACTAAAAAAGCATTTTTTTTGTCAATTTTATCCTTGCAGTCCTTTCACAAGAAGTGAAACTATGTTCCCTCCCATTATCCCATTAATCATCTTCCTTATTTAAACACAAACATGGTTTTATTGAGATTAGATTAAAATATTCTGAAGGATACCTACTTAAGAGTCAGAATTCTTTATTCCTTAATTACAATACAATCCAGCCATACTCATCAGAACAGGCCAGTTCTTTCTATCCCTCTGAACTGGGACGTTTCTAAAATGCCAGAAACAGATCTCTACTAGTGTACCTAAAATAATCTACTGGTACTTATCTAGAAATATTCTGGGTTTTCAAAATGCAAGCATAAGCATGGCAGAAATTACTCTTTGACTGAATGTCAAAGTTTGTGTTTTGTTAAAATATTCCAGAAGATTAACCTGCTAAAACACTTCGGGGTGGAGGGGGTGCCTTTAAAAGCTGCTTTGGCTTTAAAAGTATCGGGCACAGAAGAGAAGGGAAAAGACAAAAACAAAGAACACAGTTTTCCATTATCAGAACAAGGCAAAGATAATTTGTTGTTCTGAGAGACCTCACACAGTCCCCAAGGCTGCATTTTCCATTCCAGCCTCACCGTACAGTATTGGTTGGAGCAGGACTGTTAATCACTGCTAATTGTGAGGACAGCACTGGGGCAGGAACAACTGTCCCCAGTGAAGCCAGCTGAACCAGCAACTTGATTTTAGCTCCCTTAGGGGCTTTGGATGTTAGTGATTTCATGTCACTAACAGGAGTGGGTAGATAAGTGCCTGCCTTAGCAGTGAAGGATGTTAGGACAGTAAACCTATTTTCTTATTTTACCCCAGCTTACAGCAGGCTAAACTAACTTTTACCATTAAACCTGAACCAAATAGCCTAATCCAAGTGTAAGGCTTCTCAGCCACAGCTATCTTGCCCTTTAAAAAAAGGAAAGGAAGAAAAGCCAAGTAAATATTCTCTATGGAGACATTTAAGATTCCCTTCCTTCCCCCCAGCAGCAGTAATGTATGTATCTTCATCTTTTGGACTTTTTCCAAAGTGCTTAACTTTGGAATTTACATATTATGCTTGCCACAGCAAGTGTCTCTTTAGACTAACGCTCGTCTCCCATACAGGTCTAAATTCTGTCACTCCTTTTCCCCAGAGCTTGCAGTAATGAGTGGACAGCTTCTCTGCAGCAATTGTGGTCTGTCAGGAAAAACAAAGCAGAGGAAGTATGTATCATTTGGCTGTCTCCTTAATTTTAGTGTAACAATTCCATTTTTAGGTACAGGGAGTCCATAATAGAATGGGCATATCCGAGTTTAGCACACAAAGCTCTAAATAAGACTGCTGCTTTACAAAACCACAGCACAGAATGGCAATTGTTTCTAGCGTGGTAACCGCAGTGATTGAGAGATGCCCAAAGTAACTTGTTTTTTAAAGGGGAAACTTCAGTGTGTGGTGGCAAGCTCTGAAACCACCGATATAAATGGATTAGGCCGTGAGCACAGCAAACAATAGTCCCATTACTTTGGCTTAGGTCTGTTTTCACAGAGCTAGAGAGTACTTAAAAAAAAAATCTCCTTGGTCTTTCCAATATCACTGGAGGGCTGGGCCGGGACAGAGACGCTTTCTGCAGGCACACACCAGGATGTGCTAATATTATCAAGCCTTTTGCTTTGTTGTCGTGCTATTCTTACTTAGCTTCTAATGCTCCATGAATGCATGACTGCTCTTTTCAGTCCACATAACAGCTATATTACTGGAGGTTCCAGCCTGTTGTTTTTCTTCGAAGCTAGGCTTCAGCCTTGGTTAATGTTTGCCCAGAAATATGTAATTGCGGACTTCCTCCTCATAAACCGTTCCAGAGCACAGGCTGCCATCCTTCCATGTTATTATTATCTGTGTGCCTGCAGGCTAGAGCAGGGTGTGCTCTCACATTTGAGAGGAGAGATAACCCTTTCCTTGCAGGAAAGGCACTCAATGCCTCGGATTGAAGCAGCTGCTACTGAAAAGGGGCGACCTGAAAGCTTTACTGGTGTTATTTTCTGCCTTCAGATTACAGAATAAAAATACTTTTAGCACAGGCTTACTAGGTCACAAACAAGTGTAAGGGAAACTGAGTTTAAAATCATAGGATAATTTGGATTGGAAGTGGCCTTAAAGATAATTTAGTTCCAACCCCTCTGCCAGGGACATCTTCACTATCCCAGGTTGATCCAAACCCCATCCAGCCTGGCCTTGGACACTGCCAAGGACGGAGCAGTCACAGCTTGTCTGGAAAACCTGTGCCAGTGTCTCACCATCCTCTCAGTAAACTGACCTTTCAAGCCATTTAATTCATAGCACTGCATATATTTATTTGTGCTTCTTAAATTTTTGTTTCTGATTATCTGCGCATTTTTAAAAAAATCCAAGTTTAAAAAAAACAAGATTATTTTCTGCATTTTCTCCTGTATCATTAAATACTATCACCTACAGAAGGAAATAAGAAACCTGGAGAAATTTTTGTATAAAACTCAGATTTTCAGACAGTAGGATATTAATTCAGCATAAGCATTTTCTGGAGAAAAAATCGGCAAGCTGAACACACTTATCTTCATTTTGGGCATAGGTTTTCAGTGCCAGAAATGCAGTATCAGCAATGACAGCAAAGCCCCAGGCACTAGCAGAAGGTAGGGAATGTTCAGGATTTACAGTGGTAAACATGTCCCTGTAAAGAAAGCTGCCTGATTTTGAGCTACTGAAATAGATTTAAGAATCCCTCCTCTCCTAGGAATTGCCCACATCTTCCATGGATACCATGAAGAATACAGGTCACAATCTTGGCAACATTATGTTGAATGACCAGAAGGTTTGTAATGAAACAAATTCAAGAAACAGGAGAAATTAAACAGATGAAATCTCTTCAGATACTTTGTAGGTCTTCTAATGTCTTGCCCAGATCTCTGCTGGAGATAGCCTGGCGTGCTTTCCAATCTTGACATTCCCTGTTTGCCCTCAAACCATCCTGATCTGGGACCTGTCAGTGTGCTAAAGCTCACATCCAGTCTATTCACCCGGATTGCCTCTGAGGAGAAACAAGGGTAAAGTGGAAGCCAATTTGAGCCCAGAATCTCACCCCGATATAGATTCAGAGTATGTCTGGCACACACACCTAGTCCAGGAATTGGAAAGACCTCCTGGGTCAAGTAATCAGGCATAGTCTAAGGGGTTCACTGTCCTTGAATATACAGATCACAGGAAACAGGGTGGATCAGGCAGAACCTGCACACTAAACTAAACAAACCCGTGTCCAGCTCCTCTGCTCAGAAAGATTAGTGAATATCTGGAGTGCAGTGAACTAAAGCAGTACCTCAGGTGGAGGAGTAGTACAGTGAAGAGCCTTCACTTCCTCCCAGATTTAAAATCTTTGACAAGAGCAACAGCTGGAAAAAGTTTAGCCATCACTTAAACCAAAAGGTATCTTTATTTCTGGCAACTGCTGGGTTTGAAACATGATGTTTTTAGTAGCTTTCAGATGCCTCTTCTTCCTGAGCTCACTACAAACTGCATGACAGTTTAGAGAAGGGCTGTGTTCCACATAAAAATGAGATACAGCGGAAAGATATTTAAAAACAGAACAGAGAAGTAATGACAGAATAGAGGACAGACTTACAACTACTAGGTTATTTTTGGAAGAAAGGGGCTAAGCAAGTCTCAGGATAACAAGACAGAGCTCCAAAGACATGGAGGACTGACTCTCACAGAGAAATTACTGAAGGGCCAAGAGTTTACTCTCAAGCCAATTGCAATTTGCCATGCAAGGGCAACCTAGTCAGGCTGAAAGAACACATAAAATGGAAATTATCTTCTGAATCAGCAGTAGGTTTCCATTGACTGACAAACCCACTGTCAGCTCAGACTGACCCATATGACAGTCATCCACATGTTGTTACAGTCTGCCCTAAGACATCCCCCTATAAACAGGAATACTTCGTTTAGCAAAATACTTACAAAAGGTCAATAGGAATTTGCTTCAGTAGGAAGCCATTCAAAACTGGAAGATGAGCTACAGGACTGGGCCCTGGCAATCACAATATTAAAAGCAACTAGAGTGGGATAATTTTTGAGCATGAATTCCAACAAAGGCAGCTTGTTGCTACAAGGTTGTTCAGCTACTGAAAATTTGTCCTTGGATTCCTGTTGAAATCAATCCATAAAAATCATATTAAAGGATTAGGCATCAAGCATTTGTGTGTTGATGTGCATAAGAAATTCTTCACTCACTGACTGCTGACCTTACATTCTTAAGAGGATCTTTTGCCCCATAATAAAGTGTTCACTGTCAACAGTAATTCTTGTGCTTCATGCATCTGTTGACAAAGCCTGAACAGGAAGCTTTTCTGCAGGTAAAAAAATTAAACGCTGTGCTTCCACAAGACCTTTGTCCAAAGCATGATGTAGGATTTGGATATTTTGGTGAACAGCAAAGTACCAGTCGTGATATTTATGCTGCAAGTGAACTGTGAAACAAAGAGATGCCACTCATTTACATCAGAAGTTTGTAGCTCAGGAACTAAACAGCACTCCTTGCATATCTATCCTTCTGTTGTCACCTGTATTCTTTAGGCACAGACACGCTTTTAACACAATTATGCAGAATAAGTCATGAGCACACAAGAGTGCTTATATTATGTCAACAATACTTGCTTGTTGACTTAATAAATTTAGCCTGCACACATTTTTATAAAAATGCACCATTTCAGGTGTCTGCAAGACTGATTTCACAAAGCACTGAAATCATCCTTGTGCATAATCCATGCACAGCACTGAAGGACCAAAATGACATGCCCAACATTAAGCCACCTGTGTTAGTAGGGAGCTCCAAGCAAAGAGATTTAATAGAGGCCCAGAAGAAAACACATTCTACAACTGGCTGACCAATTCCCAACTGCGTAAATCCAGGGAAGAGCTGGGCACAAAGCTGACCCACACCTGCCTTGTAGGCTGCAGCTACTTGGCCAGAGGAGGAACAAATCAAATTATCTCACTGCAAACAGGACAGCACTCTTTTGCCTTCTCTCTCTCCAACCATGCAGGAGTACTGGTGGCCTGGCAGGATTGAAATCCCTGCAGAAACATGTTGGGCAGGCAAGGTCTGCTGTGGTCCCTTGCTCTTCCCACTATCTTCCATGGGCACAAGGTATCTGATGTTTTTAATCTTCCCTGCCCCTTCTGTCTGCTTAAAAAATAAATCTCTACTCTGATTTCTTATTGCTGGCATTTCCAGATTTTTTTTTGCACAGGAAAGTTCCATCAGTTTGTGCTAAAGCTCTCTGCAGATGTGCATCATTTTGCATGCCAAAGATTTGCTTTCTGCCTGCACTTAAACTAAATGCACTCGGCTACAGAAGTTACATCCATTGAATTGGAACTGGTGATAGGAAAGGCCAACTTAACACAACTTGCTAGCTAGAAATTCTATCTCCAGCCCTCTGCAGATAATTTCCTAGCCAGCCCCTTGTGAAAAAGTCCTGCTCGATGGTAACTGAATTTACTGCAAGAAGATGGAAACAACAAATACAGGAAAATAACAGTGCTTCATATCTTTGGGAAAAATTGAGTGCTTGTGGCTTCCCCAGCTCTACAGCTTGCCCTGTTATACCTCATCTATCAGTCCCAAAAGCATCTTTTACTTTTCACAGAATAGTTTACATTGGAAAGGACTCCTGGGAGGTCATCTAATCCAACTCTCAGCTCTGAGCAGGTCCAGTTAGATCAGGTTGCTCAGGGACTTGTCCAGGAAATAAGAGATTCAGTATTAAAGCACTGGGGAAACCATGAAACATTTCAAGGAAATCACATAGAAAAGTAATTAAAGTTAACATATGGAGCCTAAAGAGAGAGGCCCCAAGTTTGACTGCAGTTCCTAGATCCCACTCCTACCTTAGACCACAGGTGCTGAAACCAAGAGCTTTCTGTTCTACACATAGAGTTACAAGATCGAGGAAAGGCAACAATCACAACCACCCCTGCACGGTGCAGCGTGGTTTCACTTCTTTGAAAAGGCTTTTGCCTTTTGGGAAATGCATTTTTAGGACAGCTGTCCTATAAGTAGAGAGATCAGGT
The DNA here is from genome assembly GCA_024734555.1 of Trochalopteron elliotii. Taxonomy (NCBI): domain Eukaryota; kingdom Metazoa; phylum Chordata; class Aves; order Passeriformes; family Leiothrichidae; genus Trochalopteron; species Trochalopteron elliotii. The sequence goes on from JANPWX010000183.1 coordinate 5,049,776, forward strand.
CCTAGCCTGATGCAAACCAGTGCTCACCAGCTGACACCAACTGGGAAAATGCCTCACAATTTGATTTTGTCAAGAAAATTCTCCATAAGAAAATCTTGCATCTTCTGTTGAAATGCAAGAGACAAGCAGATTCTACTAGACACCCCCTGGTTTATACTGAATCACTGCTAGCACATACACTGGAGTCTTACTCAAAAACAAAGGACAGAATACAGGGTATAACAAGTGATCAGTCACGTCTGACACGCACACAGTTTCCACAGAATTACTCATCTCTGTGAGGGCTGATACGTGTTAAAGGATTTTTCCTAATTCACACACAGATGCCTTGTAAATAAATGGCAATTATTCATATGACTAAACAGTTACTTTGTAGGTATTTTGACAGAAGTGCTCATGGAGTTTCCAATAATGCCATCCTCAAAACATAAATTGCGCACTTCCCCTCCTTTCACTTGTTTTTCAGGAAATTGTATTTTCAGACTTCCTGTGGCTGACACAGCCTGGGTAGGTCAGGCTGTGCTGTATCACATCCCACAGCATGTGGCAGAGTGTGAACTTCCCACGGTGATGCTCCACAATACAGCAGGTGACAGAGTCAGACTGGGAAATGCAGAGCAGCTTTGATTTGTTTCAGTTTTTTTCATTCCTGGCATGACCAACAGTTAAACAAACTGGCTGCCAAGGGAAATAGGAAAGGGATGCTCTGAGCTTAACTATGTGGTTAGCACATTACATCTTTCTAGGAGTTAACCTACAAAGTTAAATCCAAATGATGGATTTGGGCATCTCTTTCTGGTATCACCATCTGCTTTCACACCCTGACCTTGCTAATCCTAATCCTGCAGGGCTCTAGATTTTCATCAGCAGACAAATTCAGAATTTGATTCCTAGGACACAGCTTTCTTCAGCTCCTTTTTTTTATTATTTTGATGGGATTTTGGGGCTAACTTTTTTTCTGCCTACTACACTTGCAAGCCTTGCTCCAAGAAAACACACGAGCTGTGATCACAGGATAAGATCTAACCCAAGTAATCTTTCAAAAAGACTTCTTGGCAGCAGGTAGGTAAAGCAGGCATCCTCAGCATAGCCAACAGCTGTTTTCCTACAGTTTCCATATCCCCAAAGACTGGTGATAGGGGGAGAAAAGTGCATACAGCAGGACAAGAGAAGAAAAATGAGGTGAGAAATTAATATTCCAAATGTTCACTGGTGTCTCCCTCCAGACAGCTCAGTGTCCTAGACACCAGATCACTATATTATCTCTTTAGCTTCCCTAATGCCTCACTATGAACAGTACAACAACCTCCACAAGAACAAACTAGAAGCCAACACCACCCCACATTTCTGACTCTGTAAGCAACCCTGCAATCTGATCTGTTCATCCTCCCTTAATAGCCAAAGCCTGTGCATTATCATGCAAATGCAACTCTAAACAATCTTTTTATTGCAATAATTTTAGCAGAACCATACAGCTAATAGGTTTGTTCCCTTATTAGTGACATCTTGGGATTGTGAACTAATCAATATCCCAGGGTGCTGAGAAGGGAGATAGTAAATCTAATCAAGACCCTACAGAATTTACACCTAGAATCCTAATTTACAATTAAAAGCTTTGAGAATAGTAATTTACAATTAAAAGCTTTGATTCCTGACAGCCATTTTTCTACCTTTCAAGCAACAACAATACATCACATTATACACATAATCAAATTATGGTCTTCCTGCTCTACAGATCTCTACATTTATCAGCACCATTTTCTCCCTAGAAGGGTGAACAAATGAGAGAGGCAATTCAGAATCCCTTTGCACTTATACTTTGATGTCCACACCTTTGTGTGTCAGACAATAAAGGGGGTTGTGACAAAAGGATTACAGCCAGATATCACTAAGTTAGCTTCCATTTATCTGCAGATCCCGTTCCTATTCATTACTCTCCTGTAAAAGTCAGCGTGCCCAAGGTCAGCGCTGTTCCAATACTCAGATCCAGCACCTGGAACGGATGCTCTCCACCTGGTCATTAATTGCCCTCCCAACTGACTACTAACACTATTTATCTGGACCTTGTTCTTCCAACACACTGGGAGAGTTGTTCCATTTCTTTCTGCAGCCCTGTACTTGGCAAAAAAAGGCACCCAGGCAAGTAGAAGCTGCTGCTACACCCATGAACTGTACAGCTCTGAATCGGGCTACACCCAGCGTTCTGCATTTTTCACCCACAGGCACACTGAGGAACAAATAACCTGCTCCTTCACTTAGGAATTCTTTAGTTCAACACACAAAAAAACGGCATTCCTTGTCAAATCTAGAGCATAAAGGGCAAAAGCAATGCAAGGAAAACTGAGCTTTCCATCAGTTTATGTAGCTGTTTATCTGCTGTGTAAAGCCAGGACACCCGGCCAGAGCTGGAGACACACGACTGTGGCACACAAAGCAATCCACCTTCCTGACTAGTTCAGTCCTGCTTGCTCCTACCCAGTTGTGCTCATGGATTCCTGCAAAGGGAACAACTCAAAGCTCCTCTGTGCAGACACTCTGGCTGGACTTGCACAGCAAGAGAAGAGAGGTAAGTGATCTCCTCTTTCTCACCTTGCTCCCCTCTTCTCCACATATTTCTCCCAAGTAACTGCTGGGATATAATACAGCAGAGTTTTGTTTAAACCTTCCTAACACCATGACAGCGATTTAGGCAGCAAAAGGATTAAGCCTACATGCCTTAGGAGGAGGCAGGACAAATTCTTGCTCAGCCATATGATTTATTTGAATGGTAGCAGACCCGGAAAAAAAATTTAAAAGGTAACATGGGCAGACATTATACACAAAGGCACTTCAAAAACCCAATAGTGCCATATTAAACAAACATGGCAAAGGGCACATTTGCCTTCTTGGAAGGATTCTGTCCTGTATCTCTCTGCACCCACATCTCCTGGCCTCAAACTGATCACCACTGGCACAACCATGGGCATTACAGTTTGCCACGCAGCTTCAAAATCCCAGAATTAACTGGAAAAACTGCAGCTCCATTTCTTCCAGCACATGAAATATTAGCAGTCAAGCTGCTCTTAGCACTGAATAAAATGCATAAGGCACTTGGCTTTTGTTAACAATGCTTATTTTGGATGTGCAACTCAAGCAATGGTTTAGATCTAAATTCACAGTAATCCTCAGTACAAAACTAGGCTTAAAAAAAGTTACTGAAGTCCAGATGCTAAAATAAAGCCTTAAGGAACAGCCCTGATTAGCTGGTGGGGTGTAAGTGCTCTACCCTTGGAATAGCTTGGCAAGGAATTGTCGGAATTCCTCCCTCCTCTTTCCTGGGGGGAGCGGATGCAGTAACAGCTCCCAAGGGGACGACACTCCCTTCCTTTCCGCCTAGGCTCCCTGCGGGGAATGGGTCTGGATTTGTTAGGCAGGACTGTGAGGAGAAGGAGGGGAGGGGATGTAATCCTTACTCCTCACCGGATATGGACACAATCCGAGCTCAAGTTATTGACTTGTAACCTCACCACAAAAGGAACCATTTGAATTTTTGCTTTGCGCTGCAAGGCTTGTGCAAAGGGCTGTTACTGAATTGTCAGGGCTTTCAGTGCCCCATGAGGCCAAGATCTGAGAGGAGTTTCAAGCACATCCCTACTTTCCAGTACAAAATCACTTTTTAAGGGCAAAAATCCATGTATGCAAATAACCCAAAGGGATCGTGAAAAACCCCAAAAAACTACTCATTTATGGATTGCAGGGTTTGGGGGGGGGATGCAACAATTTTTTTTGCTGAATGTATTAAGACCTTCTCCCCTCATTCCCCAGCATGACACAGACTTTCACCACCCCACCATGGCTGGTAAAATCTTTTTCTTTTGGCAACCACTGTTTCAGGTCCTGGAGCCTGAAGTATGGCTCCCCCAAAGCTTTGGCATCACAGCTGTAACTTCAGAAGGGAGATGATGAACTTAAAGCAGGTAACAAGGAGCACTTGTACACCTTTATCTTGTTCTGACACCACACAGACAAAGCCTAACAGCACCGGTCTTCCCAGACTAATCAGAGTAACCTTTGGCTCAAGTCCACAGGCATTTTGCTCATCCAAGCACCCTCACGAGGTTACTCATTAGGGCCCTTTGATTACAGTGCTGCATTCACCTCCACACCATCTCACAGAGCACACAGAAAAACCAGGAAAGATTAGGGGAAAAGGCACCGTGGAAAGTAACAACTAAAGGACAAATTCCAGACAAGAAGAAACTAAATAAATTAGGACATGCCAGCTGGCTAAGAGAGGACAGAATCAACATCTGAAAAATAATGAATGGAATGATGTGGTAAAAAAAGGGAATTATTTACTGTATGTAATAAAGGAAGTCGGGAAGCCTGTTTTAAACTGGCAGCAATTTAGAAACAAAAGGAAATGCTTTTTCATAAAACAATTACAGTGTGGAACTCAGTGCCCACAGGGACTGGTCAAGGCAAAGCAGCACACAGGTTCAAATGGAGATCAGAGGAACGAACAATGAATACATCCAGGAGAAGCTACCAAGCACATGTCAGTCTCAGAAGCTGCTACACAACTCTTTGTTAGATGCTGTAAAGATAGAGCAGGGAAAGATAATTCCAAATTTACTTTTTTTTTTCTGAGGCCCTTTCCCTCTCCCACTCTCACCGGCCTCTGCTGGAGGCAGGATACTTGGTCACAATAATCTTTGATCTAATCTAGTGTGACAGCTGCTGTGTTCTCATAAATTTCACTGAGCTTCTCAGATCATTGAATCATTTTCCATGTTTATTGTTACAGTGAACAACAGGACACGTTCCTTCCTTCATGACTTCTTGTTTTGCACAGATGATCTCAAAGGACAAACCCAACTCCCTTGGTACAATTCACATTTGAGCAAATATTATGGAAACCAAACACAGCCTTTTGAATATTATTCTGGTTTCACATATCAACAACGAAGACACAAGGGACTACATAGAAAACTTCCTGTGGGATCTAGTGAGCCCTGCATCTTCCTCAACAGAGTTAGACTGCAGCTTCAGTGTAGTAACCCTTTACAGTTATTCAGTAACATCCTTGATGCTTCTCTTGGCCAAGAAACCACTAAGCAGCAAAGCTCACCGCAGTCCTCGAGGTTTAGGAGGAGTTATTTTATTTGAACACTCTATTTGTTTACCTGCTGTTCAGCCTCGTGATGCAACCCAACATTCTTCAGTCAGTTCAGAGCACTTGTCACCCACAGGAGACCGTGGGCTTAACACATTTACGCAGCCAGACGTCACTGAGTTATTCTTGTACAAAATTAACACAAAAATAATTAATAAAACAAAACCCCCAACACACGGACCAGGTTGCAGCCTTCTCCCTTCCACATCTTTCTGGCTGAAAATCCCCAGAGAGGGAGGCCAGGGCCCTGCAGCTGGTTATGGAGGAAGGCTGAGCAGCCGGCAAGGGAGCACAGCTGCCGGCCACATGACACACGCCCTGGTACCAGCGATGGACGGCGCTCATGGGGAAATCAGCTCCCACCACAGAGCATCTTGTGATTATTTGCTACTCTGTGCTTTCTGCCACTGCCCCCCCAGGAGGATTTTGGACTAAACATCGGAAAGAAAAGGCACTAATCACAAATAATGCAGTTCCAGTTACAGGGTTTGAAACGTTCAGCTCAAAAAATATGTTCCCGCTGTTCCCTTCCACTTGCTGCTCAGGCAGTCCCGTGGATGTCACAGCATTGGACACACAGGAGTGGCACATCCACAAGTATAAAGATCAGAATTAACTCCAAATTCCTCTGCTTTCAAGGAACTGTTTAGTTTAATGATTAAAACCTCATGAGTGCTTGGATTGTGTGAACACCTGTCAGTGCTCTCTGGAAGAAAAGGTATTTGCTTGCTTATTTATTTGAAAACTCAAGCTACATACTAGTCAAAGGAATTTTATTTGGTTTTTAAAACAGAATTGAGATGACAGTTTCAGCTGAAAAGTGAAGCTTCAGTGCAAAGCCAACACACACAGTTTCAACACCCAGCTTTTGTTCCTGTGAGCACTGACTTTGCTGCAGGGGGGGAGCAATTAGAACTGAACTCTGCACCTTTAAATTTCTTACTGCTCTGCTTTTGTGGGTAGCTGTACTAAGACTCCCATGCCCTTGCAGACTTAAGAAGTCTGCACACTTAAGCTGTAAAAAAAAAGTGAATTAGGATTTTAAGCATTGAAGCCTGCCTGCCCAACCTCATCTCTGCCTTTACACAGCCCATTTGCATTACCTTTTGCACAAATGTGGATTATTCAGTAATTAAAATAGCATTCCCCAAAAGCTTATCAACAGTCACATCCTTTCTACCTAAAGCTCATTTGGACTCTGGATTTAATATTCAAAAAAAGTCAAGAGCTGTTTTCAAATGGGCAAGAAAAGTCCATTTCCTCAGCTCTCTCCAACATTTGCATCCCAGCTTGGAAAATAAATAATTAAGTTGTGACATGGCAAAGAACAAGCCAGGAAAACATCAGCCCAAAAGAGGCAAGTTTTGGAGAGCTGGAAACAAAGGATTACAATAGGAATGCTTATATAATCTTAATTACAGAGGATGCTTCTTCCATAACCACAATGGCATACACATGGCCTACAACTGCATATGCTGGAGAGAACAGTAGTTATTCCACTGGCTTCTCCCTGTGCTTACCTCTCTCTAGCCCCAGTTAACAGGGCAAAGGAAATTCATTTCCATGCCCTTCCCCCAAAATGGAAAGGTTAACCATAATTCTGTGGGGAGATGAAAGTGTTATCGCCCCTCCAGAAGGGTATCAATCTAAATCACCCTCACGCTCAGTAAATCAATAGGATTCTTCTGGTTGCATCAGACCAGCCACACAGTGTTTGCATAGGGAAACAATCAATATGAATGTCATCCAAATACGGAACTGACAACAGCAGGGAATGTGAGCTAAGGGAGGAGATGGGGGGAGGGAAAGGGGCTGCACAAGAGGAGAAGAGGAAAGCATCGAAGGTGTTGGAGTCAGGAAAACCCTTCCGAGTTTTAGTGCCTCAGCAACCTCCATTCATATCTTGAGAAATGTCAGAAATCAGGAAATATTACTTCGGGTTGCATGCTTCTGTCCTGGCCTATCAAACACGCGGAGTAGTAACAGCAAATTACTGGAAACTGCACTTTGAACTTAGCCACTGGCAAGGATCCCAGTCAAACAGAAATGTAAAAGTTCCCTTCCTCCGTGGGGCCTCTTGTGTGGGGGTGTCCCCATAGACGTTCAATAGCTGGTTGCAACAGGTTGGAATGAGGCCCTGAGCCAGAAAAACAAGCCCTGACCAGTATTATTTCCTACTGCCTGCGTTGTTTATTAAAAGATATTTTGACGCATCACTCTCAGCTTTGTTGGGCTGCATTAGAGGCTCGAGGCCCATCGAGGAAAAACTGGCACCATTTCACAAAGTGTTCACGCCTCCTTTTCTTCCAGCATTCTGCCTCATGCCTCCCTGTGTGCACAGCTATAGGTGCAGCACAAAGATATATTTAAAGAAGAATTGGAAACAGGCAGACTGGCTGCTAAGCAAAGGTTCTGTATTTCCTGCAAATAGAGAAGTAATTAGATTTTAAACCCTATCAATATTTCTAGCACAGACAGAAGAAACAACATTTTTCTACACACCAGACTTTTATAACATGGTTTGAAGGAAAAAAAAAAAAAATCCAACCACAGAGCGTTCAGGAACAGTAACTTAATGTTATTAACAACCCAGGGAGTGCCCAGTGAGTGCAGAAAGGCATTGTAGCCTTCCCCCTTCCGGAGGTGAAATGATCAAAAGATTGGCCTCTTTACAGTCTGTTATATTTCTGTCTAAGAAAACCCAATTTGCACAAGCAAATAAACTGGCTCATTATAAAACTGAGGGGTCAGCCTGAGTCAGATAAACTCCGAAGTCAGACAGCTGAAGAAACAAACTTTTATTTAAGCCACAGCACAGGTGATCCTAAGAGGAAACAGTAAATCCCCATAGAGCCACAACTTCCACATTGGGCAACAGAGAGCACGAGGAATGGAGGTGCAGGGAGTGCAATTTTCTAACGCCACACGGCTCAGCACACGTTTAATCAGAAACAACAGATCCCAGCCTTGCATTCAAAGAGGGGGGAAAGCAAACAGAAAAATCAAACACTGTCGTCACAATGCAGCGAGTCAAACATTATTGAAATCATAAGGCCTAATCAGTCTCTTGACTTTTCTTTTTGTTTTTTTTTAAGAGACCAAAATTTCTTCTTATTCTCTCCCCTCCAGGAAAGAAAAATCAAAGAACCCCTCCAAACCCCCAAAAAATCCCAACCAAGCCTGTTCTTCTTTTGGAGATTGCCTAGTTAGCAATACACTATCAAGCACAGGTTCCATTTTTCCCTTCATGAGGAAAGGAATAAAGCCTGACTACATCAGGACTAGTTAAGAGCAATGACTTAAAAAAAAAACAAAGGCATCTTTAACTTTTTTTTCTTGGTGAGTTTAAATATAACCTTCCTGGTGGCAAATCAATAACATTGTGCCTGTTTTATAAGCTTGACAGTAATTTCATTTTCAAAAAAACCCAAGCTTTTATAAGAAAATAATACACTGAACCTCACAGGTGTTTCTAAGAGATTCCAGATCAATAAATCCTGATTATTTTAAATGAGACTTGCAAAGACACATATCCATACTTTAGGGACATAGAGTATTCATGACAGATTCAGCCTGTTATTGCATATCCTAAGGACAGTTCTGTTCATGCTGTACTCTAGGCCACTTCCCTGTTTCCTTGTTGGTCCCCACCCCCGCCAAGTAGAGTTACAATGCAGGTTGCTAAGAGAGATTTATCCCATTGCACTTTCTTCTATGGAAACTTAATCATTGTTTAACTCAAAATTTGCCACAACTTCCGTGGGAGAAAGTACTTCACCGTGTATTACCACGTAATCTAATTTTGGTCTAAAAATACAGCTCTTTCTTCTGCACTTGCAAACGCAACACATGGAAATAAATGTAATATTTGAGCTACCACAATTGCTTCTGTAGGAAAAAAAATATTAAGTACCCTGTCTATGACATTTAATGTTATTATTCCACGACACCCACTCCAAGAAACAATGTCACGTATCAAAATAAAGGCAAATATTTTGTAATGCCTGTACAATAGAGAACAGACACATTTAGACATTTCATAAATAAACAGACAGAAAGATAAATAAACAAATACGTTGAGGCATTTGCTGGTGTTCGTGAATGCAAGAGACATGTCACAGCTGGCAGGAACATGCCTTCTCTCAGGTGTTAGCCATGGTTTTCCAGTTTTCTGCATCCACTTGCTTCACTGGAGCAGGATTTTGTAACTCCAGAATCTTTGTACAGAATGCCATTATGACAAGCAATAGGCTTTTCATTTCCCCAGATGCTTTCTCATGGGTAAAGTTTTGCCAGTAATTTTCACACTACACACCAGTAAATTGTATTTCATGCTGTATTCTGCAGAAGGGCTCCAAGTAATTAATGTCAGTTTCAGGTGTGCTTGGTTTTAAACCACACTAGTGGTCTGTGTTAAATGATGTGGATTTATTGACAATAAACAGAAAGCAAAACCTGAACACTGAACTATTCCTACAGTGCTGAATGATGTAACCATGAATCAGACCTAGAGCTGCGGTGAGCAGGTAAAGCAGAAGGAGCAGACAGGAATTTAGTGAAGTACAGCTTTACTAAAAGAACTTTTGAAGTGTTACCCACCTCCTGCACTGCTTGGACTTTGTGAATCTCTGCATTTATCCTGGAGAGCAACATTAGATGTCACCACAAATTCCACTCCTTAGCTCATTGCAACACACAGTAGTTGCAGCAGTAGTTGAGAAGTCACAGCTGACACATTGTCAAATGAGAAATCCCACTGAAATAAGGAGCAAGAATTGTTCTAGAGAATGGAAGAAGAAACAGATTACCAGAAAAACACAGAGGGTTGGGGCACCATCTGAAATTGTGTTACTAAACATTTTTCATTATTAATAATATCATGGTACTGATTTAGTACTTTCATCATGGAGATTGCACTGCGTGCATCATGCAAGGACATCCTGGTTTTGTGGGTTTTTCCTCACTTTTCTCCCTTCAAAAAAACCCAAAAGCTCATGCCTAGATCAAACAGACAGAGAAGAGTGGGGTGAGACTATTAAATCAAGGGCTTGATAGAAGTTGGTCTGTCATGATCTTGTTTTATTCTCCCTGCTGCCTGGCTCAGACTTAAGAGGACTCATGGGTTAATCCGACATCAGCTTTCCCCTTTTTTAAATTTATAGCACTGGTTTTTCCTGATGTTATATTTTAGAAGATTTACCAGATTAATGTTCCCTGTCCACCACAACATTTTGGTTCCTACCATCAAAATTAGGTCTGACTCCATGTAAAAACATTCCTATTGCATGGGTAATTTTTCTTTCTTTTTTTTTTCATTCTGTTCGAGCACTAGGTATATATCTCACTTGTTCCCTAATTTCCTGGGTATGATATATATTTCCTCACTGAAGTCACATGGTGACACAGGCCTTTACTACAGCTTTGCTCTATCCTGACAGAGGCATCAAGTTACTAGGAATGTCAATGGACTTCTAAGGAGAAATGGGTTAGGGGAGAAAGACAAACATATTTAGCAAAATTTTTCCAAAGAACACATGTTGTCCTGAAGCAAACATTTTAGTATGCAGCTGATTATGTCTGCATAGAAAATAAAAGGGGGAAAAAAAGGGGGGGGGGAGAATTATTTTGGTCTGAAAACTTCCAATCCTTGAACACAATCTAGAGGAGTAGGGTCAAAAATCTCCCCAAAGCAAACATGGAAGAGCCATCCTAAATGACGGGAAAACTACACGTTAACAGTGTGGAGCATGCCACACAACTTTGCAATTATTTCACTTTTCATGCAAGGGCAAGAGATCAAATTCTGCTCTTAGTGGCACACTGCTAAGCAGATAATGGGCCCCTGAGCTGGCCAGGGCTAATCTCAGATCTGAAGGAGAACAGGAGAGGCTGATTCCCTTCCAGAAGGAAACATTCTCTTCTCCAGCAGCAGAGCAGGCCCTGTATGCTATGCAACATGCCAACAGGAATGGAAGGAGAATACAGTCAAAAGGAAAAATAACCAAGGAGGGGGGTGGGGATGGAGAATATATAAAAATCACAGCTGATACCATTTCTCCCATACACTAATACCTTGAGGAGTTCAAAGGTTTTCCATGCCTATGGCATTTGGCAATTATAATCGCACAGTAAAATACCTAAGGTTAATGAGTAACCTCTAAAGGAAGTTACTTCACATAATGACAGCAATTTCTCTGAACTAAATGTTAATAATCAGGCCTGTAATACGGTGAGAAGGAAATAGCGGGCAATTGGCAAATGGAACTCTGTTACCTAGTAACAAGTCCTTGAGGTATGAGCCGAAAAAATTTGACCAGGCAAAACATTTCCAGGCAGGCAGAGCGGCTTGACAAACACAAAACATTTTGCAAAGCCGGCAACTGTCCATGACATGGAAAGTGGAAGCAGATGCGGCAAATTACCTCGTTAACAGGCAGTCTGAGGGACAATTAGCTAATGGCACAGCAAAGGGAACGCTGTCACGTAACCAGCAGCAAGGGCAGGGCAGCAAAGTTCAGGTTATTCCGAACATAAACGGGAATCCTGTTCTTTACGCCGGCATTGTTCATTCTGCCGCTCCTGTGCCCTTTCCCTGCCCACCGGGAGATAAGGGGAGCGCTGCCGTAATTCCAGGCACAGTGTGTGAAGCGGCCCCGCTGCTGACTCAGCGGATCCACCCCTGGTACCACGTTAGAGACGCCGCTGCACGGAGGGTTTCGACACCTGTGTTGTGAATGGGGCAACGCGTGCTCTGCTCCCCGGCAGTTTGCCACGAGGAAGAGCAGCAGGGTGATTGCCTCACTCAAACACACCAAACAGGATTTCCCAAATGTTCCCTTTACAGCAACAAATGCACTGTCAAAATCGTCTTTACAAATCCATCTCCTTTCAGGCACGGTACAGGAAACCACATACCCACCACGCTCTCCATCTCATAAAACCCTTTTGACAGGTACAGGAACTGCACAGAAAAGAAAAAAAAAAAAAAGGTTTTGTCAACCTCCTTCATGCCTTTTTTTTTTTTTTTTTTTTTTTTTTCCATAAGCAAATGGTGTGTTTTATCTGTAAAGCTGGACAAACCAGCTCTTCACAGAACATTGGTAAATCCCATGTAAGCCACAACTGAAAAACATTTCCTATAGCATCCTCACCCTCCCAAAGCCAGCCCGGCCCCTACCATGCTCAAAAGTGTGTCCAGAACCATGCAAACGCTTGGATTTGTGCACTCCATCATGACTCCTCATCAATATCACCATCTGAAGCACCACACAGGACATGATTGATGCCTCATTCCATCCTACCTCATCACACACACAACTTTTATTTCCTGGCTGAAGCTGTTCATCAGCTTACAAATAACAACTGTGGCTAGTGTATGTCCCGTTCCTGACTTTTTCCCCTTATCTTAAAAACAAACAAGGAAATTTGGTTTTTAGATGTTATGCTAATGCAAAAGTAAATTTGATTTTTAAAATGCACAAAGCCCAGGAAATTCACATTTAAGCTCCGTTCTAAGCCATGAGCAAAACCAGCATTTTCATTTCATGACTGATTCTGGGCAGCACAAGACACTTCAGCGCTTCCATATTTGCATAAATTCAGATCCAAACTAAACCCTGCAGGAGATGACTCCAGAAAAAGAAGCCCCAGTAAAGCAAACACATCAGCTGGGGAACTAGGGAAAGATGGGATCACTCTTACTTGGGTGATACACCATAGACCAAAGCATCCCTTGGCTCCCCTCAATTTCATTTCTCTCCTTGCAGAATTCCTCAAAAAAGACAGATCATACCCTATAGCCTAAAGATAGCAATAAGGCAGAGCTCAATATTTAAACAATCCTGATACTGAAAACCTGGGATTGATCAGAATTCCAAGCCCCTCAGTAAGAACATTTCTCAGGAGGAAACAGCTGGTTGGCTTTCAAGTGCTGTGCTTGCCACACATGCCCTTAATCAATTTGGTCTAATTTCAATAGCTTCAAGTACTTAAATCAGCTATGTGGCCTCCTCATCATATTTGGACTCAGAAGAGAGCATAGACAGAAGTGACTGAAGAAAACCATTCCAGCAAGAGTCGCATGAAAGCCTTTTAAAACTATCAGATCTTGCTGTAGACATAAAAAAAAAAAAAAAAAAAAAAAAAAAAAAAAAAAAAAAAAAAAAAGAGATCAAATTTGGCAGAACTCTGTGTTCTAACTAGTTTCCACTATCAGACAGAGAATATATGTGCTCCTTCAGACAGCAGAGCATATTCCTAAATCCTGAAGGACAGGCTGCTAGGATTGCTAAAAACCATGGGCCAAGTCTGATGGTAGTGCTGCAATGCTGCTTCTTGAGCAGGTTCACTTTGTGACTTTATCCTATGTCAACAAGCCCAACTTTATCCTATGTCAACACATCTGGGCAGGATGTTATTTGGTGAACAAAAGCCATCAGTGACCAAGAGCACACAGGTAAAGCATTGGCTATAAAACCAGGGATTGATACAGAAATAATTAGAGATTTGGCACTTGCCATTGCTCAGGTATCTGACTCCAGGAACAGGGGAGCTGACTGCTTTCCAGGAACAGCCAAGCACCCACTGGGGGCCCCTTCACAGCACCCCAAAGCAGCAGCAATCAGAGCCACAAAGCACATTCTAACCTGTCCCGATAGAAGCCATATTCAGCATGGGACATTCTGGATATTTACCTTCAGGGAAGGCAAGGGGATGGCCAACAATTAGGAAGCTCCACACGGCCCATGAGCAAGCAGTGTACTCCATGTGCCAGGGCTATGCTGAGGTGCCTGGCAGCGGGGCTGGATTGGCACTGGGGCCACAGGGCAATTGGAGCCTGTGCTGCAAAAGGCGGCAAGGCAGCGGAGCCGCCAGAGCCACCAGGTCATCCTGGGACACAGCCGCATCCGCCGTTTTGTTCCTTCCCACAATGGCCCAAGCCACGAAGCTCCTGTGGAGCTGCTGGCAGCACCACCTGCGAGTCATTCCTGGGACAAGTGCTCTGAGGTGCGAGGTTTGTAGCCCGAGGCATCTGGCAACATCTGGGCTTTGGCAGGCAGCTGCAAAGTCAGGGAAGCTGGCTGCCCCTCACCCGGAGCTTCACCCGGGCAGGCTGGAGCAGCTGGGGGGCCCTGGCTGCAGACAGTGTCCCTCTGCACAGCCAAATTCACGAGATGCACAGCCATTTGGAAAATAAAACTGAGGTCACTGATTTTTATTTATTTATTTTCGCAACAACCAAAGGCTGCTGCTAAAAACCTTTCCTGCCTCTAGTACGTGCTCTAAGAAGGCTTCACCCTGGAGGCTGGCAATAAAGATGTTTGAAACAAACTCCACACTGGACTCATCATCTGCACCTCAGCCTGATCCTCCCGCCTGTGCATACACCACTTGTACAGTAGAAGAACTCTTATCGCCAACCAATCTCAAGTGACTCATTTTACACTTGTGCTAGGGAGATCAGAAGGAAGCCTCGTGACTTATAATCCATAGTTAAAACTGCAAGAGCATAAAGACAAGTTATCTGGCAAAATGAAAGTTAAATAAATACAGGTGCCTTGTGGTTGCTACTTGCTGATCTGGCAGCAGTTGTTAGTCATTTCATCAGAAGGCCCATCTGCGAGGATCTAAGAGTCAAAAGCTTTGATTGCCTGCCCTTTATGTTGTCTGGCTCCTCTTCACTCATTCTCGAGAGCCAATGAAGGCTCAGAGTAGTAACAGAAACCTATCCAAGCCATGCTGTTCTGCAGATGTTAAAAAGATAAATGCACAAACTGTGAAGGAGCTCACACAATACATGGCAAACGTTTTGATTAACTGCCCTAACTGGAAGTCACAGACTCCAGGCTCTCCTAGCGTGTGTTTTGGCTTTTAAGAAAGGAAGTCTGTAATGGGGTTTTCTGTGAGTGTCTGTCATCCTGAGGTTGCTCAGAGCCAGGCTCAGCCCACTGCTCTGCAAGTGGGAGAAGGGCTGCACTGTAGTGGAGTGGTTGGTGTGGTTGCACTGCAGGGAGCAGCAGGAATCAGATCCTTTTCAGGGAGGCAGCGACAGGAGCATGGGACACTGCACCCACCACTTGGCTCCAGTCAGCTTCTGGGGAGCAGCTCCACAACTTCAAAGGAATTCCTCCTCCTTCCTTCAGCCTGCCCAGTGGCCTGGATATGGGGGGTCAGGCACACAGCCCTGAGTTTGGCCCTTTGGGAATCACAAGCGGAAAGAAGCACAGGGAACAAGCAGAGCATGAGACGGCACATGGGACTTTCTTCACAGCCTACCACGGTTTGGAGCTTTGTAGGAAGCCAAGTGACATTTCTCAGGCTTAAAAACCAGAACAACACGTGCCATAGAACATTTTGTGCCGAAAGAGAGGAACCAGCATCACATTCACGAAATACCTCATGTGTCCAGCAGCGAAACCAGCCCGTACACCAGGGAAAACATCACATCCACATGCAACTTTGGCACTCACTGCTGAACTTGTGTCTCTCAAATTTCCTGTCCTGAACAATATAGGACAGCCCCAGAGTCTCAGTGTGCATTGCAAGGGGTGTTGGCACAAACTGACTGAAACGAAAAGAAATTCAAATTCAAGGCTGAGTTGCTTTCCTTACCTCATCCCATTGTACTTAGTTATTTCAGCACATAATTGCTAACATCCTTCATTGATCTGAAATTCCTGTGGATACAATAAGGCCAGCCACGGATGGATGCTAGCCTTCACTCTGAGTATACAGGCCTTTGTCACAGCCCCTGGGCTCAAAAAGTATAAAGCTTTCAGAGTGTCAGTGACCTAAATACATCTCTGAAAGCCCCGAGTGCATCTGTGGGTGCCCCTCATGATGCATTCAGCCCATTTCCTGCAACCACGCCAAAAGCCTGAGGCTCCCCTGCACACAGCAGCTCCTCTTCCCAGCCCTGTTGACTTGTCCTTTTTTCCACTTACAGTCATAAAATCATTTCCTCTTCCTCCTGGGCACTGCATTAGCTATGATTAACTGCCACAGGGCATCCTACTTTTAAATTCCCTGTGCAGCCCCATCTGAGGAGTTTGGTGTTGGTGCTTGGAGAGAAAAATTCACTGGCGCATAAAGGTTTTATTATTCCGAGAGCAGGGACAGATGTGCAGATGATTTTTTTTTTCTCTCCCAAGGTGAAAGGGAGAGATTACTGTAACACATGAGAGCATAATGTGAAAATATTATAATGCAAGTAAAAGGAGCAAACTGGGAGACGTGTATGAAATTTATACACATTGATATCAACGTCAATTTTACATACAGACATCAATACTTTCAATTACTAAGGGGAAACATCACATAATAGATATTTCTCACACCCCAAAAATTATGAGCATCATTCTTTTAAAAAACTATTAAAATTATTGAAATTATTTGAAAATCATTTGAACTCATGTACAAAATATACTCCAAGAAAGCCTTTAAGACTATTTCTCATGGTTCAGTAGAAATAAATGTTCTATTGAGCCCACGTTTGAAAATATTCAGTCCCATTACATATATAAGAAACGCACCACCCTCGAGGGGAGAAATATATTTTAGCGTTTTCCTGTCACTTTCCAAAAACAGCTTAGAAGATAGTGGTGAAATCAGCACAGAAGTGACCATTGGGGGGTTGTCTGAGTGAGCAGTAAGATGTAGAAGAGAAAGAGAAAAAAATACATGGACACAACAGGTCCTCCTTCCTGTATGTAGCAGTAACGCATTCTGTTGCGATGGAAGTCCTTAATGCACAAAAACATCTAATAAATATCCAAACCTCTAGCAAATCTACAATCAAGAAAAATTTTAAACAAGGCAAACCTCTGATTTTCACAGACAGTGCAAGAGGCTCATTTTAAATAGCTCACTCCCTCCCTCCAGTAGGATCAGTCTCAGGTATTTTTAAAATGTCCCTCCAAAATTAGATTTACCCAAACTGTGATGGTCCCTACAGTGAGGAAAAAATACTGGGGAAGTACATGTTCATTCCAGAACTAGATTTTGATTTTACTGTGACTTTTTAACACCCATCTCAGCCTCCCTTTGGTTTTCAAATACCACTGACCAAGACATGAGATTCTCCTGCTAAAACTCTTTATTTTCTCTTCACACATCACCACTTTTTGCGGGAAGGGCCACAGCTCGAAGCCCCGGGGCTGCCCGGCAGCTTTTCCAGCACACTTGGCAGCAGCTGGAAAAGTGGGTCACTCGCTGGCAGCTGAGTGACCCCGTTCCAGGCGGGATTGCAGGATGTGTCCCAACCTTTGGGGAACGGCAGGGTTTGTTTGCTGTCGGGGAGGTGCGGGTTATCAGCTCGGCGGGGAGCGGAAACAACCCAGCGGGGCAACTTGTGTGAGGATAAGCAAAGATCCAGCAGCCCTGGGGCGGCCGCTCCCCCTTTCCATGGGAGGCTGTCTCGGCGCAGGCATTAAACCTTATTAACCTGCCGCAAAACAGCGACCAAGCCTTCTGGCACATCTGGAAATGTATAAATGAAGTCTGGGGCGCCGTCATCCCCACAGGGGAGGCTCCGCACATCACCTCAGCCCTGTGCAGCCGGCTGGGCACCATGACACCGAAATGGCACGGGAGACAAAGCTGCAACCGGGCTTTTCACGCCTCCCGGTGTGGTCCCGGGGAAGAAGGCTGCTGGAAAGCGCCCAATTCCAGCCATTTTCGCAGCGGGTTCAGCACTGCCAGGCCTTCCGCGGGTCGCCTCAGGCTGCGCGGGCTCGTGAGGGAGCTCGGTGGCCGGAACGCCAACGCCGCCATTTCCTGTCGCCCCTCGGAGCCCTGAGGCGGGCGGGCGTGAGGGGACACCTGAGGCAGCGCCCACCGAGATGGAAATGGCGCCAACGCCCGGCACCATCGCCCTCCGTCCCCCTCACCGCCTGCGGCCGCCTCCACACCCGTGCCCGGAGAGCGGAGGCGTGAGGGGGAGAACGCTGTGTCAGCTCTGCGTCCCCTCATCACCTTTGCGGTGAGGTGGGCTCAGCCCTCCAGACAGAGAGAGGGCAAAGAATCCCCCGAGTGCAGCTACTGACTCCGATTTCTTTTCTCTCAGTACCCACTTAGCTCGCTATGGCCATCGCTTTCTAAAAATTGTGACAAAAGCATCTCTCCAAGAGGCTGGCGGGTGCTTTTGGCACATCTAGGCAGTTCCAGGGCTCCATTCCAGCCTCACAAGGCATCAGCCACATAGAAGTGTACTTCCTACAGATTTCAGTGCATTTAAAATCACCTCGCAGAGATAAACCTCACACAATTAACTTGACACAGATAAAATTTTCTTGTCACAGTGGCACTATGTGCCGCATTAGACCTTACTGCAATGAAAGGGAATTTTAACATGAAAACAAACCCCTTTAAGTTATCCTTAAAAACAAAAAACTGCACCAATGGAATCTTAGAAGAGCCCAAAACGCAATTCAAGCATCCAGAGATCACTATTTAATAATAGTCGCACATGTGCACGCTGTGCTGCAGCCTGTCATACTGGGTTGTGTCCTCAATGACTCGCAGCATCATTTCAAACCCGTCAGCATGCCAGGAGCTGCTTTAGGGGAGATGCCAACGATTTTCACCATCGGTTCTTTCTACTTTTCCCTTCCACCACCACCCCTCCCCCCGCCCCAAAGAGCCAGCTTTCACACAAACCCCAAACCCCATTTTTCTTCAGGTCGCTCTGAAGAAGATGCTGTTTTGACAGCATTGTGCATTTTCCCTCTTGCGAGTCCATGGAAGCCCTGCCAAAGAAAGTGATATATGGCCAGAAAGAGACCCTCAACCTCACCCTAATTAGAAGCCTTCACTATTCAGCAGGGTTTCAAGAGGACAGAAGCCTGAGGCAGCTGGATGGGAATACGAACCATACCATGCTCCAGCAGCTTTCTCATATTCATCCAGTGACCGAGATCCATCTGTTTATCATCAGCTGCAATACAGTCAGAGACAAAGTGTATTGTTAATAGGGTGTGTTTGAGAGAAAAGTCACAAGGAAGTGCCCTAAACTAAGTGATTTCTGAAAGTAATGGCTACGGAGTGCATACCACACAGTAGCACTGTGCTAATGGATATTTTTCTTCAGTCATGGCCATTAACTGTGTGGTTTTGCCAGAAAGATCCAAAAATAAAATAGAAGGGGTGGCAAAGCACCTTATCTAGATAAGATATTTCAGTTTCTAACTAGTTCTAGCTTTGATTCCTTTTTCTTGTAAGGAAGACAGGATTTGCCACATGTTATCAGTCCAAGAGCTCCTTTTGGCCACATGCTTGACAGTAACTCTGGACAATACTCCAGAGCATACTGAATGTTCTCCGAGTAACATGATTACATATACCCATTCCAAAGCATTAATTAGCTTGCTTCATCATCCTTACTCAAGTTCTTGTCTCTCAAATAACATATCATATATCTCAAATAATCATATATGACTGTTATAATATGTGAGTAACTGTTGTCACATAATGCATGTTGTTTAGAAGCTGGGGATTTTGCTTTTAAGGCTATAATCCTGTTCTGTTCAGCACTGTATGGAAAGGAGAAGGAACCAGGAAGGAAACACCACCATATTTTCACTAAGGCACTGTGAAAATGCAGCTGACCTGATGCCACTGAGGGATGTCCCATTCAGAGTTTGGATACTGGATCAGTGGAGAGTGACAGATTATCTGCTGCTAAAAAAGCACTGAATAGCCACCAAAGTAAGTTATTGTGGGGTTTTTTTAATTAATAACTATGTAAGGGGATGTCAGAATTCTTCCTAGTCTAGGCCTTCATAGAGCTACTTGGACTTGTATCAAGTGTGGTGCCCCTTGGAGATAGGATGAAAAGCTGGACACTATGGAGCACACAAAATGCAATCTGATCAGCAGAAGGCTTTCAGTCCTTGAAGCCTCTAAAATTCAGGAATAGAGACACCTTGCATGCAACACACCCAGGGTTATTTTAAAATCAAAGGTTATAGGGTGGGTTTCTTTTTTTTCCTGTTGCCCTTGTTTCAGCTTTCAGAAATTTAATGATGTTCCATGCTATCAAAGCATTCATTCATCATCTTGATTTCTTGCCCCTCCCATTGTAAACTCTATTCTACCACCTTTTCCTTGCTTCCATGCAGTCACTGTTCTGAGCAGGCTCACAGAGAAGACTGTCTGGAGGCAAACAGACACTCGGGTAACTTGAGCAGATTAATTAGTTCATCTGGTACCAGCGGTTTTATAAGGATGCTTGTTTCATAAGTTTGTGCGCTTATTTCATGAAAGGTAACGATCATAAAAATTAGCAGTTTTCTTTCCTGTACAGAAAACAGAAAAAGATGGTTTTGTTTGCTAATAGAAGCTTGAATGTCTGAGTTTGAAGTCAGGGTAGAAGTAAAAGCTCGAGCTGGACCTTTTCCAACAGGACCTAAACCCGGAAGAATTACAGCAACCTCGTGATCCAGTTATATAATGCTTGCCAGTGCCATGTGGAGTTATTTCTAAGGATGATGTCACACTTTGCTCTGTGGCCCTGTTCTGTGAGGTGATTTTCACAGCAGGTTCAGGCTGCCATCTACTATTGGAATGGACTGCACTCACAGTCCTGTTCAAGAGGTCATTTAATCACAGCTACCTCTCTGCTCATCCCAGCAGCTTGTGCTTGGTTTAAGCACCACTTCCAAGTAGGGCTGCAGCTCTGACCTGAATAAATCAGGAGCTGGGGAATTTATCACTTTCCTTGGTGGTTTATTATAGTGGTTATTAAACATCCCTGCTAAAGATACATGCCTGTGCTCTGAGTTATCTGGTTTCAAATTCAGTCTTGTGACTTAGCCAGCTAAGTTGCAGAGCCCTTTAGTGCATATTTCCTCTCCACTAAGGCGTTTAAAGTGCTGTAATCAAGTCACTCCTCAGCCTTTCTTTGTGATAAGCTAAATACGTGGAATTCTTGATCTCTTTCTCTCCATGCAAAACACAAGCTATTAAACCAGCTCCCAGGCTTTCTGCACTCTCCCATCTTTCAGCATCCTCTTAAAAGCACAGGCAGCTAGAGGGAATGCTGTACACTCTGGTGCATTAGGTGTCCCCTCTGAGCTCCAAATCCCTTCCCAGATATTTTATGGGGTATAGGCCCCCTTTAGGAGGCATGAATGTGGCTCCAGGCTATCCACCCCTTAAATTTGTGTATCTTGTTTTCTGACAACCAAGGAGTCTCCTTCACACATTTTCCTACAGTGCAGGACTGCACAGATGTAGCATGGCCCAAAAAGGTCCTTTGAGCTCTCTCCCATTGCAACAGTCCTGACACTTTTCCCTTCAGCTTCCACTGGAATTGCCACCAAACCACCATTAAATGGCAGCGCACTTCAGATTAAAGGAAATAATCTCCGATTTAGTTTGTGCTGCAGATGACTTTGGGAGGAAAAGCACATTCTGACAGCTGCTTCCATTTCATTGTGCTTTTTTGTTTTTGAAAGAGAGAAGACCATTTGTTTTCAATTTGTCTATAAATAATAGAGGAAAACACAGCTGAGGGGCCCAGTGTGATTTTTATAGAACGTTCATTTTTAGAAATCTGATAAGCTTAACCACATATGTTTGAAATCACAGTAATATAAAATAGAGAACTCTAAAAAAAAACCCCTACTTGTCATGCAATCTATTATTTATTTTATCTAGTACTTAGCAGCATTTGTCAAATATTGTGTGTTGGGGGCAACTTTGGACCTAAATTCTGAACACATGGAGAAGTATCTTGCGGACGGAATTAACAGATTAAGACTTAAACCTTTATGAGCTCAGAACTGGGGAGTTTTTCCCTGAATTGAGAGTGACCTCACAAGCCAGCATGACAGTTAATTAGCTCCTGTTTATCCAAGTGAGCCAGGAAGGCAATGGACTACACCTGAATTCCACTCAAGCTGTGTTGGTACAGGTCAGATCTCAGAAACTACCAGTGACACTGGTGATATCTGTTCCCCAGCCACAGCACAACAGCAAACCCCTTATTTCTAGTCCCCCTATTTCCTCAGAAAGACCATATTTAAAAATAAATAAGTAAGTAAATAAAAGAGGTGAGTTATGCCACTCATGTACCAAGAGAAAATCCCCCAACCTGGAGTATTTAGTATTTTACCTGGCCATTCAGAGCATTGCTGATTTACAGTGCTGATCTATGGTACAGCAATCTCAGGAAAAGGGGACAGATAATGTAGCTCAGATGTAATATTATGCCTTAGAATGTTAAACTCTCTCTTCCCACTCCTAGCACTATAAAAATTGTTCATGACCCTGTTTGTCTTCTGCTTTCCTGAAGTGCAATCACATCATGTCACACCCATGCCATGTAACTGATGTATCATGAAGTGTTCATCACTAGTGTGGCATTAAAGGATATTTCTGATCTGACTTGAATTTTTAATGCAAGTGGGTGAAGCCACAGGAAATGGTGTTGTTGGAGAAGGGCTGTTTTCAGCTGGATCGTAGCGTGTGAAAGCTGCGGGAAGCCATTAATAAGCAGAAGGGTTTTATTGCAGAGGCTCTGGCCACTACCTTGTAAGGTCTCCACAGCATCAGAAACCCAGCCTGTTTGTATCAGCACAGTGCCTGGAAGAGATACAGCAGCCTGGAGAGGCTCCTAAATCTTCACAGGAGGTTGCACTTCTAAGTGCAACTTCCTATATAAGGAAGCAGGCTCTGTGCTAAAGGAAAAGCAAGACTTACGGGAAGATTTGAGGACGTGAGAACACTTCCCATGAGACCAGTTGGCTGGAGCCATCTGTCCAACATGGGGAATACTCATAAGAGCTCATAGGAATGATCAGGCAGCAAAAAGGTGTTTGCCAAGGGGCTCAGGGCACTGCAGCAATCATCCCTGTCCTTTCATCCACATCAGATTCCTCCTGAAGGAGCAATGTGGGGTACCAGAGGTGGTTATGGGGGAGTCCGAGGGGAAAAGAATGGGACAGTAGCCATTCCCACTGCTGGCTGTGCAGGGTAAGCTCAGCTTTCAAACCTTTAAGAATTCCTTTCTCCTCTGTTCCACAGAAAGGCCTGACAAACTAACAGTGATACAGAAAGATTCCTGCTTAAAAAAAAATGTATTTCCTACAGTTTTGATGAGCTGGTGTTTGCCCAGTACACTCAGCTACAGTGTGTGCTGTGACAGCACGAATTGCAGATATATCACATCCAGACTTCCAGAGAGACAGAAGGGGAATTGCCGTGTCCACGGTCTTCCCAGACTTCCCTCCAGGTGCTGTGCTGGCAGCAGGCCCTGCTGCTCCCTAGGGAGGCAAGCAGTGCTCTTGACTCAGACAATGTTAGCAGACAATAACTAGTCATTTCAAGAATATGTTCTGTTTTCAGATAAACACAGGCAGAACATGATGAAACAAGATCTTTTTCGCAAAGGAAGCTGCCCTGCTCTCACTGGACTCAGTCCTGATTGCACTTGCTAAGACATCCAGCCATTACTGGAACCTAAGGGGAGTGTTTAGCCAAGTGCATTAGGGCAGGAGGTTGCTTAAAGACCTTGGCTTTAACCCCCAGTGATTTCGGAGCACTGAGTTTAAAACCACCCACCACGCTGTCTGTGTTTGTAGTATATTGATTCACATTGCCCACGTACACACCCTGGGAGGACATGACAGATTTGTTCCTGTCATCTTTTACCACTCCTTAAGGAAAATATGTAACCAGCATCCCACCTGTCACATACTGAGTCACCTCCCGGTTAAATACATTTCTTATTTGTATTTTTTTCTATTCAGCAGATAAACATGCCTCATTTGTCAGCACAGTCACTTCCTCAGGAAAAGCACTGAAGGTTATGCTGTATCAGAATGCAGATCACCCACCAAAACACTTGCTGTAAGACAATTGCTCAGACTTTAGGAACAAAAAAGGTGCTGGGACCGATTTCAATCAGGTGCTGCAGGAAGGGGATCCTCTTAGGCTGGAAAGGGAATAGCTGAGTTGGCGTGGTGGCCGGTTTGGTCACCCAGAGTGAACATCCTGCTGTCATGCAGAATTGAATTGTGATGGTTTTACACACTGCAGTGCATGGAAAGCTGTCCATGAGCCATGGGAGCAGGGAGCTCCCTGTGGGCCTGAGCAGCTCTCAGCATCCCACAGGCACTAGGTCCCCACCCAGGCCAGGAGGTCTGAACCAGGAGCAGGAATGGGCTGCACAAGTTCCCAACATTACTACACGAGCTACTACTGAATTTTATTTGCAAAGTTAATTTTTCTTTCCCCCTAAGAATCTCCATTCACCAAGCCTCACGTTACAGGGAATTATTGTCAATTCATAGAGGGGTGTAAAGTTTAGGGATTATAAATCAGTTGTTTGCTACAGCTCTTGGGGCAGTCTGGCAGCAGAATTAGGAGCAAGTTTGGCATTCCCACTATCTTGGCTCTGTGCGTTAATCAAACTTTATGTAAGATGAAGGAGGCCCAGGAACTTGCCGTACTATCTCTAATGTCAGGAACTGATTACACAGGCACCAATGCTTCTTGTTCTTGCCAATACAGCTCCAGTCTGATAGAAAATTATTTGACTGAGGGCTGGTTCAGAAAGGAGCCATAAACAGATAATACACATGACTACAGGAACCAAGAACCTAATCTCTGATGGTTATTTCCCAAAGTAAATATTTAAATAAACTAACATCTGAAAAATAATAAAATGTAATTAGAGATAAGCAAGGTTATAAAAGTTATATTCTTGTAGGCTGCAGGAAATTTTACTTCCAAATCCCCTCAGCATACAATGGGATTAAAAAGTCACTGCGATAGAAATAGATTATAACCCAAGAGCAGATTTCCTCTGAATATCAAAAAGCACTTCCTGCAATGGGAAATTGTCAACAGACCCACGTAGTGGCAAAACAAGGGTTAGTTTATTACATGTGGATATCCTGCCAATATATTTGCACCTGCTTACAGCCTCCAGATTGATTTACAACCACAAAGGAAGGCTTCAACTCCCTCGTCATGAAAGGTGCATCTCTTATCCTTTATGAACTCTCACACATCTTTACTCTTGCCTTTTTTTCTCTTAATGTGAAAAAAGTCTTATTTTTCCGCCCTCAAACTTCCAGGCTGCCATTCCTGCATTTCAAAAATCACCGTTGATCTGTCTGCCGCCGTCTTCCCTTTATGTTCTTTAAACCCTCCAAAAACAACATGCCGAGATAGAAAAAGAAAGGAGGAAAGAAGGAGGAAAGAAAAGAAGGAGGAAAGAAAAGAAGGAGGAAAGAAGGCAAGAAATTTCTAACAGCGCATTTTATCCCCATAACGGGGGAGTAGAGGTCGCAGTGAACCGCAGCCAGGCTGAGCATCAGCCGGGCTCTGCGGGCTGCCAGCTCCGTCATCTGAGCTCGGGGAGGAAGAGGAGGAGCTGGGGCTGCAGCAGGTGCTGTGCTTGAATTCATAAGCGCAGTGACCCTCCCTAGGAGCATGGCAGGAATTTCAAATGGGATTAGCCACCCGGACAAGGGAAAGGTCATACTTGACATTTCCACTGGAAATTCTAATGCAAATAGACCTCTGATACTCATGACATTTTTTTCACACACATCTAACAGCCATACATATGTAAAAGGAAAATTATAAAATGTGATGACTAATTTATGTAAATCTCATAAAGGCCCTAAGATCGCGGGCTGAGCACATAGAAACATTAGTCAGACGAAGGAGCACATGATTGTATTCCCCTTTTATTTGCTACCATTTTAAATTGGTTTATTTTGATAGGGTTATTATTTGTTTAGCTTTCAAAAGGTGCTCAGTGCCTGTACAAGGGGTATAGGACACAGAGCTCGTAGTAAGGAGCACAGTGATCTCTCGGCTTTATTTGGAAGGGTTTTGGTTATTGCCCTGAGGGTGGGAGCTGAGCAAGGCAGAGAGACTCTCTAGGAAGCCAAGGATTTTTACAGCCTACCTCAGGCTTGAATATTTACACTGAATATTACACTGAAAAATCTCGGCTGAACACCCAAGGAAAATGTGGATTTTTGGAATTAGATCCCAGTGCAATTCAAGTAGGATACTTGCAACATGAAGATTACATGGAAAGTAGTTCTACAGCAAAGCTTTTCTCACCTCAAGGAGCCTTAACCAGAGCATGAGCATTGCAATATATTCTCACACTTACAGCTGTTTCCACCATATATCTTGATAAGCAAATTTCCTTATCAGTTGTGCTCTGAGGTCACCAAATCAGACAGAAATGGAGCGTTTTGGTTAACCTACCCAAAGAAGAAAATTAAAGCTGTCAGGCTGAACGACAGCAGAGTGGCTGGAAATTTTGGTTGTCGAGCTTTTGTTGT
This sequence comes from Trochalopteron elliotii, assembly GCA_024734555.1. Classification (NCBI taxonomy): domain Eukaryota; kingdom Metazoa; phylum Chordata; class Aves; order Passeriformes; family Leiothrichidae; genus Trochalopteron; species Trochalopteron elliotii. The sequence goes on from JANPWX010000183.1 coordinate 5,076,242, forward strand.
TGCTTTACGCAGCAGACTACGCTGCTCAGCAAACCTGTGGTGAGCAGAGCTCTGAGCTATCTGCAGGTCTCCCAGTATGGGCAGGAAAATAAGTCAAAGCTAAATGTAAACTAAGTAGAGAAAACCCAATTCTCTCAGCATCTTATTCAAAGTTTTGTTTTCAACACAACCAGGAGAAGTTCTACCCCACTTCCCATCATCGCCCATTTTATTTTAATATGTCTATTTCTGCACTTTTTTATTATTCCAAAGGACAGTGCCTCGTTTTCCTCAGTTTGGGGGTTGAGGAAAACATTTATTAAACTCCCTAAAGCTTGTTTATTTTTCTTAAGCCTAATTACCTGCCCGCAATGACTTGATTTTGTTTATTACGAGTTTTAAAATGACAAGTTCATCTGCCACCGGAAAGCAGCGCTGCTTTAGCGACAATGAAAGGCCGCAGTCCTGCAAGCACTTACGCATATGCTTCACGTTTTGCATGTAAATAGTCCCATTGACTAAATCCCCGTTCTTTGAAAGGGAAGAAAAGGCTGAAAGGCAATCATTGTTTTCCCAGGCAAACAGTGCTGGAGAAGAAAGGAACAAGTTAGGAATATAGAAAATTAACTCATTTCCCCTCGCCCACAACACGCATGCATATCCTGAAACTCCTGAATTTACTTCAACTATCTAAAGTCTCTTCTGTATGCAGCCTAGTTTTTCAGTGTCTTAATGCTTTGTTAGTTTTCCAAGGCAATTTATTTAGGGAGCTCTGACATGGCACAAAAAGACTTTTAAAAGATAATTCAAGAGAAAACATTTTGAGCAAGCAAAGACCAGCTCTGATATTCAACCTCCTCTATATTTAAAAAAAAGGGGGGCGGGGGGTTGGGAACTCAAACAACTATCTAGGAAGGAAAAATGTATTTCGACACTGTAGAAATTAAATAATTCAATACAATCTTCCCCTGAGCTTCCCAGTTAGCCCCATTCCCATTTCATCCGACCTGGATGACAGCAGGTGTATTGCTTCAAGTTAAAGTCACCCTAGGCTAGACATGGCAGCTCTGATCATAGAATCACAGAATGGCTTGGTTTGGAAAGGATCATTTAATTCCAACCCCCTGCCATGGGCAGGGACACCTTCCACTATCCCAGGTTGCTCAGAGCCCCATCCAGCCTGGCCTTGAACACTTCCAGGGCTGGGGCATCCACAGCTTCTCTGGGCACCCTGTGCCAGGGGCTCGCCACCCTCACAGAGGAGAGTTTCTTCCTTGTGTCCGATCTAAACACACCCTCTGTCAGTTTACAGCCACTCCCCCTTGTCCTGTCGTGTGTTGTGAGCAAAAAGTGTCCTAGAGGATAAGAAATCTCCTGAGTTCCCTCTCTAACCAAGGAGGAGCAGCAGCTCACAGCCTTCACCTGAAGCCCCCTCCCCTGCAAAAGAGAATGGAAAAGACCAAGTTTGGGGATTTTTTTTGCCTGTATCTGCCTTACAGCAGCCCAGCCAGAAGTGCTGACGTCCATTTAAGACGCTGGTGCTTGGGCACAGCCTGTGAGCCCCGTGCTGCAGCCCAGCCCAGCGTCCCACGAGGTGCAGCCTGTGGGCAAAGAGGTGTGGAACAGATCTGAAAACAACATTACGGAGGGCCGTGGGCAGCTCATTAACAGCAGCACTGACATCAGCCAGTGGAAATAGTCCCCTGTTACAAACACACACACACACATCACACGTGAGTTCCTACGCTGAAAACCAGATCTGCTGCTTTGCCTCACACTGGCTCATGCTTTTTCCGCTTGATAAAGACTCGTGAGTTACTCTGAAGCTTCTTCTATCACCGACTTCTTTCAAACCTGACTGAGTAACTATTGTACCACCACCACTGAACCCACATAAGAGATTTGGCAAGTGGAAAGAATTAAAATAAATTTGCCAGTATGAATTTTCCTATAGCTGTTCTTCATCAATTCTCATTAAAAAAAAAAACCAAACTGGACTTAACTTGCACAATTTAGAACCAATATAAAAGCAAATTAGGCTGGAACTAATGTTTTGAGGCTCCTTCCAATCTAAAATATTCTAAGATGCAGAATGCTTATCACAGGAATAACTTCAGCACAGGGGAGCAGTCATTGCTGGGATTACAACCAACAGATATGGTGACAGATATGGGTTCAATTAGCACAGCCTTTGTTAATTGAAGAGTTCTTGTAGCCTGGAGAGCTACAGCTGGTACAACCTCTGCTTCTCAGGTGCCCTCAAGTTACCACCTGACAAATCTTCCAAGCACTGCAACTGAATCTATACAAACATTTCAGCGTTTCTTACTGTCCAAAGATGACACTTCAATGGATAAAACAGGGGCATGAGGGAAAAGAATGCATGGAATTAATTTATAATCATAAGCAAACTCTTCCTCACAGAGAAGTCCTGTGCCATCTAACAGTGGTGGAACCAACAGGCTTGTGGAACAGACTGCTCTGAGAGCCAGGAGAGCCCAGGTGAAGGTCCCTGCTGCGGTGGCACCTTGTCTGGACACCATTCCTCACAGGATTCCAGCAGCTGGAGCCCAGACAGGCAGGGAACAGAGCTCCCAAGCTGCCTTCGTGACACAGAACGTGTCCAATTCACACCACAAACATTCCTGTGATTTGCCAGATGAAAGGGTGGCCTTGACAGAATTAAAAGCTGCTGATGAATCAGTGAGGCCAAGAGAGCTGATGCAGATTTTTTTTTTAAAGGTTACTATTCAAGGAAGCAGTGTAGTGCACAGCAGTAACAAAAGGATTGTGGTAACCAACAAATTATTCCCTGGAGAAAAATCCTCCAAAATTGGGTAGTGACAGAATCCAATCAGGGTTAAAAAAAAACAACAAAACAAAACAAAAGAAACCCCCATAGACAAAAAAAACCACCAGACCCAAACACAAAGAATAAAATCCTCGTTCAGGTGTACTTATTTTTTTCTTTTTAATGTATTAATTTTTTATTTTGCCAGACTGCCTAAGATTAAGCTGTCTTGAACACTGAAAACCTACCTCCAAAAATACCCCCCAAAAATAGCTTTCTTGATTTTAGCTTACAAATTACTGAATAACCCACAGACCACCAGCTTCTCTCCTGATAGTTCTAAGTCAGTCCAGATCAAGCTGGATGGGGAGGGGAAAGGCAGGTTTGGGCTTTGTTTGATTTGGTTTTAGGCTAAAGCTCAAGGTCCATTTATTTAGGAAGGAGATTCCCACCCCCCAAATACAGTGTATTTTAAGTTCAGTAGAAAATAATAATAGAAAAATAATACAGGTGAATACAACCCATATGCCAAGTGAGTTGTAATGCACGCTCAGTTCTAGGTTTTGGGATTAAAATTTCTCAAGAAAGAATTTTCTTTTCCTCTTTTACTGCATTTTACAGAATTTCCATTACTTTCCTTAAATACTGACTTTTTTGTCTACAGGTAACTGCTAAGATTCCCCTTTCTAAATCTATCAAAGCTGCATTTTGGAGAAGGATCAGTTATTTCCTCCAGGGCCTGAGAGCCTCTCCCTGAAATAACTCCTCCAGCCACCCCTTGAGTAAAACACTGAGCTCCACGCCAGCTGGAGGCTTTGGGGGCAGGTTTCAGCTCACCTGCCTGAGCAGGCAGGCACAAAAACCCCTAAGGAGAGGAACAAGGAGCAGTCTTGCCCCTTTGCCTTCGCCGGGGATCCGAGGGCTTGGAAAGGAACGCGCAGCGGTTCGCATCAGTGCGCGAGATGAATATAAAACCCAAACCAAAACACGATTTGTTTTTCAGTTTATTAAAGGAAATGTTTTCATATAATTAATCATGGTCCGCGAGGCCGCTTTATCCAACGCCGTTCCTCCCTACCCCCGCCATCCCACACGGAGCCTTAGCCGGACTAAAATTCTGCAAAGCCTTGCATTGTTCTCCCTGACACCGGATCAGCGGACACAAAAAAGCAACTGCCAGCTCAAAAGCAATCCGGCGATAGAGCCTGGTGCTATCTAATCAAGGGCAAAAGGTCACTTCCGAACAACTGGGCAATAAAAGATTATTTCCAGCCACAGAACAGAAAGGCCCAGTGGTGGATGCTTGAAAGAGGGGGGTGGAAGGAGGGCAAAAGGGCTCCCGTCTGTGGGAGGAAGTGCATTGAATAAAGCCAGCAGACGGGAACCATCTGGCTTTGTGCGTGGTCTGTTCTTCAGAGGAGAGAGAAAGCCCCCTCAGCAGGGCCAGTGACTCTGTGCAATGATTCAAACTTTTCTTCTTCTTCTTCCTTTTTTTTTTTTCCTTTCTCTCCCCCATCAGTTCTAAAGCAGCTTTCCCAGGCACCACAAAATTGGAGACGAGAACTTTCCTAACGGGCGGATGGACACATCTTATCAAGTGCAAGCTGCAAGATGGAGCCCATGTTTTAATTTGGTCATGAGAGATGGCTCTTATCAGGGAGCAAGGCCTGAGGATGACCAGGCAGGGCTTTTTTTGTTTGTTTTGTTTTTAAGGATGGCTTCAGAAGAAGCCTCCCAGAGACTCAGCAGACTCAAATTCCCAACCCACCCAGTACACCGAGTTTTGGTTGCATTTTTAAACAGCAAACGGCACTTCCAGCAGCATCACCTTTATTATGTATACCTCATGCATTTCCCCCCTTCCTCTCTCTCTCCCCACTTGTTATATGGCCTCACTTGAATGAAAGCAAGAAAATAAAAGGGCCAGATTACATTCAGTCCAGTTGCCATGGCCTGTGGGAGGGCAGAATTGCAAACACTTCAGTACAAATGGTACAATCCCTCCTCCCTCCCCTCAGCCCTGCAGTTGTCCTCCATGTCCTCACTTTCCCTTGCTCCGCGGTTCGCACCGGAGGCCTTTGGCACTCGGCGGTGAGGAGCTGAATCTATTCAAGCACCCAGACACCTCCTCCGTTCACCAGTGAATTAACTTTAAGCATGCAAATCACACTAATCCAGAATTCACAGGAGAGGAAGTCAGGAGGGTTCCCAGTGGTCTGGGAAATATTTTTCCTTTCGGGAAGGGAAGGGGAGGGGGGGGTCATTGCACTCCTCTTTAGAGCTCGCTGCAGGTCACTCTGGCTCATCTCAAAGGAAGTTTAGTTCAGAGGCTCAGCTTGACATTCATTGGTTTCTAAATCGGAACCTCTTGAGCGATTGTCCCAGCAATCCCAGGGATTGGGGCCTGAGCAAATAGCCCCCGACTAATTCTGCTGTACTAGGGGGGAAACGAAGCAGTTAAATGTCCAGTTTATCAACAGAAAACAACAACTGAGCCTTTGTCCTAACAGGGTGCAGGAGGAAACCGTTTTGCAGGGCTCATCTGCATGAGAAACCCGGGCAGCTGGGAAACACCGACATACGGCTTGGGGGGAGATCCACAAGACATTGGAGGAGAAAAACGTTCCATACATCGGCTTTCTGTACTGCCACCTTCAAAAAGGAAGCAAAACTCAGGAATTCTGAGTAAGTCAGACGCAGCTTGACAATTGTGAGCCTTTGTTTTAAACGGAAAAAAAAAAAAAATCGACACGAAAAAAAACCCACAAAGCAAAAGTTTAAATTGAAAACCTACACAACAGGTCCTCTGCCACAGCCTATTTGTTAGAGAATGAAAAAAAAACCTCCACTGCCAACAGCAAGGTGACCAAATGGCCAAGCCAACAGCTCTGGTATTTGTTCTCTACAGCTCTGCGAGCTGAGGCAGTGCAAAGACACCAGTGTTTCTGCTATAATCTCACCAAACAGACAGGGAAATGCAGGATGCAGTTTGGAGATGCAAAGCCAAAAAGGAAAACCATGGAGTTGAAATGGACCTATTATAAAGTGGGTTAAAAAACCCTAATGTCACTCCTCCTGCTCCTTTTTTTTCTTTTCCCTTGCCACTCAGTACTGATCTATTCTCAGTTTTACTTAGCTAAGGGTTTCTTGGCAGTCACAGGCATTTTTCCTCTAAGGATTTTTAGACACCCAGAAGTGGTTGGAAAAGCACAAGCAAAGGACTTACCCACCACGTTCCCTGCCTCTCCAAGAGCTGAGCAAAAAGCCTTGCCCTATTATTGTTCAGGGTGAGGTCTATAACCCATATAGCAGACATGGAAACTGCATTCCACTGGCTCATCAAACCTACTGGGAAAACAGCTTGAAGGTGGGGGGCGGGAAATCCCAAATGTAAAGCAGGTGAGCCTCAGGTTAAGACAGCTGCTGCTTTAACAGCCACTTTCAACACTTGAGAAAGTGAAACCACTTACTGGAACAACAAGGCTGTGTGCAAGGAGGAGGGGAGGGCTGAGAAAATGTGTCCCTGGAGCAGACCCTTTAGGGACAGGCCAAGGCGAGATGATGAGGTTATCACCAGGAAGATCACAGCCCCGAACTGCAAGGTCACAACCTGCAGGAACTTAGACAAAGCTTTTAAAGAGAAGCAAATCCAGCCTTTTCCAGAGTGCCCCAAAAGAGAAACCCACCCAAAGGGACACTTCCATGGCCCAGCGGTGCAATATTCACATTCCAGCCACGACGGAGCCAAACAGCTTCACTGCAATGGGGGCAGCTCCTACTCCCACGTACCATGATTAAAAACCTGGAGACTCACAGTTGTTTCAGAGCTCCCCTGGCATTCTTTGAGGGCAGAGCATGCCCTGTGCTGAGCAGCCGCCCTGCTTTCCACTCCACTTAGCATTAATTACAAGCCTCTTTCTTGGATAGCTGGGCAGCTTTGTGGTTCAAGGGGGAAAGGGGGAAAAAAAAAATAAATCTCATCCTATTAAGTGTAGCCCAGCGACCAAAAGTCTCTGAAAGATAGGAAACCCTTCTCAGTGTGAACAAGCAGGAGAACTGCAATTTAAAATACAGGTTTTAATTGCAAGTGGCATTTCCAAGCTACCCTGCTCCTGGGGCCACCTCGATGAGGGTCAGGCGTGCTATCAGACAGTTAATACCCTCGAACAAACAGCTTCCCACTCCCAGCCACAAACAGGGTTTTAAACATGCCACATTTGTATCACAAAAGGCAGTCAAAGCCCCTGTCCTTGCAGGAGGCTGAGCTCTACTTAGGCACCCAACAAAGACTAACTTGGTAAGAACCTCCGTTTAGTCTCTCTAGCTGACTCAAACCCAGCATTTTGCTGGGAGCAGATTCTGTAATTCTCCTCCCAAGTCCCTGTAGCTAATCCAGTGGAGTTCCAGAAGGGATGCAGGAGAACAGCACAGCTCTCCCATCATAAACTCTTGGGTTTAAGGCTGCAGGTCTTAGGGCAAGCCTGAAGGAGATCAAGGCCATACTATGACCTGCCTCAAGAAGAGCGGGCCTGCTTAGTACTCTTCTATATAACCAAAGGCTCTTGTCCTGGGTGTCCCCTCCACTGTGGGTAGTTTGGGCCTTCTAATTCTGGGCAGCATCCCAGGTGCTCTCAAGGGGCAGAAAGGAGTTTGCCACCAGCTGAGTTGTTCAGAGCTTTCTGGGCAGATTTTTCCATTTTACCCTGAACTTACAGACTCTGGAGCATTGGTGTGCCGTGTTCTCAGCATCCTCACTGGCTTAGCCAACAACACACACTGCCATGGCTTGCTGATGTGGGATCCTCTAGGTTTGTAACCTAAGGAAAATACATGCCAGTAATCTACTGTACAGATGAGGCAAGCAATTGCTGTTCCTTACATCCAGATGTAAATCAAATGGTTTCCTGCCTAAGTCTAGATAAGAATATAACCCCCAGGCTATGGACCACCTGACAGCACCGGGTCCTTTTGTTAAGGAAATGACTGCAGATGACTCAGTGCTTTCACCTGTTCTCCTTTGCCAGGTAGCATCTCCTCTGCATGGCTGGACTGAGCTGAGGCTTCAGCAGAAACTTGGAGCTGAGACTCCTTAGACAAGAAATTCCATCTGGGGTCTGGCTTTACAGGCCATCCCTGCATTTCCAGTGCAGGAAGGCAACAGAGACAGAGCCCCCTCTACCCAAAACATTCCCTTTGCAACCATATCCTGGTGAGATCTGGCTCCTGCACTTGGGGAAGTGCTTAACTCCAGGTTTTGCTGAGCCTGACAGTCTTTAGTCTCCAGCCTGTGCCATGGCCTGTGGCAGTCCTGTTGTGAGAGACTGCTCTGAAAGCAAATTGATGGCAGAAGAAGGATGTAGGGAATTTTAAAAAGCATTTTCCCTTCTGACTCTGGTGTATTACTGTACCACCTTGTCCAACTCCTGTGTTGTTTTGTGGCTGTTGTCACTCACACTTTTCCTGTGTCACTGCTGCCCTTTCTGCCCATCGAGTGGGTTTTCTCCCTGGGATGCTTCCCCACCGTGGCTGCAGGCACAAACCCGAAAACTCTGATGTCATGTCTCGTTAACCCATCAAAAAGCGCCTTGTTTGAAACAGGGAGATGGGGTGAGGTCATCAGGAGTTGTAACCATTCTCGTTTTTTGGCACACCACCCTCCTTATCTGGGAGGCATTGCAGGGAGGGCATTGTAAAGGTTACATAAAATCAAAACAGAATCGTCAGGCGTTCCTCTCCCCGGCATTTGCTTTGGCAAATTTACATCCTCTGAAAAACATGATGGAGGCATCTGCATTTTCCTCGGCAGAGCATCATGTATGAGCAGGGCTGACACAAAGAACAGTCTGCCCAGGGGTGCCCAGGAGGCCTTAGAGGCAGGAGGGGAAAACCTTTGGTGTGCGCTGAGTGCACGTGCAAATATCCCCACGTGTCTCTGTGCCCACAGAATTCAGGAAGATGAAAGGATTATCCATCACACAGCTCCTGTCGGGGGAGACATTTTCATCATTGTTTTATTATATTATAGAATTGCATTGTCCATAAGCACACAAGAGCCAGAAAAACCCTTTGCCTTGGCATCTCACAAAGCACTGCTGCAGACTGACAGGTGGGAAAGGTGATGGGCATGTGCCTTGTTCATTCAGATCTCCTCTGTCTTCCTAAATTATCTGCAAGGAACTGGAGAAAGGGGGAAATAATGAGAATCCCCTAACAAACCTACCAGAGAGGCAGTTTTAAGCTTGGCTCCAAGCCTCTGCTCAGAATCTCTTCCTCCTTTTTTTCAGAGCTCAGTGGAGATGAGCAATGGAGGGCATGGGCATCCTTCCATCTGCTCCGGCTCTGGAGCAGAGATACATCCAAAATGTTGCAACTCTGTAATCCTTCTCTCCTTCTGGGATGGTTTCTATGGTAAGATTTACAACCTAAAACATATCACTGAATCATAGTAGTAAGAGGGGCAGCTGTGACAGGAAGGAGGAGAAACAGAAGTGTTTTACTGAGTCCAAGCCTTGCTTATGGTGAGAACAAGAAGCAAAAGTCATGCTCACAGTTAGAGCTAATGAAATTCTGCAATCCCCATGGGAAACTCAGAAACACAGGCATGAAAAGCAGAACTGCATCTTGTTTTCATTTATTTCTTAATACTTTGGTTACATGTTCAAATGCTACACTTGGATGGCGTGCAGGGACTGAATTTCCTCAGGTGCTGCTGGATACATCCCATTTTTAGTTTATAGCCCTGCATCCACGTCTGCAGTTCCAGCAGCCACCTACAGTGATGTGTTTTCAGGCAGGGAGGTAAGGAAGGAGAGCACCTCTAACACAGAGAGGCATGAGCCTCCCAAATTAGACACTGTCCATCTGCCCCAAACCATTTTTTGGATAAATTTTAATAACATTGCAAGGGCATCTCTTTTTATCTTCTTCGTAGGCATCCACAGCGCTTCATTAGCAAGATAAGATTAAAAAACAGCCACTTCAATCTTTATGTGGTAAAACAAGCTTCTGTATTTAAGATAAACTTTACAGAACAGGTGGTTTCCTAGAATGGAATATCCCCAAGAAAACGTTTAACTATCCTACATAAACGTCAACAAGGTATGAGAAGAGTGCACCTAATAAAGGAGATAGAAGCTACAATAAAAAGGGGCCCTAAATCAAAGAGCAGGTTCACACCAGCAAACACTCACACCCTGGGCTGATTGGAACAGGGCCCTCAGCATTGCTGGCAGCCCAGCAGCTCTTCTGGTGTGGCTTTTCCCTGCCTTTGCTTGAAGGTTTGACCCACACCATCACCTTGCTGGGGTTGTGGCCGGGACTGCGTCCACAAAACTGCCCGTGCGGGTTCTGTATTGGGAGCTCGGTGTGTACTTCTACCTTTATCAGCTCTTAAAAAGAAAAATGAAAAAAAAAAAAAAAAAAAAAAAAAAAGGGGGGGAGGCGGGGGGAACGCAGAGCAAACATTATCTATTGTTAATTACCTGTAAAGTAGGGCTTTTGCCACTTCCCCAGTTTCTAAGAGCTCTGAAGTGAAACCTGAAAGAAGCCACCCATTGTTTCCAATTGTGCAAGAGCCAGGAGCAAATAGGGCTCAAATTGCAGCTCTGAAAGGCAGCAGGAAATTGGCAGCCCGGTAATCTGCTCCCCACCATTCAGGGGAACAAAGGCGACATTCCTCCTCAAGTAGTCACCATTAGAAACCCAAGGCTGATCTATTTAGTAAGGCCCACAGAATAAATCTGTGGAAATAAAGAGTTTTAATTAGAAGGCCATAGGATATGGCTCTAGTTTCCAGCCCCGCAAGTAACATGTATTATTTCGGTTCTTACCTCGTTTCCCACATATCCAAACGCTGACACCCAGAAGTCAGCACCGCTGTCATGAAAAAAAACCACCAAAAAAACACAAACCAAAAACTAATAAATGTGGAAACTGTTCATTACAGGTGGATCATACCGCACAGTGTGCTGCACCAAGAACATTTCAAATTGGTCCATGCCTTGGGATTATATATCTTCCCCCTAGAGTATTAATAATCCTTCTAACCCACCACAGCCTCCCATCTATGGTATGTTTTAAATATTCTCCAGAAAAGTGCTGCAGTTGCCAGCAGGATGGTTTTTTTCCCTCCCTTCCTCACTCCTATCCATCCATCCATCCATCCATCCATCCATCCATCCATCCATCCCTCTGTGCAGAATGACTCAGTAATTCAACACTGCTGGTCAAAGGCTCCAGGTTGTGCCAGTGTCTCACAGCGTGGCTCCACACATCCCTCCAGCCCCAGTTTTCCCAGCAGCCAAAGAGAAGCATTTCCTTCAGAGCTGCTTTATCAGGCACGGTTAATTTAAAAGAATTTAAGTCCAAGCGAAAAATGCTCCGAGATACTTTGTAGTTTTTGCCACCTAAACAGGTAAAGTTGTCCCAACCCCAGTGTGTTAGAACTGTCAGGAGGGAGAGCAGATGAAGTTAACTCTTCCAGGGGATGTTATCTGCAGCTGGCTGTTGTGATGGATGACTCTGGAATTACCACGGCAAGTGCTCCTGCTCCAGTACAGGGCAAGGGATTAAAAGTGGAGATACAAGAATACAGACCCTAGAACTCCAGGTTTGAATGCCCATACAAAAACCTCTGTGGAGACTCCAGAATGGCAACTTCTATCTCTATCACTTGCTCCAGAGACCCTTTGGCTATTTAACACAGCAGGACTGGTGCATTTTCAACTCTTAACAGTATTTCCTCACATACTCTTGGCAGATCAGTAAATTCAAGCCCAGGTACAGCCAAAGTTTGGCAAAGTGCATACCTGGAGTTGAATTTCAGAACAAAACAAATCCGCAGCATCCAACTATCCTGTATTTCCCGCCCTGACTAAGCAGTTTCATCCTTACCTGGAATTGGATGAGATACAGGGCATGTAAAAATGTATTAAATCAAAATGTGCCTCAGTGACAGCACAGGTGCTCCTGTAGTCATAGCACATTTCATCCAGAAGAACTTTGCATGCCATGTAGAAAAATGAACAAGCGGAAAATTATTCCCTAAAAAGAAGGGGTCAGGTAAATGAGGCTGGATTTAGATAAGGCTTTGGTATAAAAAGAAGGTGCTGTGCAATCTCCCAATATCTGGGTTAAAGGAAAGCTCCAGCACTTCCCCCTTCCTTTCAGTTTATTCATTTTCATCTGGAAGTGTGCTACTCAGAGTGCACAGATCCAAAAACAACAAATCAGACATCACACAAGAAACAAAGCTTTGGAGAGAACCTTCACCAGGTCACGTAAATTCATCTCTTCCTCGTGCTTGGAGTGTGGAAGAGGAATCCTCTCGCAGCACTGCAAGAACTCTCAGGTGGTTTGGAAATTGAAGCATGTGCCAGAAAACAGGAGGTTTCATTTAAAACAGCCATTAAGTAGTTAATCACTTATGTAATTTCAGCCTATTTAGGGAGCTCCAGCTCCTTCTCACAGTCACTTTACCCCACAAACTAAGAACATCCTAACGTTTATGAGCACTGGGCATTCCTAAGGCAGTGCAAGCACTGTCGCCTGGCCAGCTCATTCACTGGTGTAAATCCATCAGCTCCATTCAGAAGAAATATTCCATGGAATAAACCCGCTCATACTCCGGCAGCGACCCTGCGGGGTCAGGCAGGATGTCCCATTGTGCTCCTTCTTGCACAAACACAATGGGGTTCAGCCCCTGGGGGCAGAGCCTCTGTCAGGCTGTTTGTGCCTCCTGACATCGTGTTCTGCAGGATGTTTGTTTTCAGGTCGGGGCACCGAACGTGTAGACAAAGGTTCACAAAACAGGGCGTGCTTACAAGGCCAGAGCCACGGCTATTAGGCACACCTTTCTCCAAGGACTGACCAATTGCAGGTTTCTCTGCTCCAAAATAAAGAGCTACCACACTTTTCAAGCTAACTTTGGAACATGTACTTCTCCTGCAAGAACGCTGTTTCTCTTACAATACTGCCCCGTGCACGTATCAGGAATATTGAAAAATCCAGGCGAATTTCTGGCTCATTTTGGATGCTAAAATCAAAAGCTATTCATGAAGACTAGTGCCTCACCCCTACATACTTAAACTAAAAAGCCAAGCCCTGTGTGGTTTGCAGGAAAACTTTCCCAAATTTGTATTTATTGGTAAGCAAATGAGGCAGTATCTCAAGACACCTTCACCAGGAGGAGTGGGAATGGCAGCTCCTGGGAAAACCAACTGCACTGCATCCATTTGTCACAAATATAAACAGAACTGTAAATATAACTCTGGATATCACCAGGTGTTTGAGCAGATCCTTCCAGAGAGCAGAAAGCTCCTTACCACGGGCTCCACATGGCTGGGTGACTGATGCCAAGGGGAGAAGTCATGCCTTGGCTCCTCCCACCAGCCAGAGGAAGGCAAAACACAACCACAGGGAAGAGCTACAAATGATTAAGAGCTGCCCTAAAAGCAAACTGCCCTCCAAATGAAGGGTCATCAAAACAAGGCTTGTGCAGCCCCATGTGCTGTGGAAGGCTGGTAAATCCAGCTGGGTGACAGCAGAACAGAATTTTATTCCAGGTTTTTTGAAGCACCACCATGACTGACACAAATGCTCCAGCTGGAAGAAAGCCAACAATTAAGCAGGATTCCTTAGAATTTGGAGGTAATTTTAGCAGAACAAGAAATGCAGAAGTATCAGTGAGTCCTGAACATTCCTCCAGGATAAAAATCTATTACTTCATATAAGTCCATTAAAACACATCATCTAGCCCCTTTAATCCCTCTTAACAGATTTGCTTTATCACAGACAGAGGAGCTAATCCTCTCCCACCTGTCTTTATGATATGGAACCAGAAACACGAGCAAGTACTTTCCATTTGTTAGGCATTATCCCCCCTGGGGTAACACCCTCACCCACCCCAGCATTGGTGTAATGGAGAAGTCTTTGGAGAAACACCCCAGCTCTGAGGGCAAATTCTTACCCCATGGGTTCTTTCAGCATGGAACATGGGAACTTTACCTACCCATTGTTTTTATTGCTAAATTACTGTTTCCTAACCTCATCTCTTATCATGAGCTTTGAGACATCAAGCAAAGCAAGAATTCCAGCTTGTTGGACTTCCCTTCTTCCTTCAACCCAGACCTTACACGTCCGAGGCCTCCGCTGTTGGAACCAGAAGGCAGCCTTGGCCAAACCCATCACCCACCCATGCAATTAGGGCAGTAGGTCAGCTGAACTTACTGCCTAATTACACCATCATTTTACACAGAGTTCTCTTGGCTTCTTGAAACAAGATCTCAGAAATGTCAGGAAAAAGAAGTAATTTTTATGAGCTACGTTGCAACAGGCTCTGACAGTCTGGCGCTCTGCAAACATGGAGGAGTAGTGCCCTGATAAATTTGGGGTTGAAGGACTGAAATGTGCACTTCAGTGCCCTACTTGCTGGAAATCCCTGCAGCAAATCCCCTTCCAACAGAAAACAGCATCCTTGGATGGTCATTCCACTGTGGAAAGTAGAACAGGCACAGTGGTGACCACTTGGGCCATATTTAAAGTAACTGTGGAGGCTTCACAGCTTCACTTCATCCAGCTGTCAGCTTGCTCCGTTCTCTTTCATCTGGAAAGACATCCATGTGCTCTCATGCAACCCTGCACGGCTCTACACCACAAAATCCAGCTGCCTGAATGAATCCCCAGTCATTTCCATGCCATAGTGGCAATGACCTTGCATTCCAGAGTTCCTGCAAGTGAGCTCAGATATATTTGTATGTTAAACACAAAGCATATAGTATCTAACCCAAGAATAAAAAATAAATATTCTCATTTTTCTAACACTGCCTGCTCTACCTGGCACTTAGAAAATCATGAGAGACCTGCAAGGAACTGTTTTCTTCTCTTTGCTGTGTAGGTCCAAGTCAACTTTTTCTCCAGAGGAGCTGCAACCTCAAGTAATTCCCAAAATCTGGTTAGTAAAGGGAGCATTAGTATGATTAACTAGACCATAGCTTTTGTTTTAAAAAAGAGATCTGAAACAGTGCCACCACATAGCTCCTGATGGAAGACAATCATTATAGGATGGAGAACACACAGGTCCTTTGGGCTTTCTTCTCTTCTGCCAGGAACCAACCCAAAACCTCCAGATAAATCACCTGGCTGAAAAAAAAAAAAAAAAAAAAAAAGAGACAGAGGTAGAGAGGGCAGCGTTTTCCTTGAGGAGGCAGAAGCAGCACCCTTGGAGCAAAGGCCCTGAGCAGGAGCTGGCTGTGATCCAGCAGCGGGGAGGCCGTTGGCTCCGTGTTCCCGGGTGGACATCTCCGGACAAGGCCCCCATTGTGTCCGCGGGGCCGTTTGCAGCTGTCGCTCTCAGGGACGCGCGGCCATAGCCAAGGAGCAAAGTCCCTCAGGAACATTCCTCTCCTGGGAATCTTGGAAAGCAGAATCCAGTGTGCATCCACTGCTGCCCCACAAACCCCCACCCCCAGCCCGTCACTTCTGTCACAGCGAGGAGCAGCACCACCCACATCCTGCAGAGCATTCCCAGATGGACTCGGATGGTGATTTCACTTTGTACCTCTCAGGGGTCATCTGTGCTCTTTAATAAAAAGCAGCTTTTCAGTCAAGCTCCGTTCCATGACACTGCATCAGCTGGGATGGAATTAACTACAGGAAGGCGAGCTCATTCAAATCATCACTGTGCTGGGAGTCAGAGCAGCTTGAATGTGGCAATTCAAAGCAGCAGGACTTTAAAAAAAAAAAAAGAGCAAGATATGACACATTTGTCAAGTCATTGCTCCGTTGTGAAGTGGAGTTTCTCTAGAACCACTTACTCTGAACACCATGTGAAATTGCATCCATTTAAAACTTTTAAAGTTCAGGAGAATTGTGATGTAACCTTGACCCACATGAGGAAAAGAATGAGGTCTCCCCATTCACTCTTAATGAAAAGCTTTTTCTGTTGAATGTGTGTTAAATGGCCACAAGTAGCTGTGACACTTAGGTCACCCTTAAGAGCCTTTAATTTAAAGACAGAAGATTCAGTTGACATTGGAAAACGTATGGGAAAAGAACCAAATAAGTCAGAGACATAGGTCCAAACACACACACATTCCCAGATTTCAAAGCTACCAAACTACAGCAACACAATCACTGTTTTTCATCCTGCCTCCAAGCTTTTTTATTTAGAATCAAGCTGAGGAGATTAATTTCTTCAGCTGCTGCACAATTTAACTAGCCAGGAAGTTCTATATAGGAAAATTTTAAATGGCTTTGCATGTTAATGTGGTATTCCTTAAGAAAAAGAAAACCGAAAAACCAACTTGGAAGTTGTGGTTTCCTCCTCCACAACTGTACTTCCAAATGCTTTGGTAAATAAATAGAGCCTCAATTTCTTGGCACTGTTAAGCACAACACAGATTCAATTGTATTAAACATCCCTTATTTGATATATAGTTGGCTTAAACTTAAAATTAGGTAAACTAGAGCACAGACTAGTGGCTTTGAAGTATCAATAGGAGGTTATTTGCCATCTGACAGACCTGAAGGAGGAACAGCCCAACAATACAACACACATGGCTCACGACCTGTCATTGTAACAAAAGAACTCCAGAGGCGTTTTCATTAATTAATATATTTTCTGCATTATAGTTAACATATGGACTTTCTTCGTGTCATCCTTATTTCGTTAAGTATTGATATTTTGTTATATTCAGACATGAGTACATTTTCGAAGTCTTTTGCAATAAATATCATAAAATAATAGAGATTCACATAATAAATATTCTTTACAATAAAAAAAGTTTTAACAGACTTTTGTCTTAAAAATAGTTGGGATTCAACTTTGTGTTTTATACATAAAATATACAAAAAAGGACCACAATTTGTGGCTAAGGCAATAAAACAGGGACAGGATAAAATTATAAAGTACAGAGCAGAGCTAAACTCACTAAGCCAAAGGATCACAAGAGACTTGAAGGATTCAGGGACATTTAGGTGACTCAATGACACCTGAAGGCTGTTTGGATATATGAACACCATCAACTTTAATATCAACTGATACTGACAGACTATAAAAATGGAATTAGGAAGGTGGAGTGAGCAATATCCTTCAAAGACTGGACAGCAAAAGAAACAAATGAGTATGTTGCAGCCACAATGTCTCCAATGTGAAGATCTACATAGTGTAGCAAAAATTGAAGTTACATTGAAAATGTAAGGAAAGAAAAGGAAAAAAAATAAAAGAAGGCAGGACAATTCTCAAATTCTCAGGTCTGAGAATGTTCCAAAAATAAGACAAAAAGAGGTGTGGGGGGGGAAGATGCAAAAAGAAGCAGGCTGCTTATAGAAGAGTCAGGCCTTTCATTTGGTGAAGCCTTTATTTTACATCCCTCTCCAGAAAGAACACCCACAAAAAGTTATTTCACAATCCAGCTCACTCAGGAAAGTTATTCTTCCTTGGTACCCAGGAGGTTAAGGAGAAAAAAAACATAACTTGCTGAGAACAAAAAAAAAAAAAAATAAAACAAAACAACATCTTTGGGAAGATATTCACAGAGCAAGAAGCTTCAAGAGCCCAGTGAGCCCTCACTGTCTCTTTCAGGAGTGGTTCAGTTACAAACTCAAAGACCCTGCCCGAGGGAGCGGCAGGTGCAGATCCCAGGTCCACACTTACCAAAGAGCAGCAGCGACTGCGTGAAACGCTCCACACTCAGCCAAGTCAGTAGGAGGAGGAGAGTAAAGATGCAAGGGGAAGAACTCATGTGTCTGAAGTCGGGCAGACAGAAAGGAAAAGGAACAGTCCTCCCAAAATGGGAGAGGAGGGGAGGTGAAAAAGAAAACAGGGGGGGAGGGGGGGGGAAAAAAAAAAAAATCAGCTACAACCTGAAAAACTGAAGTCGGAGGAAGTAAACCTCCCTCCCAAAATCATGAGGGCTTGCCCTGACCCCGGGAGGGGCAGCTCTCCAGTTTACAATAGACCGTGTTGGAGTTCTTGCACCGGCACCCCGGGCGATTGACGCGGTCGTAGCACCCCCGGCAGAGTTTTAGGCATCCTTTGGCCGGAGGGTAGCAGAGCAAGCAAGGCAGGAACAAGGACATGGCTCCCATGCACAGGTACCTAGAACAGCAGTGCGCCTGGGAGCAGGAGCAGGGATTATCCGCGTACGAGTCCCCTTCATCGTCGTTGGAACAGTGGTAGAAGATCCCTTTGACCAGGCACATGCAGGTGCCGTACTCCACCATGCTCTCGGCCGAGCACAGGCACTGCCGGTTGCAGGCCAGGCAGGAGGGCAGGGCCCGCGGCGCCGTGCACTCCCCGCACTTGCACTTCCCGCACCGCTCGCAGATGAACTTGTGCTGCGTCAGGTCCTCTTTCAAAGGCCCCTTCAGGTCGTCCACGATCAGGGCCGACTGCTTGGGCTGCGCCCGGATTGTCCGCTCGGGTCTGTGGCCGGAGCCCGGCCGGGAGGGCGGCGAGCGCCCCAGCAGCCCTTGCTCCGAGGAGGCGCTGCTGTTGCTGCCGGAGCTGGCCGCGCTGCCCGTGCTGGTGGATCGGCTCAGGACGGGGGCCCGGGCGTTCTGCTGGTGCGCCGCGTGCCCCGCCTGGCCGGGCCTGTGCTCGTAGTTGTTATTCACATTTATTGGTATGATCTCGTGAGTCCTCTCGTGCTTCTCCTGCCTGGGCGCCGTCCGCGGAGCCGACTTTTTCACCACCGACGGCCCCTCGGTGTATTCGTTGCTGCCCCTGATGGCCTTGATCTGGTCCAGTGACAAGATGGTGGCGGGCTGGCTGTCCCTGTCATAGTCCAAGCGCTGCCGGCTGTCCAGGGAGGGCTGCTGAATCACCACCAGGGAGCCACCGCTGCCATGCTGACCTTGGGGCTCCATCTGTAGTGATCTCTGCTGCTGGCATTCAGCGGGAACCTGGCATGCATCTGAAATCCTGAAATGAGGAAGGAGACAGAAGGTGTAAATAAACACTGCGTGTGTACATATACACACACCAGATCAAGGGCAGCGGAGGCATAAAGCACGGGATACTTTCTGGAAACAGAAAGGAGCTGGCAAAGCCCAAACTGCCCCAGCCACCTGGTACTGATCACTTTCAGCAGGGGATTACAGCAGTGCTGAGCATCTGGCCCAAATCCAGTAATGGGGAGTCTGGGTATGGCATAATAGATGAGGAATGCAAAGGAGACCCCATGCCATTAAAAAAAAAAAAAAATCCGGTATTAACTTGTATGCTTATTTGGCAAGCCATGGGAAGTGCCTCTCCTGTGCTACTGAACTCAACATCTGTCTCCATCAGCAGCAATTCCGAATGCCCCTGACACCGAGCTGGAAACAGCCAAGAACACCACTACGTTCATGTTTCGTATGGCAGAGTGAGGAATGAGCCCAATTCTCACTCTTCTGCCTGAATCTGCAGCATCAGAAAAGCTCCACAGATCTGCTTCCTAGTGCATCTGGAAAGTCTCCCTCTTAAAGTGACGTATGTGCATTACAGAGTCCTGAACTAAGTGCTGTCAAGTGGCCAAGACATTTTCTGTGAGAAAGTAACTCAGCCTACACATCTAATATGCTCCTTTATAAAATTAAAGCAAGGGTGCAAACAACCTGTTTTCAAATATTTCCTGACCGCAGGCCGGAACGTGAAAGAGAAATGGGGTAGAAAAGGCTTAGATGAACTAGGTGTCAAACAAAAAGTACCTGAGGATTCACAAGAATGTTAACAGCAGATAAAAACCCCTCAACAACAACCTCAAAACACAAAGAACAAATCAATTTTCACAAGGCAGATTAAAAGCTTCTCAAATAAACAGAACACCTCCTTGTCTGTCTTTTAAATAGTAGGAGAATAGTAGAGATGTTACACATTTCCTCCCTTTCCATCCCACCTAGCTAGAGACGTGAAGATTGCAACACTGACTGAGAAAACTGCAGTGACAGTTCTGCACCTACACAAAAATGTAGCTGAGTGTCTAAGTGCCACATTTGTGCAGGGAACCAGGACAACAAACTGTTTTTCTTTACTGTCAGCCAAAGGAGAAGTCCCTTTTCACTCCCCCCCGAGATGCCATAAGTGTTTACCTGAAAGCAGAGAAAGGTAAATGCTATCAAGCATTTCGAAAAGTCATCCAATAATCCTAAAAAAGTGTCTTGCCTACCCAGACCACAGCCAGCATGGAGCTCTTCCCCACTCCAGAGAGAAAAAGGCACTGTGATGGGGAAGCACAGAAAGAAAAAGAAGAGGAAAGGTTTCTTCTAGCAGGCAGTCACCCATGGGCAGAAAGTGACAGCTTCTGCCGTGACACAAAGTCTTTGTCCTCATCCAATAGTCAAAGATTTCATTTCACATCCAGCATCACCTGTGTAGGCTTGTGGTCACCAGATTAAACAGAAAACCAAATGCTCTCACTTCTAATTCACAGAACAGAATCACAGAATGGCTTGGTTGGAAGGGACCTAAAAGACTGTGCAATCCCAAAGCCCCTGGCCATGGGCAGGGACACCTTCCACTAGACCAGGTGGCTCAGAGCTCCATCCGACCTGGCCTGGGACACTTGCAGGGATGGGGTATTCACAGTTTTTTCCTGTGCCAGTGCCTCACCATCCTCCAGCAAAGAATTTCCTCCTACCCCACACAACAAGCCGCCTTCTTCACGAGCACTGAATACAAATCCACAACAGACCAAGGGTGAATGAATGCGAAAAGGGAAAGATTTACAGCTGTACCAGCCAGGAGCTGGGCTCCCTAGGGAATGGAAAACAATATCCCAAGAAAATGTGAAAGACATCCAGTGCCATCTTTGGGGGGAAGGCGCAACATCAACGCGGCGCAGACTGACAAGCCCAGCTGCAGACCGCGGCGAGAGTTGAACCAGCCACCTCCACCCCCGCTCAGATCGCTCGTAAATTGCTTCCCCCCCGGACAATTAAATAAAAATGAGTAAAACAAAATAATAAAATAACGTACGGCGCAGGCGGCGAGAGCCCTCACGCTTCTGCACCCGGGGCTGCGCTCCCTCCCCGCACCTCGGGGGTGGGATCCCGCTTCCCTCCCCTTCTCCACACCCGCTCGGAC
>JANPWX010000183.1:5102075-5280419 GCA_024734555.1 Trochalopteron elliotii
GGCCCCGCCGGCAGAGGGAGCGCCCCGGGGGCTCGGCCCGGTCCCCGGCAGGTCCGCGCTGCCCGTCCTGCGATCGGCCGGGCGGGCAGAGCTCATGGAGCTGCCGCGGCACCGCCGGGCACTGGGCTCTGCTGAAGGGCTCAAGTCCTGCCGCGCTCTTCTGACAGCCTTACAGAGAGATTCTTGTCTGCGTTTTACCGTCAGCGCCCTTCAAGCCAGGTGGAACAGCCCTTCGTTTTTATTCACAAGATATTTTCTGCTTCTTTCAGTCTATTGCAGAGGCAGCTGAGGACCCGAGAGAAGCGTTCCCTCTTGTCATTCATCCTGCCATGAGATAGGAAGCGGCTCTTCCCACCGTTTGACGGCTGGCACCGCAGCAGCTGAGATGATACGGGTTATTGACCCGGCTGTCTCTCTCCCGCCTTTCCAGCCCTGCCTCGGCAAGGTCCCATCCAAAGCTCACCGCTGCATCTCTGCCATGGTGCCAAAGAGATACAGGGATGCTTTCCAAGCCAGTAGTTTTATGGCCAGATATTATCTTTGACGTAAGATTTTGGGGGGTTTGGGTTGGTTTTTCTCACTAAGTGGTGTATTTTAACAGGCCACCAAAAGAACACGGGCAAGTGATGTAAATCGCATCACAGTTCTGAGAATTATTTCATAACAACATGTAGAGTATTGGAATAGTTGAGACTTCCAGTACTTGGCTGGACACCACTGAGCCTTAAGTTTATCTGAAACATACTAACAATCTCTTTCACAAAAACAAAGAAACAAAAACCACCAAAACAACAACAACAACAAAACCCCACCACATTCTCCCACCTTTTGCCCCAAAGAAAAGAAGTATGTGCTAAGCACATGTGGAGCTGCTTAGCAGGAACATTCATCCAAAAGCAAACAATCCCTACAAACAGGATTGTACCACCAAGGTGGTACTGGGTGACAGTCTGTGCACCCAGCTCATATTTGTGGATGTTTTTCATTAAACTTCATTAAGCTTGGAAAGAAATCACCTAAACTGCATTTTTGAATTTTTCATCATTATGCACAACCTTTACCTAAACCACCTATTTCTCTATGAAATAAAATTTATGTGCATAAGAGGTTCTATACCGAATACTAGAAAATAGTACTAGTGATAGTATGACTTCTAATACTTCTGAGTTTGTAATTAACAGATTGCTGATACAGACAAACCATAAATACCATTCCCCAATGACAGAGGCTCAAAGGACAAACAAAATGGCACAAAAATCCTTGGTGTGGAATAAAAGTATTCCAAATCAGCATTAATGTTGCTGTGGGATTTAGAAAAGGTGGTTGTTCACCAAAAGCATTCGCAGGCACACCTTGAGCACAAAGTACAAAACCATTTTCAGTGAAATCCATATGAAAACTTTGGAACCTATAGAGTTCAAATGAACAAAAAATCCAACTGAAGAACCAAAATTATTAAGAAAATAATAATAAAAAAATTACTCCTGCAGAGTAGTCTTAGTGGTGGCACAAGTTCATTTTGGAGCCTTTGGAGGTAGCAGGGCTCACTTCTCACAGGCGGCCATATGCACTTTTCCTAGGATACTACCATAAAAACCCCTCTACACCTCTCCTTTCACATCTCTAAAGCCAGTACCACCTTAAAAAACCAAGTGTAAGAGCTTGATTTTAGAAACATAATACTGGGCTTAAATGGGTCAGTCAAATAACCAAGAGTACTGGCAGGTGTTCACTATCACCTGACACCTGAATTAATACTTCACTGAAAGAAGGGAAAACCCTCCAGCGATATCCAAAGGCTCTCCACAGGCTCAAGCAAACATTCCTGCACCTCACAGGAGTCCATCTCACTAGATTATTCCTGGAAATCATAGCAGTGAGAAGTTCTGATTAGGAAAAGGAGAGCTACATTCTGGAGAAAGAACTGGCACTTCTGGCTACATCCTGGCACAGCCTTAATTTGAGGATTGACACACAGGCAGGAATCTGATCCAACCAAGTTATTTTCTATCTCCAAACCACCATCTAGAGGTGGCGCAGCTGACACGAAATCAATAGAAACCAGCCCTCTATGCCTGAAGCAAATCCTTCAGAAAAACCTGCCAGAATGGGGTTCAAGACACTGAACAATGGCCAAGAGCAGTGATCCAGTCCCTGTTTCCTTTCACTTTGAGGATCAGGTACTGGAGAGAACCCCCACCTCCTGCTCCCTCATGGCAGCCTGAGTGCCAAAAGGTGCATTGGACAGAAGGAAAGCACAATCCATCCTTAGCTTTTTGTTTGGTTTTCTTCCTAATCCACACCTAGAAGCAACTTTTATCTCTAGGTGACTTAACTGACCTTTGTAAACAGGCACTGGATAAACAGTGATCCTCCCACTATGAGTAACAACTATTTCCATGCTGCATCCCACCTGGGAGTATTATTCTATTTCTCCCTAAGTAGCATCTCTTAGCCCTTGCTAAGGCACAGATCCCAGTCTAGAAGGAAGACACACACTCAGCCCCAGTCACAAAGCCCACCTGGCCTTTGAGGAGACTCAGTAGAGAAATTGTTTCCCTTATTGCAAGTTACTTGTCACTTCATAACCAATCTTCACAGCTGCAACAACATTTCTAAGGTTACAGAGGAATTCAAAGGCAACTAACCCCCCCCCAGTCAGTATTTATAACAAAATAATGAACCAAATTGTTGTGCCAGTCTTACCTGTAGCATGTGTAAGTCGGGTACTTCCCCCCACCAGTGATGATCTCGCAGAGGTGCCGTCAAGAGAACCAACTGGAACCTGCAGCTCCCCAAAGCTTTGTGTGTCAGCAGCTTTGAGGTTGTGTCAGGTGGAACTTTGTAGTTGTCAGTGCTTGAGCAGTCTCAGAAACTCTCAGTGCTTGTTGGGACAAGAAAAGCAGAACGAATTTTTTAACACACCGCTAGGCCTATATATATTACAAGGCAAGAGGAAATGGCCTCGAGTTGCACTAGTGGAGATTTAGATTGGGTTCAGGAAAAAATTCTTCACTGAAGGCACTGGAGGAACAGGCTGCCCAGGGAGCTGGCTGACTCATCAGCCCTGGAGGGATTTAGATGTGGCACTTAGGGACTGGTCTAGCAGTGACTTGACAATGCTGGGTTGATGGCTGGACTCAATGACCTTCAAGGGTTTTTTTTTCAACCTGAACGATTCTATGATTTAAAAACTCCAACAAACCAACAAAATCCAACAACAGCTATGGAACACTGCTGTAATAACAAGTGCTGTGGGCAGTTTCTCAGCAGCTCTCAGGAAATCTGGCCTGGTGCATGAGGGGAATAAAGCTGCTCCCAAGAGACAAACACCATGGGCGCCGTGGCGAAGGCATACCCTGACAAGTAGAGTGAATCACTTCAGGGTAAGGAAGAGAAAGCGAAGGCTGAGGTGGTAGCGTTTCCCATCACACTTTCTACCAGACAGGTTGACCTTTATCTGAGATCAAAGGCACGGGTGGCTGGGGATTTCTCCAGCTCCTGTGCAGGGGCTGTTCTCAAAGCTCTCTGAAGACGCGCAGCCCGTGTGCCGCTGCCTCTTGCCGTCACTGCACGGGCTGGGGGAAGGCACACAGGAAATCCTCAGTTACAAATAGAACCTGGAGTTTTCACTTCGAGAGATAACATCAGGTTTTCTTAGTGGCAGAGGAGACAGTAAAAGGCGGCAGCCAGGCAAACCTCCAAGAACAAAGGCATGAACCTCGACGTGAACCTGCCTCATGAACATTTGAAAGTGGAATCAAAGCACCGGGGGAAACGCTGCAGAGAGGGGGTTTGGTCTGTGCCCAAATTCAGCACAAATTAAACAGAAAGAAAATGTCACGGTCTGTAAAATAGACTGAGAGTCTGAGAGCACACTTTTCCTTCCCCCTCTCCTGCATTGTATCAAAGAAACCAGTATTTTCCTTGGGTAACCACAGGCAAAACTTCACTCTCCTAAGGGTAGGCCACAGCAAGTCTCTTCATTTTCCACCACTCCTTTGACATACAGGCAACTGGTACCTTTACACATCTCCTCCAGGTATCCATAGTTGCTGTTTTCTGATCAAGTTTAATCTTCCTTGGAGAACTGCCTCTGTAGTCTTCATGTGTAGCTGCTACACGGGTTGCCTGCATGTGCACAAGATATTCCACTAAGCTACTGACCATATCTTCCTTACTTTGTATTAATTGTTAACTATTTTAGCTAATATGACTCCATCTGCCTGTATAAACAGCTCTGTGAAATAGGAAAATTGTCATTATTGCTGAATACCAGTAATAACTTACTCCCATCTATCATAAATTATCTGCAAGTCCTTGTCTCCTGTCCTAGCACTGAGCAAACTGCCTTTTCCAATCCACTGAGACACAATCCCTTGCACAGACACAAACCTTTCCCATTTCTGTTGGAGAAGTGTCCACTCCCCAGGAGTGGGCTGCTTTACTTGGGGACCAGGAGAAGCTCTCTGCTAATTTCAATACACGGCTCTGTGCATGCTTTTATTATCTAAGCACTTGTGGTGCTAGCAGGGCTCCAGGAATGCCTCCTGTTTATCAGGTTGTGCAATCCGTCACTGTCAGCTGAAGGAGGTCTCAGGAGCAGCGTTTCTAATTTGATTTGAAAATATACATGGAAACCTGAGCCTGCTTTTAGCAAGAATGATGGGGTTGGCCTAATGAACACAATCTCTCTTGTCACTCTCGAGAACAGTGTGTCAACAACCAAAGTTTAGGTTCCCTCCGTAGCTGGAGCAGCTTCTGTGGGGAAGCAGTAGCTTCACGTGTGTGTCATATTCTTGGTTCTGCTTTACCATCAAAAGGCATTTCAGGGAGATTTTAACAGGCAAATGCAAACAGGGAGGAAGTTTTTCCATGGATCTCTTGAAGAGAAGTTTGCAACAGGCAATTTTTTTTTCACTTCTTCCTCTGAGCCTTCATACAGAAGTGTGGTACCAAATGGTGCTAAGAAAGTGTGTGTCTAGACGGCCAGTTCTCAGCTCAGAAGTTGTCACTGCTTTCCCACCAGAAACTGGCTACAGGAAAATGAACATGCCACAGGAGCCACATGGATTTCTGGCCACAGCATCATCCACTTCAATATTTACAGATTTAAACTTCTCAGGGGGAAAAACCAAATAAAAGCCCCACACCTTCCTTTTACTCTTTTAAGGCTGAAAAGATAAATGTCTTACCACAAATCTACCAGACTACAGTGATGTCACTTTGCCACATCCCAACGAGAGAGTGATAAAATATAATTTGCTATTAACCTCTATTTTTTCATCCTTTTCCCATTTTCTGGGACTTACTTCTCTGACAGATTCTGCAGTTGGCAATTCAAGTATGAAGTGCCAAGACACCCCCTGCACGTTTGATGTGGTTTGCTGTACTCTAGAAGAGCTTGTCGGGCACATCTTGGAATTTTGCTCCGTGGTAACAACAACCTGCCAGGAATATTCAGTGTCAAGGGCTGGATTCCTGTTCCTTTGAGATTGAGGAAGTCAGGAGACTTTGGTATTTTGGAGACAGTGTAAAAAATATTACCCCTCAAGAGCTTTTGGGTTGAAAAGGTCAGATTTCTCCCACCAAAAAGGACTGGGAAAACCCTTGACAGCAAAGGACAGAAAACATACATGCCCCTGCACATACTGTCACACTGCTGACAAAACCCCCCTCATTTCCATCAGGGTGGGAGACAGGCTGCTCTAGTTCCACACAAGGCATGGGGAAAGCTTGCACTGCCTCTCCTGCTGGCTCCCACCCAGGAGGACATGTACAGACACACACACAACACAGGGAGGTTGTGACACCAGAAACTGTGTTTGTGTGTGTTGGGGAGGTGGTCCCTCTTTTAGATTCCCTCCATGACTCTGTTTTGAAACCACTCCTGTGATTCTTGTTTCTTTTCCTGATCAATTAAACACACTGTCCTTGAGAAGCCAAAGAATTCCCATGTACAAAGACCACATCTATTAGTGAAACATACCCTGTCTGAAGTATCTCAAAGCCTAGTCAGGATCCCATCTCTATTGCCTCCCAAGTTCAGTAGTTTTGAAATTTATGCAGAAAATGAAATTTCCTCCTAAATTAGCCTGCCCACTAACCTTCCAAAACACTGCAGTGATGCTGCTGGCAAGGTGACATTTCTTGGAGCAGCACTGTAATACCAAAGCATTCCCAAGGGAGGGATTGCACTGTTGCCTACAGCAATCTTTCCATAGATTTTCAGTGTAGAATCCAGCCTAAAAGAAGTGTCTGAATAAAAATAAGAATGCCAAGTGTGCCCAGTTGAAAAACAGAAAACACATTTTATATTAGCTTAGAACTGTGGGCATCATTGCCTGGCTGAACTCAGTGTTTGTAGCAATTCCCCATCCTGTTTATTAAATAAAAGAAAAAAAAAATTCCTGACAACAATTCCCTAGTGGGTTCTAGTTTTTTCTACATGGAATGGCAGACACAGACCTCAGAGTATTCAAGAAAGGTCATCTTCAGCTCCAGCAGATATTGAGGTCAACTGCTCAGCTATTATTTACAGCCATACCTCTCAGAGTAGTGAAATAGCTGTCACCACCTGGCTGGATTTCAGCTCTGCAGAGGGCAATTATCAAAACCTAAACATCAATCTGTTAGAACTTACACACCATTCTGTTCTCACAGCAAACCAACATGACTTTTCTAATTCTCCTCCAAATGTCCCATTTCCAGAAAATTTAAACCATTATGCACCTAAGATCCAGTATTCAATATATTTTACCATATTCTGAGTCTTTGCTGCAGGTATTGTAGAGGGGGAAAAACAAACAAACCAACACCACACCTTTCTTTTCCTCTTTTATGGATGAAAAGACATGGAAAAGATCTCTCACCACAAGCCTACAAGAGCACAGCAGCTCAGCAGTAGCACTACTCGTATTTCATCACACATCAACAGTGTGAAACATGGGAAGTAAATGGAAAACAACATTTTTGGAGCTGGACTGATGTCAAGAATTACCTTTCAAAACCATCTGCTGTTTTTTTTAAAACTTGCCACATGAAAAAACAACAACTTTGAGTAAATTACAAACACTCCTGTAGACTCATTAGCTACTACAGACTTAATTTTCCAGGGTGTCAATTGCCATAAAGTAGAAGTGCTCAGCACTTCTTAGGAAGACACAGAAAGAATCATTTGCTCAGGTTTCTTTGAAAGGCAGGAGGGACAATTCCTACTGTCAGACCTCCCTGAGCAAAGAAAAGAGAGGTTGAAAGGAAGGACTACGTTGGGAAAACAAAACTGAGATGCTAAGAACTTAGAAGGTATGTATTTTCTAAATCACATCCCTCTTTCCATGTGCTGTTAGGTATTAGGCCACTCATATGTATCCTAGTTTGTGTTTACAAAGATGCAAAGTTAATGTGAGAGGTTGTGTAGTAAATGTGGAATTATTCCCTATTTGCTCCTTGAGGAAAGCTAAACCAGCTCTACTGTTCCTGTTAAAGGTAGCTTAGCCAGGAGACAGTTGCTCCATCAGCTCTGTTTTAAACTTAGGTTTCAGACTAAAATTAAAAAAGCCTGAAAAAAATATTTTCTCAGTGTATTTCATGACAGGATAGCTCAGCCAAAGCCCATGAATGTAACTGCATTACTTGTTTGAGGAAACTTGCCATGTTCCAAATCACCTCCACATCATCAATGTTTTCAGCACCAGTGGCTGCTCTGCTGAATTGTGTAGAGGAAAACAATCCTTCCTGGCAGGGAGTGGGAAGGGAACAGCACAACAAGGCCTCTGTTAAGAGAGATGACTTCCAAAGGTGTCACAAGAAGAGATGACTGGGATAGTAGCTCCAGGGAAGGAGGAAGGTGGAAGGGACAGAAGTTGACGAGCTCAGCAGGAGTAGATCGATACAGACTGATGTTTTGTCAGAAAAGAGTAAAAAGCTTCTTTCACGTTTCAGAAGAGGATTTACCACTATAATTCCTCTGATTTCAGCAGCTTTCCCCCTATATCCAAACACTGTGCTTGAAAGCACTTTGTTGCAAGTTATTGTCTGCTGAGAGGTAAGTGAACACCATCTATGGTGAGACAGGCAGTGACCGAGCTCCTGGAAAACAAACAGCCCTGTGGCATAGCCCATATCTTATCATAAGCATTACTTATTAGCAGTCATTAAATTAATTGCTGTGTATGTAAGCAACTAACAGAGGCTGATAGCACCTGTGCTGAGGGGGTGGCTTGGTGGGAAGGCCCAGGAAGGAGCAAACCTCCCTCTGTCCCTGCTCCAAATGCGCCGTTGCAGAAAGGCTTTGGCCAGGCTACATTCTGTTCTAACTTTGTGTTTCTCTATTTCCCCACCCAACTTCACACAAATTCTTACAAAGGTTATGTACAGACTTGTACAAAATGGAGACTGACACTGGCTCTTGGAGGGTTTCCCAGAGCAAGTTTAACAGAGATTATATAATACGTTACCTCTGCGTTGGTTGGTTGGGGTTTTTTTATTTTTAATATAGATGTTATTACACTACCAGTTTGTCCTTCCTAGCTTAACCCTCCAACCACCCTTTCAAAATAGTTCATTATGTTCTGCAGAGATTAAAAACCTAAGGTTATGATGTGAGTTTTTGTTTCCAGCCCTCACTTAAGACAGGACAAGTGTGCTACAACTGGAGGAGGGCTTAGCAAGTCACAACCACCATTATTTTCCTTCCATGTACACTCTGCTATCAAAGTCATGAGGGGGGGTCCTTAATTAATGGAACAGTGGAATTTTAGAGCTAACATAGAACTTTACTTCTATATCCTATTTTTGAATCAGAAGCCTCAAAATAGTCTGCACAGCTTGGGCTCAACTTCTGTGACCCTTCCTCCCAAGACAATCCAGCAGGATAAATCCAGCTTAAAATCACAGGGCACTTATTAAGGATACTGAGTATTCTCAGAAAATTGGGCTAAGTCACATCCTAATAGAACTGACTGCAAGATATAAAGCCCACCCTTGTGCAAAGCCATCTCCAAGATGCTCTTCCTGTTATTGCTGCTGTGGGTTTTCCTTCTTCTCCATCTCATTGTTTTTCTTGTGGAGTTTAGAAATAAACAATGAGCAGACAGAGGAAAGGAGGAAATTTTTCACACATGCCTTCTACTAATTTCTTTTCCTCTCCACTTCTCCTCAGATTTTGATTCCCCCAACTTCTCCTCTTCTCATTGAGAAAAGGGGCAGAATTCCCCTCCTCTCTCTTGATACCATTACTGGACCCTAAATTTCTGAAAAAATCAGAATAGGAAGATCTAAGTCTTACCTTTTTTGGTTCTGAAGTAACCTCTGCCACTTTCTATGCACCTCAAGTGTCTGAAAGAGTCAAGCTCCAGAAACACACCTGCTTCTTCAGTACTGATGGGGTTAATGAGATCAAAGCCAGACTCCACTTTGTGCTTAGCAGTGAGACACTTCCTACCACAGGGCCAGGGTGACTGCAGCCCTCCTTCAGCTCACCTAAATCAGCATCAAAATAACACAAATCAGCCCCTACTCTGATTAGAATCAGTATTCCCACTTTCTGTCTCCTTTCAACTCCATCAACCCCCACACCTTTCCACAAAAATCAGTCAGTGATGAATTCCAGGGTAATTTTTCTAATTCACATGCTTATTTTCAAGCGTTTTCTCCATCTATCCCTTCTCCCACCCTCCCCTCGCTGTCCTTACTCAGCAAGGGCTCCATGTGCTCCAAAGCCAGCTCTCACCTCCTCATCCAGCAGACAAAGTGATCCCAAAATTCAGCTCCCCAGCAGCCAAGAAGGTAAAGAACAGCTCTCCCAACATCTTCTCTTAAAGTCTCCCCAGCCAGCCAGTGCAGGAAGGGGCCTAACAAAGCTGTATGCAGCCAATTGTGTTATCAGGGCACTTGGCACTACCAGCTGATCCTTGATTACTATTCATCCCTCGGGAAAATAAAACACCCCTTTGTAGTAAAAGTGTAACCGGTTACTATGAGGCATTACACATTAACAAAAGCAGCTTTTTACCAAAATCGCAGATGATGAAAGCCTGGAAGTGGAATCAGACCAAGGTAACTGGTTGTTTCTGCGTGTTTCAGATAGAAAGCTGACAGTTTAAGCAAGATTTTCACAGTGCTAAGAAGAAAGCAGTGGGTGAGTTGTGTCACGTATTTGTACATAAAGTCGTAGTGAGTTCCCTAAAACAAATTTTAAGGATAAAATTGTAGCAACTTTTGTGGTGTAGCATCCTACATGTGCTACTGCCTGCACTGCAGCAACCTCAGTTTTCACAGGGTCTTGAATATTTTTAACAGCTCTTTTTACCATTTTTGTGCTTTTCCTGAAATCCACACAGACACTTTCAATATGCTTTCAGATTTTCCTTTTCCTTTTTAACCTAAGAGCACAAATCATGAAAGAGCACAGCAATCTGAAAGGCAGACTTTTCACTAAGCAGAAGGGCAGAATTTGCTGGCTTGGTGGAATAATCCCTACTTAGGTGGTGAGGAAGCATTCCAGAATATTAAAGGATTT
Organism: Trochalopteron elliotii; assembly: GCA_024734555.1. Taxonomy (NCBI): domain Eukaryota; kingdom Metazoa; phylum Chordata; class Aves; order Passeriformes; family Leiothrichidae; genus Trochalopteron; species Trochalopteron elliotii. The sequence goes on from JANPWX010000183.1 coordinate 5,112,598, forward strand.
GTTTGTTTGCTAATCTACTTAAGCACCCATTGGCTTTAACACCCACAACTTGTGTGCTTTAGGGATCTTTCATGTCCATGGCCACTCTCACTGCCACAGCTCTGCATAAAAGCTGCAGATTCAGACTACAAGCTGCTGATGGGACACCTGGAAAGAGCTGCATGGCTTTTGTCCACCCACCCACAAATCCTGCTCCACGTTCCTGTATTTTAGGTGCGGTAGCAATGCACAGGTCACCGCTTCTCACATCCGGTGATCCCACATTCCACCCACCCAATTCTGGGACAGGACAGCCATCCAAGCCCCAGGAACCCCCTCCCAGGCACTGCAAAGGAGGCTGTGTGAGCACGTTTCAGCCTGGGGAGAACTCGCTGACAGGGAAGCTGGGTAGCTTTAAAGGCATTAAGTAGAGCAGGCTTGGTGTAAGCAGCTGCCCCTGTGTGAAATCCGAAGCTCTTGCCAGCGGTGTGGGGGAAAGACATGACCTCATTATTCCACAGCCCAGATAATCCGTTCCTGGATAAAGTGAGAGCTGACAAGTGTTTCACCTTGAACGTTATCAAAGCCCTTTCCACACTTGGCTGATGGCAGAGCCATTTTACCAAACAGGGATGTGAAAACTCCTCAGTGTCAGCAAAAGAGATAAAATATCCCTGGGGTGCGTGGTTAAGGCCACACACACAGGTATGAGGGGAAGAGACCAGCAGCATTTCCAGAACCATTCTGGCAAACAGGATATACTTGCACAAGTTGTTAAAATATTTTTTCCCAATATATGGAGGGTTGCTGCTCACAATTCTTTCCATCTACCTCAAGGCACTTTCTCTAGGTAAGTGTTGAGGGCCTCTCCTGACATGAGCTGCTCCATCAGCACCTCCAGAAAGGTAGTTCACCTCTCAGCTGGGATAAATCACCGTCTAGACTATCTTCTAGTATCTTCCCAGTGGTTGCCAAGAGTGATTCCACCCCCCTAATCTTTTAGTTAGAGGAACCCAAGCTTTAATGTTATAGATTTTACACAGGCTCACACAGACAACACACTAACCTCCAATTTTGTTGGAAGGGTGTCACAGAACCATTTAGATTGGAAATGAACTGTTAAGATCATCCAGTCCAACTGCTGGACCCACAATCAGTTTGAGCTCCACGCCAGTCCAAGGGGAAGGAATGTCATCTGGTTGCCATTGCCTCCTCTCGCAACACCTGCGCTCTCGCTGGAGTCCTGCCACGCAAACACAGAGAGGGGCTCCCTCCCCCCTCATCCCTCCTGTCCTTGGCAGGCCAGTTAACAGAGAAAACACACATCTCCTTCTCTGTCAGGGCTCTGGAGCTGTTGGATTTAAGTCTGCGTGGAAGAATGACACCATTTAAAATGTTTAACACAGAGCACATAAAGCCCTGGTGAAAACGCGCCGTTAAGTTTCCAGCAGAGGAGGTTAATAAATGAACAGGTTGCACTTGCAGAAGGAGCAGACACAAACCCCAGGATCAGGAGGAGGTTTCAGCTGGAAATATTTGTCTTCCAGATGTTGACCTGCCAAATGACCTGCCAAAACACGCCCAGCCACGACAGCAATTCTGCCTCTTGCACCCAGTACCTCGGAAAAGCTCCTTATCAAACTGCACATATTAATATCACCTGGGGTACTGTCTTCCATGCCAAGGAAAAAAAAGCCATCAGCAAAAGGTTTTGGGGCTCCTAGGAGATAAAAGTTACTGCAATTCACTACAACCATAGCAACAATATTAAATACAAATACAAAGGTCCCAATGCAAAACTGATTTTCCAAATGTAACTCTGCTCCCACTGCAAACCACTTCCTATGCCCCAGACTGCATCAGCACAGAAGTAATCCCAAGGCTCAGGAGTGTGAATGGGAGCATAGTCAGTTTTATCCCAACTCTGGGATCATAGGAAGCAAGGCAAAGTTCTTTGTGCCTGCTTTTTACTAATTTTTTCAGGGCCTTTTGCCAAGGTTATGACACCTTCCAGCGGGTGACTCTTCATTTCCAAGGTCCAATTCCTCCCAAATTCTGGCATTACATACTAGGACACCACAACCCCTGGACACTAGCATTTCTAGTGCAGGCACTTCTGTTTCACCCATACATCAGCTGCTTTCTCTGGCAGAGCCAGAAACAACCAGAGAACCCTTCAGTGTCAGGCTCCTCACAGGCCTGACTGCAATAAGCAGACAGTTCTCCTGCCCACCCATCTGTGTCCATCACTGAACTTCATGTTCCTGGACACTACAGGGCAAAACACCAGATTTGATTTCCACTTTTCCCTTCTCCACACCCCATCAGCAGAATTTGACTCCTGCTTCACCAGGAAACATCACTGCCAGCCTTCCATGGATGCTCAGTTCCTGGAGCATTGTTTGGCATGTGTCCAACTTCCAGAAGGGAATCACCACACTTTGACATGCAAAATGAGTTAAGAAGCTGAAAGGAAAGAGCAGTGATATAGAATCCACGAAAAACAGCTTTAAGGACATAATATATGAAAGGGCTAACAAGTCTAAATTCAATGATTTTGAAACACCAGCTTTGAAATAAATTGCCTTTATTCTGTTTCTGATGCTTGCTCTTACACCTGAGCTTGGTAAAACTTATGTTTTGCTCTTATTTAGAGGCTGCAGGAAAATTATCCACAATAAACCTCATTCTTTCTTCTAGGATTAAGAATTGTATATCATACTTGCAGTGAAAATCTGTTTTATGCATTAGGTAGAACGCAGGACTGAACTTTCTTCAAGTTAAGTGAAGACAATTTTGCATTTTGATCATAAATATTCTCCTGGTCATTTCTGGCCAAACTGTCAAAAGACATTTTATACCATTTTGCAAGAGGCTGTTATTGGAGGAAAAAGGTAGATTTTGTATTTAAAAAAGATGTGCTTGAAACGTTGAAAAGTTGATTTAATGTTAACAATTGTGCGACTCAAGCAGTATTTGGGCCAAAAACTCCAAAACTCCAGCTCCAAAAGATAACAGCAGGCAGGAAAAAGACTGTGTTTCTAAAAACCTTAAAAAAATAAGCCTAGGAAGTCTAAGCAGTTAAAGAGAGGATGGGACAGAGATGTTCTCAGATGTCTTCTCTGTTGAGATTCACTGAGCCTCAATCCTTTTATTAAAATTAAATCTTATGGAAACACAACAACAAAACCCAGCAGAGGAGAGGGTGCCTCTATCTTTGAGCTGCTCTGCAGCACAGAGGTGTTCAGCTTTTATGGACTCACACTACAAGAGATCTGAGTGGGTGCCAAGGCACGAGGTGTTCAGCAAAACATGTTGTGAGGAGTCAGCTCTGAATCAAAACTCGCTCCTGTGAATGACAGGAGATGCTCCTGGAGTGCTCTGTCCTACAGTGCCCTCCTCAGTAAGTTCCAACGAGAGGCTCAGGGTGCAACAGCTCTCACCAAGCTGGATTATGAAAGGGCTACAGTGCCCCTGTGTTTTGACCAAAACCAAATTTTTGGTCATTTTCCAGAATTCTGATACCCAGGTTTCAATTTGCTCATCCACAGTAGCAGTGAACTGTCTTTAGGAAAGAGACAGGGAATCATCATAGCTTCCTTTAAATCTCAGTTTAAGAGTGGCTTGGGATGGAGCAAGATCCTGACTGGCAACAGACTGGCAAAGTTTTCCAAAGAGAATTTTTTAGGAGCAACAGACATCACCTGGGCACTTCACAAATTTGTCATTGCTTATTTTTTTAAGAATATCTTACTTTTTAAAAAATCAAATTCCACAAACACAAGGATAAAAAGGGGAGCTTCCTACGTTTAAAATCACTTCAGGCACATGGGTGGGTATCAAGAGATTTGGTGCCCTGTGGATACATGTGGCACCATACAGCTGCAAGGAGAAATGTTTGCAGGGATGGGATTTTTCCCAAGGCACAAACAGCAGACATGGACCACCATTCTCTCCTGGTGTCCTAAAATTTGCAAAATTTCCCTCTGATGGCAGCAGGATTCCACAAAGGGACAGAGCAGCCAGATTCCACCTGCCTCTCTTGTAGTTTCTCAGTTCACATTCACTCCTTGGTGCATGTTCCCAATAAACCTGAGCACTTCCCAAGGAATGGCCATCTAGTTTTAACACTCATCTGGAGCACTACGTAGTGTTATTTTTAGGCTACAAAATCACAAACAGAATTCATTATTGGCAGTGAGAACTGCCAATCTCTCCTCCCTTCAGGAGCAGACACTGGAGTGAAGTGCCAGGGGATAAAGGTATGGCATTTAATTTCTGGAAACCTCACAAATTTAATGGTTATGATGAATGGTTCACATCCTGAACTCAAGCTGGAGTATGTAGCATTTAGAGAAGAAGGATAAAGTAGTTTCAGATGCAGTCCTGATCCCCAAGGCAACTTTTCCAGTTTATAATTTTCTTAATTCCCTCTGTCTGTTGGACCATTAAAGAGTCAAACAATGAAAAAAAGAAAAAACCTCATATACATCAGCTGAACTAAGGACCCTCTTTTCCTCATCCTCTAATCCTTTACAGCAATAATCAAATTAAATGCTAATTACAGCAACAATAGGTTAGAATGAGAGTAATAAAAAAGCTGTCATTTAAACATAGTAGATATTTCTGTTTAAAAGCTACGAAATGTGTACAGTGTGGAACTAAGTAAACAGAGAGAAACCATAATCAAGGTGAAGAAATTACCTTTCTGTTGAAGTTTATGTTGATTTTGGTTTACTCTCAGCTTTTTATGTCTGGACTAGAAAAGCTCAGCCTTTCTGTTGTGGGGAAAAAAGCTGATTATTAGTTTGCTTAACTGCATTTCATCCTGAGTGCAAGAGCAGAGAGCCCACAAGGACCTGTCATGGTTTCAACAGACGATATAACAAAGAAACAACTTGAGGAGATTTTATCTGTCCCTGAAGTATTTCGTGGTCATTTTTAACAGTTTTTGCAAGGAGGTTTTCTCATCCATTAATGAGGGTTCATTATGGATTTTAAGCAGCCAGCTTTAAAATACCTGTTTTATCAACATTCCTATTTATTTTGATGTAAACAAGCATCAACAAGAATCTTTTGCTGACACCTGGCAGTGGGTTCAGGTTACTGAAGGGGTGGACAGTTTTTGAAGGTGCCTACCTGCCAGCATAGCTGAAAAGGAGTTGGTGAAGACTAAAGATAAATGTTTGGCTGCAACCAGTCAGGATGCCTCAGTTTTATCTCAGAAAGCCTGTTTGGCAGCTTTGCTGGAGATCATAAATCAAAAAATTCACAATAATTTTATGCATTTTCTGTAATGAGGCCACTCACTGGGATGGTCCCTAGGATCAAACTGTGGTTGAGGCAGGAACAAAAGAAGGCAATAACAGCATTTGTTGCTTCTTTCTTTAGGGCCAAGAATCCACCAAAATTCAGAATTTGATTTGATTTTTTTTTTTTTTTGATACATGAATGCACAACTGAGATAAACTGACTTAAAGCAGAAATCTGACGACCTCTAAAAGGCAGGTTATACCACTGAAATGGTAAAATCTAAAGTTTAGGACAACGTCTATGACTCAAAACTTCCACAGGGACTTTTATTATGGCAATTCTGCATTCAGTTAACTCCAGACACTCCGGTCACTCACAGTACAAAACTCTTTGGCTTCTGACAGCTTCACAAAGGAAATGTGCCATTCACACAGTGAATGGGGTATGTATTAATTTGCCTTTCAGAGCGCGTGCAGTCCACTTTGCTGCTGGTAATCTGCATAAAACTGGATTAACGAGTCGGGAATCCTCGGGCTCACGACCGTCAGCGCGCTCCGGAAGTGCCGGCCTGTGACAGATTTGGCATGGATGTCTTCCTGAAGAGCTAGGAGGGCTGCTTCCCTGCAGACTGCTGTGATCTGCAAAGAAACACCAAAAAACCCAACCACACAGCATTACTATTATTATTACTATTACTATTATTATTATTATTATTATCATCATCATCATCGTTACTTGAAGAAAGAGAACACAAGAACATCAGATCACTCCAAATGCCAAATAATCACAAGTAGAGTTTTTCCAACTTTTTTTAATAAATGAGGTTGTGGGCGATTAGGACATCCAAAAAACAGGATGCAGCTCGAAATTCAAACCACAGTTACATTACATTTCACATTACAGCATGCTGCAAATTAACTCACTAATCATATTACCTCGTGTTAAACTCCCCACAACACCTGATAAATTCAAATCCCAACCACCAGCAATACATTTTTCCATCCCCAAAGTGCAAGAGCAGATATTCCCAGGCTCTGCAGGCACTTTTCTTTCCCAGCCTTGCACTGGGAAAGAAATAAAAACAATTAATTCCGAAAGGAGGCTCGGAGGAGAGGGGTGTGTGGAAGGGGAGGAGGGTTAAGGTCTCATACCCTGCAATGTGTTTTTAAGCTCTCTGGACTTCAGACAGCGGAAACAGACTGATGCCAGTGTCACTCTAAAGACACATTACTGTGGTGAAAGGAGCTTGTGGAATGAAAAGAGATATTGTGATTTCCAGTGCAACAGGGAAAACAGTGATTGATATTGACTGCTCCCTTATATCTGTAAATGAAAGAGCCAACTGAAACACATTTGTCCGGCTATTCAGCATATTTTCTCTGTTTGTTCACTTACTGAAAGGAGTTCCCCCGCTTATGCTCTGCTAATGGTTGCCAAAGCCGTTTAGTAGCTTTTTAGGGGATTTAGCAGCATGTTTAGGAAGCTTTCACAAGAAAACATGCATGGATTTAGATGGCTTTGTCAAGTTACAACAATATTACTATTAGTTCTGTGCTGCTCTAATGAGCACCAAAGCTAAACACTGCTGTTACGCATTTTAATGCTTTTCAGGACTTCAGAGACAGCTGAACGTGGAAGCGCAGCTGAGATTTAGTGCACCGGCTTCTCGTGGAGATCAGTAATACATCACCCAGAAAGTTAACAGAGAGGCCCTGCTCTTTCTGTGCAGGTTTTTCTCTAAGCAGACATTGTGACTGTGTCCCCATCTCAAACAGGAATATTAAGCTACTTAAAGAAAAAAACCTGCACCAGATCAAACACCCCTTGCACTCCCTGCCTACCACTAAACACAGAATTCTTTCACAAGGGAGAAGACTGGGGATGGAAAAACAGATCCCAAGCACTCTGGACTCTGAACCCATGTTGGCCTTTGAAGGAGGGGTTCATTTCCACTTGATAAATACTGCAGTAAGACCACAAAATGAAGAGACTCTCTGGAAGTTTTCCCGGGCATTATTAAAAAATCCCCAAATGCAATCCAGCAGGTTTTGACTGCCCCGTTTTTCTCACAGAGACCATCACCTATCCACAGCATGAAATGCTGAAGCAGGGTGTCACTGACAAGGTGTTCACTTGTCAGCAGCTGTTTTAGTGAAGGAGAAGCTGAAAGAGACACTGTCAAGTTGTCACATCCAAAGCCAAAGGAACACCACTGCCAATCCTACTTCTTCCCGTTTTCATTTGTACACCAATGCACTCAGGAGGAATTCACTATCAGGCTGATAGCTCTGATGATGCTTTCACCTGTTCTCTATGCTCTGCCAACACTATCAGTAACAGTGATGACAACCAACCTCCAAAGGATTTTTTTGTTTGTTTTAATTTTATTCTTAAACACTGAACCATAAGTTCTGTGATAACTGAAAATCACTAGACATGAGGAAGCACCAGAAAACTGATTATTTTTGGCTTCTTAAAAGCATTTCAGCTGCTTTTAAGGGACAAAGAGAGACTTTTAAGGCATAAATTATCATTCTCCCCTCTCCTGGCTGCACTCAGAATTTTTGTGGACTAAATATTTTCTATATTATTGAGTAATGAACAGCAGGCGTTACGGCACAGTGTTGAAAATTTAGGCCCTCATGTCCGGTCACAGAGTCACATAGAGTTGTTTCCATTCCTTGGCTAACCAGGGGATCAGGTTTCTGAGGTAAGAGATTAAACAAGGCAAGTTTGATTATTTTTCTTAGTTCAAGTATGCAAACTTTAAAAAACAAAGTCCTCAGGAGCATTCTTACTAGCTGGTAAAGCTAAATCACTCGTGGAAAGCAAACACAAGAGTTAGTGTAGCCACAGTGACAGAAGGGTGAATTCATCTGGTGAATTAGGCCTTATTGGCCTAAGGTCACTGGTCTGTCATGGAGACTCCTTGTCACAGCCACGTTAGGACATTTCTTACCAGATGGAGGAACAGCAGGACTTTTAAATGTCATTTCTGCGGATTGAGGAAAGAAGGGAAGGCCACAGAAGAGGCTGTAACTGACAGCAGAGGAAGGAGACCCTTTGCAGCAAGACATGAATTTTTCCCCAGGGTTACCAGCACTCCAAATCCAGAAGCTGCATCCACATCATCAGCCTCAAAACCCTGCAACAGGTCTATCCCCAATTATCTTCTCCTGTGACTTTCTAAAATCACTTCTTCTTTCAGCCTCTACAAGATCACCACGTATCAAGTGCCACAGTTCAATCACACCTTATATAATAAAAGCACTTTTGTTTGTATTAAACCTGGCAATTTCAGCAAGTCCTCCCTCCTATTCCCTGTGTTATGAGAACAGTGATTCATCTGCTCTTCCCTGTTCACCTGCCATTGATGATTTTACAGAGTTTTATCTCATCCCCTCTCAGTCAAGTCTTTGCAAGCTGAAGAGTCCTCTGACTCAGACCTTGCTCCTGCCCAACCTGTCCATCCCTCCTCCCATCTGCCGTTGCTGCCTTGGCCAGTTCTGCCCTGAGCTCTCACTGCTGAGTGCCTGAAGCTGTGCAGGGCACAGAGGGGGCTGTACCAGGCCACAGCTCTGTCCCTGGGTTGCTTGCACTTCCTTTGTTATCATTGTATTTGTGCTGAGAGGATTTTTCTCAGGAAATTATCCACACTGCCTCTAGCATCTTTTCCCAAGTGACTATCTAATTTAGGCCAAATTATCTGTGAATTTGAAGCCTGGGCGATATTCTTTTTTCTCCATTGCATTTAGTAGGATGAACAGCCTCTGCCTACCTCTATAAATGAATGCTAAGAACCAACATTACCTATTACCTGCAAGGCAGTTATTAATGAGTTTCAAAAACGAATGCAAGGGATCATAATTTTTACCTTTTTAGAATATAAAAAAAAGACAAATAAAAGTGCAGTCTTTTGGATCTCTTGTGTGTTGTGAGGAATAGGAATAATATCCTAGTGCTGTTCCAAAGGCAAAAATACATCTCACTGTATGGAGGGACAAAACAGATATTTTACGACTTCATCTGAATCCAGAGTGGCTTTCAGCACCCACTCTAAGGCAGTAATGAAGACATGAAGTGATTGTCAGAGACAGCAGTGATTAAACAGCAACACACCAGGCACCAGGTAATTAAGCTCTAGCTACTGTAACTACATGGGTGCTACTGCAGCAATAAAAAGCCAGCCAGGTGGGGTAAAAAGCTGCTGAATCTAAGAGTACCAGAATATCCCCTAGTTTGGTTATTATTTATATCATTATAAAAGAAAGTTTACCAAACAGAATTCTCATTTTCAATGGAGTCAGAGCAATTTACCAACCAATGCATTTGTCTGTTGTCTGCAGTCATCTCTTAGCATTAGGAATAGTTTTGAATTCATGTATGAAAAACCAGTACATTGCTTTCTTAAGGACTGATTTATCATCTCAGGAAGTGCTTAAAGACCAGAAAATAACAATTAATTTAGAATTCTGCTTCAAAGTCAAAAAGGCACCAGAATCAAGCTTTCTTGGGAGGAAAGGAGAATTAAAATTTGCTGTCTGAGCCACACACAGAGGTCAGTAAGAAGCAAAGCCACACACCAGCTCAGAGCTATGGTGCAAACAACGATGAGCCCCCCTGCAGAAAAGGATTTACACCTAGTCATTCCTTCTTGCCCCATTCCACTCCCAGCAACAATAAAATGCCTGATGCCAGTTACTGTTTCCTGAATAAACACTGAGCACAACCCATCTTTCCCCCGAAACCAATGGCTACACTGGCTGCTTCAGCTGGGCCGATTCTCCCCCATTCTGGCATCAAGCACCAACTCTTTCCAGCGGACTCAAAGTCCTTTTCAGCTTCTTTGTATTTAAAGTGCTCTAAATAGCTTTAAAGAACCTAAAAAAAAAAAAAGAGAAAAAAGAAAAAAAATGAAAGAAAAAAAAAAAAGAGCTTCTGTGTTAAAGCCTTAGGTATTTTCAAGAAAGTGGTTTTGTTAGGGCCGAGTGTGCTGGGAACACCTGTGAATGTCGGGTTTAATTGGGCTGCAGCTGGTGTCGATTGTGTGCGCCGTAACTGGCAGCCACTGCCTGGCCCTACATTGTGTTTCATTTTCCTTTTTCCTTCCTTTTTAACTCGCTCCTCCACCCCGCCAGTTAAAGTTGTAAGGGATTGTGTGTGAGAGAGGGATTAGGAGCCTGGAAACAAGAATAGTGCCCTGCGGGTTGTGAATAGCGCAAATTGGGGCGCTTCCTGACGGAGCAGTACCTGCGAGGCTGAGCGCCCGCCGGGCACCTCAAAGGGAGCCGGGCCCAGGTCTGGGGACTCGCCTTTCCCCCTCAGCCACGGAGGGATAAAAGCTTCACACACGCCATTTGAGAAAGACATGAACAACCCCCGGGTCTCGACATCTGTGTCGCACTCGGGCGAATTCCTGCCCTACCCCTGTGCCAGGAGCTGCTCTGTGAGAGCAAAAGACTTATCCCCACAAAACAGGGATGGCTGGAAAGCTCTCGGGACCCACCTGAGACTAAGGGAAAAGGGAGCATGGATGCCTTTGCAAAGTGAGAAGCTGCTCCGTAGGCACAGAGTAGCTGGGAGAGGTTGCTGACCGTACTCTTGAAATCCACATAAATAATTCAATGCAGCTCCAGCGGCGCACAACTTCCCACAAGGGATTTGTAGGGGGCTCAAAGCAGTGCTGGGCAGAGATGTAAAAATACCTCGAGGTTTGTGCCACCCCCAGCAGGTCACTCCTGCTCAGCGTGGGACGCCACGGCCCCGCTTTCCCCCTTTCTCCTTTGTGCAGGCACCACCCGCTGCCGGCTGCGGGCTCCCGCCCGGCCCTTGTGCTGGCTCCGGCGCTAAGCTGGCCCTTTCATTCACCGATTCAATGCACCAGACCATCAGAAAACTAATCCAGAAATAAAATAAAAAGAGCCTTAGCTTGCTGCTGGGGTATTGAGATGGGCTCAGGAGGGATTCGACGAGTCGGTATGGGAGGAGTGGGGAGCACAGCAAGTGGGATGCGTTATGCTCCAGGAGCTGCTGGGGAGACCTGCCTTAGAGAAGAATGCTATTTTAAGATGTCACAAATACAATTTTTTCTTTAAAATGGGCTAAACCGAGAGGGTCTTAGCTGCTGAGAAGTGAAATTTTTGATGTGTTTCAAAAAGGCTTTAATGTAGTACTTCTCTTGTGTTTCAACTTTCCCGTTTCATATATAAACAAAGGAAAGACAAGAAAACAGCTTTTCTCTCTGGTCTGCACAGAGAAATTGTTACAGATTGCTACAAATACTGTTCAGCAGAGAGGAAAAAGTTTCCAATGCTATGGAATTATTGATAACTTTGTGATAAATTTTGACCAACATTTGAAAGACAAAAAATCACCCTGTACGTGCATCTCTCCATTCTGCTCAGTTCTATGATCTGTGTAGATTTAAATGGGATGGATCATGGAATCAAGGAATGGTTTGGGTTGGAAGGGACCTTAAAGATTACCTAGTTCTAACCCCTCTGCCATGGGCAGGGAACCTTCCACTAAACCAGGTTGCTCAGAACTTGGCTTTGAACACTTCCACAGATAGGGCATACTCAAAATTATACAATTATACATTCGGGTATTTTGCACAGGGAGAATAATCTGTTCTAACCAGAAAATGATTAAGTATATTAGCATCATGCTTTTCAGACAGTATCCATTCACTCCTCAGATTCATGTACAGAACAATGGGAGCTATGGAGTGGATTTGCTTAGGATATGATTATTGCTCCATAAAATTTTCCCAGCGGAAGTGTGCAAGGCTCTCACAGGCCACACAAGTGCCTCAGTGAGACAGAGGCTTCTTTCATCTTTAAGCAGCTATGTTGCTTAAATGTTATTAGCTTTCCTCAAGTTAAAGCACTTACATCTCTACAGTTCTGTATTTAGGAACACTGCCTTGGAGCAGATGAGTTTCTACCCTCAGCAATGACAGTCTATAATTAGATATTATTTTTCATACAAAATATAGACTTCTTTCTCCCTTGTTTATTAAAGAGACATTCAGCATGAGCAGACATTGGACTGTCTAGTTTAAAGCAGGTCTGTACTAATCAGGCAGCATCTTTGCAATTCTTAAAATGAAAGGACAGGTATAACTTTTTGAGCAACCCAGTCTAGTGGAAGGCGTCCCTGGCCATGGCAGGGGGGTGCAATGAGATTATCTTTAAAGTCCCTTCCATCCCAAACCATAAACCCAGGATTATGTGTATCCTGTCTCTCTGAGAGCAAACGATCTCTTCTGCTGTTCCTGATTCCTTTCGTGAGAAATTGTCAAGCATATGTAATTGAATAAAATCAGCTCCTTTAATGATGTCTGTAAGTGACCTTAGTTCAGAGCAGTCTGCCCCAAACCTACACAACATAATGTACCATTTGCTTATTTTTGTAATTTTGTGGCTTGATGTACAGGTGACCACATGTGTGGGTGTCCACAGCTTACCTGAGGTGCTGCACAGGGACATAAAGCTGTCCTGCTGCCTGAATACATCTGATTTCACCAGGATGCAGGTTCCCACTCACTCTTTCCATGGTGGCCACAGCAAGACCAAGTCTTCCTTCTGCCCTCTCCTCCTGGTCTCAGCCAGGCTTCAGAATCACCTGAAGGTGAGCTTAGAGCTGAGCCAGACAACTGGCCAGCTGCATATGTGGGACAATCATGGCAAAAATTAACGAGGCAGAGTGACCCCCAAATTCTGCCTTTAATCACTCTTCCAGTACCAGAAACTGAGCAGGGGCTGTGCCCAGGCAGCAGACAGCATCACATGTATCAGTAACTCCTGCTATTCTGTAAAGCTCACACACGCCCAGGGAAAGGAAAGATGAGGTATGTAGCCAAAATTAGGTGTATGTCTCATAACTCCAGCACATGATGACAGCTAAGGGGAATAAAGCAGAGCTCTCAGTGGTACATGCTAAGTGTCATCACACATACCTCTGCTCATCCCAACATGTTCCAACAGAGCGAAGCCTCAGCTCCATCTGCAAAGCTTTCTTTTTTTCTTCCTTCCACTCTCTTAAAAAATATTCCTAGATGTGGTATCCTTCCAAGCAATGTATAAAACATGTAAATTCCAATTTCAATTTTGTAACTACAAGCCCAAAGTGCAGCTATTTTCCAAGAGGCGCTCTGCTGATATGGCTCCCATCACTTTGGCAGAGACATGGCATAGCTGCACCTCTCACAAAGGAATTCCGTAACAAAACGAGTTTTTACATGCTGGGACTAAATATTTTTAAACAGCACTCTCTGCCAACTTCAAGTTTCAGCTATATTTGTGCAACTTAAAAAAAAAAAATAAAAAATCAACACCCCCCCCCCAAATCACATGTGTGTTTCTATACAAGATTAAGCTGCATTTCTGGTTAACCTCAGAATTATTTCATTTTTATATAAACATTTAATGGGAAAGTTTAACTTCTTCCCTTCAATGAGGAAAAGGAAGCCAAGCCACTAGAAAAACAGTGTCTTTCTATGTGTGTGTGTGTATGCACGCACCCCTTTTAATTAAAAGTAATTAAGAGAATCCTGTGTTCTCACTCACAGTCTGCTGGTACTGCAGAGGGCCTGGACACAGAGCCAAGGGTATTCTGCCGAACGCCGCCGGCAAGAGAGATTGGATTATGCAACTAAAAATTTAAAACTAGAAGACTTCATCATTAGCTGTGGCTGTCATGAGCTTCTCCCTAGGAAAAAACCTGTATAAAAACCTGTATAAAACAGATTTGGCAGCTCCTACCTTATGAAACCTATCAGGGTGGAGGTGTTAAGTGGCTGCTGCGTTGGCTTGCTTGCTTTTCAGATTTCGAGGCACTTACGAGGCTGGGGGGTATGTTCAGCATATTCCCTATTTCTTGCACTGGAAGATAATTCTTGCCTTTCTCAAGTTTAACTTGAGCAGAGGCCTCAGACTCCTATCAAAACAAAGCAAATAAAAGCAATTCTGCAAAAAGAACTGGGAGAAGTGCTCTCCCTTCCCTAAAAATATTGGGTTTTGGTCAATAGAGCACAGCCAGTCTAGAACTGTCTTTCATCTCCTTTCAGCTCCAGCCACATTTCTATTACATTATATCACCATTTAAAGGTAGCTACGACCCTAAACTTTTGAATCCAACTAGCAAGGAAGGAAAGCAAAAAGAAATTTCTTTTTTCGTGGCTTCATTTAAACTCTGCCTTTCATCGTGTCTTTGGAGCTATGGCAAATATTGTCCTGATTTGGATCTCACACAGCAGGTTAAAAATAGCAACTGTAGTTACCTACATATGAGCTATCCTAATACAATACAGTAAAAGCAAAATCAGTTAAAAATAATGACAAATCTTCTAGAAACTTCAGTTTTCCTGTCAATTTGGACAGAAAACACACAAATCCTACAATAATAAGAGTTATATTTTCTGTGTGACAAGTGCATACACATCCTGGGTTGAGGCAGAAGGTGAGAAAAGACATTTGGGGAGAACACACATAAGGCCTTTGGATTGCAAAATGAATAATGTCCTTAATGGAAGCTCTCTAGTTTTTATTTATTGGGTTCTCAGTTCCTGGAGAGTGCGAGATGTCTCCTGTGGAGTATCTATTTCCTCAGCAGAAAGCTAGAGGAATTTCAGGCTGTTTCTAAGTTTACCTCTTGGAGCTTCCCATGGCACCAGCTGCTCATGTTTCCCAGGAAAATCAGGGAGGAGGACTACTGCATGCCTGTATTCCAGGGAGGCAGAGTGTGGCTGGGAGGACAGGCAGGCCTAGAAAGCAATGCCATTAAGCCCCAGCAAAATGCCTTTGTGTATGGTTATTACTCCTAAAGGAGGAAGCAAAAAATGCTGGAAAAGAACTTACTCTAGTTTTAATGCAGGTTTTGCTTGTACAAGAAAAGAAAGGAAGTAATTACAGCAAGAAAAGAAACCATGAATGATGCAAATATATGGAACAAGAAAAGTGGGGTACCAACAATTACCTGGAGTTAAGGATTGATGGAAGGGTTATATTTGAATGGAACAGAAAGTCAATTCAGGTGTTTGCTTTTGCATTGTTAACATTACAGCTTGTAAATTGGGTGCTCTCTTTCAGCTGAGGAAACTGAATCCACACAATGTCTGAAAGTCATCCAGATCTGCTTACTCCATGGATAACAGATT
Source organism: Trochalopteron elliotii (assembly GCA_024734555.1). NCBI lineage: Eukaryota > Metazoa > Chordata > Aves > Passeriformes > Leiothrichidae > Trochalopteron > Trochalopteron elliotii. The sequence goes on from JANPWX010000183.1 coordinate 5,127,989, forward strand.
TGATTCAACAAATTCTTCTCTTTCACATTTGCAAACTCCTTATCCATTTGTGCCATGTTATTGCAAAAACCTCCTTGTTCTCTTGGGTTTTCTCCCCCTCCTTCCTCGTCTAGGCAAGACAATGTAATGCAAATTTTCAGCACTATGAAGGCTTAGAAAACAGGTCACTTGAATTTCTCTTCAGAAGGATGCTTTACATTCAAAATTTACCCTCAGCATTTCTGCAAATATGCACAGGGAGAAGCAGAAGAGTCTCCCTTCCCCTTCCTCCATGTAGTATGCAGCCTTGCTTTTTAATGTTAACAGCATTTCAACTTCTAAGAAGTCACAGTCTAGCATGATACTCAAACAACTTAAGGCCACAAAAGTACAAAATTTATGCTTAATAGTGTTCAAGGGAGGAGCTGATGATGCCCAAAGGAGGACGCCACAAGAGTGAGCTCAGAATCTGTAACAGAACTAAAGATCACAGCTGAAAGACCCTAAAAAGCTACTAAGAAACATGAAACCAGTGACAGGACAATCCTGAAGTGATCCTGAGGGACACTTTGAGGGACACTTACAAATTGAAGTCACCATCAGGTTTTTTGCCTCCTGCTGTAGGACTGTTTTGCCTACCAGAATGTGAGTGAATACACAGGAAAGGACCATCTGCTCCCACTACCTGCAGTGCTGTGGGTGCACCCTTGCTAGAGCCTGCAGCACAGACATGCCTTCTCCTGAACTTTCATAAATATTTTACTGTGCTGAATTGTGTGGCCAAGTTATAGAATGACACAATAAAGCACAACTGCTCTCCCTGGAGCCATTCCAGCCTATCTAACAGGCTCAGGAATCACCCAGCAGCCCACTTTGCACAGAGGAGGATTCTAAGGATGACAGCATCCAACTGAACGTGCCAAGTGGCCATGAGTCAATGAGGTGGGAAAAAAAGGATACCTTAATTGTAACATTGACTTTGTCCTTAGCAGCTGCTGCTCTGTCTGCCTTGTGTGGTATCTACAACTGGTGTTGTTTCCAGACCCTTGTCAAGAGCTGAGTTCAGGAGATTTGCCCAGGAATTACCTGTGTGCATGAGAGTGTGAACTTTCCACCTCCCTGTGTATTGCATTTACTCATTTCATGTTAGATGTACAGATAGTAGGACTCAGACAGAAAGTCTTACTCCCTCTGCAAAAACAATAAAAGGTGGCCAAAAGAATGAAGACACCACATCCAGGATGCTGCCCACAGAAGCAGTTTTCCATACTGAACCAAAAACCAAATGTTGTTTTCTCTCAGCTTTGTAATTCTTCAGTACTGCAAAGAGGAGATGTTCTTAACATTTCCCACTTAACATCATATTTAATACTTTGGAGTATATAAAGATTCCTTTATATCAATCAGTTGTTTTTTACAGGGTGAGCAAATTTTAAATGCAAATTGAAATGTCAAGGGGAAGCTGGATTTCATTCCTTCCTTTTGTTTTGTGTGACACCACACAACTGGTACTTCCCTCAGCAGCCCAGCTGAAGGTGCTTGTTTTAGCTCAAAGGGCTGTGACTGAGAAAGCCTCTCTGGTGCTGCAATGTGCACCTCCTATTTATCAAGTGAGGTGATTCCAGTGATTCCAGATCAACTGGATAACTCTGAGACTTGGAATGGGCAGAGCACCACAGCAACACTGCAGCCCTTTTCCCCCCCACATAACCATGTTGGGAACAGCAGCTGCAGCACCAGGGAGCCTGAAACAATGTGGGACTCTCACTCTGCATCATTAAATGCTATTTTGCTAAATTAAAGGCCACAAGTAAGTCATATTGTATCCATAAGCACACGCATGCCACAGGCCTTTCCCCTTCCCTTATTTCCCTCAGCTGTGGATCATGCAAAATCCCATGGAAGACATATTTCAACTTTTGGGTTGGGTTGTTTTGTTGTTTTTTTTGTGAGAGCAGGACTTTGTACCCCTCAGTGGACACAGCACTCAAACCACACTGCCAAATATTATATGATGTCCTTTCCAGAGTTAATTTTTAATTTTTAATTTCCTGACTCCACTGCATGAGAAATTTTCAAATTGTCTTGGTGGTCACTTCAAGGCATGTACAGACCTAATTGCAGGAGTGAACACAGTGTCAGCCCAAATGCAAACCTCTGACTAAGTGAGGAATTTCTGTAGAATTAGTTCCTTGGTTGAATTAAGTTCCAGAGAGACCCATAGCCCAAGGATCAGCTGAAAATGTAATGCAAAGGGTGCGAGCCTTTCTTGCCCCAGCCTGCAGCCAGGGGAGGCAGGTGTTTTCAATGTGTCACTCAAAAACCCGATGATTTTCTATTTTCATTTTTTAATGCCACAATTCATAACCCACAGATGTTGTGCACATCTATAAATCTTGGCACCCTCTCCTCTGCAAAAAAGTTTCTCCTGGTATTCAATTTTCTTTGCTTTACCTTAAGTCACCCTAATCATGCTGACATCTACTATCGATGATTATATTAGCCCTAAAAGATCCTTAAACAAATGAAAAGGACTGACTTCCACTCCTAAAGTTCTGCTTCCAATTTTCTAAAGGAAATTAAATAATGTATAAATCAAATGCTGGGCACAGGCCCAGGCAGCTGAACATCGCTTTGTCCTTTCAAAGTGAAGACAAAGTGTCTGCCACAGAAGGGACAAGCCAAGAGAAATAAAGCTTAACCTCAGCTCCATGTGAAAGTGATTTGGGATAATCGGGGGGAATCTGCAAAGAGGTTAAAACAGGGACCACATACTGACAGGGGAACTTCACACAATGATCTAAAATATGCCAAGAGCTGACCTTCACCTGGAGGAGCTGCACAGCCCTGACAGCTTTGTTACACCGGAGCAGAGTGTGAAGGGCAGGGGAAAGAAGAGATGAGCAGGAAGTCAAAAATCTATTTAGGGCTACCATTTGTCATGTCTTGGTAATCTTATCAGGGTGAGTTTTTTTCAGTTTTGCAAGATTTATAACTAAGTGCTGCCTGACAACCTTGCAGTAAGTGTGCACACTACTTCCCAGTTCTCCTTTAGCTAGTACACACTACTTAGATTATTAAATCAACCACCAAGGGACTTCCTAATTTATGTACTATTGATGGACTGCTGAGCCTTCTCTTTAACACAGTATATGTATCTAGAAGGGGAAAAAAAAATCAGTAAAATGTGCTAGATTTCTTCCTGGTATTCTTTTTTGAGCAAGTGATTTGCTTTAATTGCCACAAGGCATTTCTTAAAGCTATTGGGAGCAGATGTACTTTGTAACATGATTTCTCGATTAAAAGAGGATCCTAATCAAGTCTATACTGCTTCAACACGAGCTCACACAGACATTTTTGCACACAGAAGGGTGGGTTTGAAATCTCTGATCAGCACTAGACCTCATGGTTAGGGTCAGCTTAACCCTACTCACATAAACCAAACTTTAGTGGAGAGAAAAAGGTGTGACAGAGGCAGCTGTCAGTGCCCCAACTATGTACACTCCTATTTCCAAAATATTCCTCCCCTCATCTTTACAAAGTATAGAATATTTCAGATGCGATGCAAATGGCCCTTAAGCTCATCTTTACACTTTCTTGAGAAACCTGCAAAATTGTTTTCAGCACTACCACTTAGCAGTTGTTTGGTCTGTCACCACACAAACTGAGCAGCTGGCAAAGCAGAGACAGCCACGTAAAACTTACATGTGAATGTGAATTCAACACACATCTTGCTTAGCTGTTGCAAACCTGTCAGGGAATGCTTCACTGTTTAAAAAAATCCAAAACATAAAACCACAAACAAAATTCCTATCAATTTATCTCCCTTTTAAAAAGAAGAGTCTGTATACATACTCTTTTTGTTGTAGAGTTGAAGTACACAATGAGTGCAACTGCCATTTAATGGGATACAAATTCATCTGAACATCAAGCACCCTTGATTCTGAAAAACCAACAGGTTTACTGGGTTCACAGACTTGTAATTTACTGACAAGTATCCATGTCTTTCACAAAAGCTGTAAAATACTAGAACACACTTCAGGAATGTTATTGCCATAAAAGAGGCAGTTCAACCAACCTGTGAGCTGGGAGATTCTCCCATCCATCTCCCCATCTTCTGACTGACCCCCTGCAAATGAAGCACCAGCCCAGGCTATGATTGGGTTTGAAAAAGCAAAGCAAGCAGTGGAACTGAGGGGGATTTCATGGCACCACAGGGCTTCACACAAACACTGCCAGAATAAACTCCTCTGTCAGACCTCCAAGTTTCGCATCACTTTGTCTCTGCAGGTTCCCAAATATCAATAGCAAGAAGAAAAAAAAACAAACCATGAAGAAGGATGGGAAGAAGTAGGAAGTTTTCACAGAGTGTGCTTGTTTGCCATCCTTGGATTTAAACAAAACCAGGCGCACAGTGTGTTACTCACACATGAAAAGAGAAGAGCCAAGAAGGGAAGGAGAGGCTTCTCTCTTTTCCTCTCCCCCTGTTTCAAGCAAGCATCCCTGAAAGCACACAGGCATCTGTTTTGGGTTCCTCTGACGTCAGCAAACACCACTGAAGTAAAGCACATGCTTAAGTATGTTCCAAACCCCTTATCTGCTTTTAATAATTGGAAGCTAAATGGAAGCTGTAAGTCATTGAGCAGGACAAGTACCATGGACAAACAAGATCTTTTTTGCCTTTAAGGTGATGGTACTTAGAGGCTCTGCAAACCTTTGGACTCAGTAATATCCACTATCAGAAGCAGAGATGGATTTTAATGCAAGATTCAATCAAATTGCAAATGCTAAAATTCATACTCTGGTCACAGAAAGAAATTGTCATTTATGACAGCATGTCACACTTCTTTGGTGCTTTATATTTCTACCTATTTTTTATATATTGATGTCTCCAGTAAAAGGAAAATAGGAAGAAACTCTGGTACTCATCCCTGCAGGTCATTTTGCTGTGGTCAGCAGCTCAGGCAGTGTGTGGCTGGTGCTCTTGGAGAGTTTGGGAGAGGGATAAAAAATGTGGGAGAGGAGTATGAAATACAGTCTTTTCCACCAGCCTATGTGAAACATCACCTGCCAAGGATCCTGTCAGAGTTAGGCAAAAGTCACTCCTAACAGGAGTCAGCCACTTGACAGTCCCTGAGAGGGACTGAATGTAGGATTACAGTCTCGGCTCTGTCACGAATGTCATTTGTCACCACCCAGCAAGCTGTGCTGATACCTGGGATGAGCTGCCTTCCTCAGGTCAGTGCTCATTCATGTCCCAAACCTCATGGACAATCAGCAGTGGAGGGGTTACAGCAGCCACTGTGGTGCCTGGCATGGCAGGGAATGGTTCCAGGGACTGCCATGGGAGTTACTGCATTGGGATCTAATTCCACAGTAACAGGCAGGATCAAGTCCTAAATTAGTGATTCCCGGCTTTCATTAGGTTTATTCATCCTTGGGCCAATTAACCTGCTGGCATAACTCCCCTGGGGATTGTGCCAGCAAAGACTTTGGCCTAATAATTTCAGATTAATTTCTGTATCATCATCTTTTTGTGGCTTCAGGAAGACTATTTGTATATCCTGCTACAGACCTTATGGAAGCAAACACTAATTACGAAGGAAAAATTTTGACTCCACAACTACTCTTCCAAAATTAAAATTAAAAAAAAAAAAAAAAAGAGTAGTCTAGACCATGGACAGGAATTCCAGATGGAAATATGTTTAACAAATATGGAAAGCGAATACTTGCCTGTGTATTGCTTTGTGAGTTATTAGCACCTAAATAGTCTCCATGGTCAGAAGTGTATTAATGAGCTGGAAGACAAAGTGATGTAATCAGGAGGGATCAGCAGTAATTTCTCCTGCAGAAGATTTACATGCAGCAGCCATGTGTGTTTGTTTATGATCTCTACATCTGGTAATGAGCTCTCGACGCGATGGAAAGCTGCGGTGGAATAATGCACCCTGTTCCTCACACACACTAATTAATGCTCTATTTAATCTGGGAAAAGGCACTTTAAAAATAAACATTCATTTCCAGCAGACAATAAAGGATAGGTAACAACTGAATCACACCACACAGGCCTAAAAAGTGGTGTGTAGCAACCTCTCAAGCATTAAAAAAGTTGAGTTTTAACTCCCAGAGTACCACAGGAAGGGTGTGTGCACATACAAATCTCTCCAGCACTACAAACATACACTAACAGACCCTAGACACCCACAGAGACAATCAAAGCCAGAGTGATAATCTGTAGGAATGACAAAAAACAGTAAGAGATGGCAGATCTAAAATATTCCCCATGACACTGGGTGTTCAACTACTTTCTGTGTTCACAAGACACCTACAGGAACGCTGCTGTCGGCCATCACCTCACCCACCTCATTCTGACAATCGACAACATGAGCAATAAATCATCATTTCCACAATGACAGGAAAAGCAGCCTGTGCAAAGATGGTTAGATCTTGCATTTCAACTGAAAACAAAGGCCTGGGAGATGGTGTCCAGCCTGTCCCCTGCCAGTAGGGTTGTCTACTGAGGGGGGAATGCAGTGGGGGCTCAGCATCCTCAGCTTCCACTGGAGTCATTCCACTGCTTTTAGTCACTTCAGCAAGGCCTTGTCTCCACAGGATGTTATGCTGGAACAGCTACTGCATTTACATTCACACCCTATCTCATTCCAGGATAACTTCCTCACATTGACGTGCCCTCAGAAGTACAAGAGCATTTGTCTGTGGCTGCATTTAGCCCCAGGCTGGAGTCTCACGAGGTAACAGAGAATAGAGATTTGGCTTTATCTTATAAACTGTGCTAATATATCTCACCGCCCTTTGGATTGGAGCCAACTTCTTCTCTCGAATCTCCCAATCATTTCCCACAGAAAACTTGTACTTTCTTTAGCCCATGAAAGAAGACAAAAATCAGGAAAATCAGAGGGATTGCAGAACATGAAAAGCCTGTGTGAGCTGTATCCAAGAGCAAATTTCCCAGCCTGAGATACCAGAGCTATGAAATGCCCCCTTTTAGGGACAGAGAAATTGCTATGGTGGCTACAAGAAAACCTGTTTAGGCTACAAGTATGAAGGAATAACACTTCAGAGACTTGGGCTGGCTTTAAAGGTAAATCAGATGAAACAGATAAACACAGAGGAAATATATGAGTAGAGACTGAAACTCTGAATGTATATTGAAGTGGCAGTGTGAAAACAGTTATTTCTCTTGCCAGTCACAACTCCTACCCTCCCACTCACACATCCAGTGTTCAGAGTTTGCAACTCAGGACTTCTTGTGTGCTCTTCAGCTGCAATAAAAAAAGGCATTTTTGCAGTGCTTACAGCTCACTCCCTATCCACAGCCACTGAGACCATCTGACACATTCTTGCCTCCCTGGTTTGGATTTCTCAAAGCAAGCAGAGAGGACCAAGGTGGAGCCACACTTCTGACTGGGATATTCTGACATGAACGGTGAGTTGTCAAAACGGAAGCAGTTTCCCTAAAACTAATTTGGTTTCAACTAGCAATTCCCTAAAACTAGTTTTGTTTCAGGAAAAGAATGTGCAGGCTGCAGTCTGCAGATGCACGCCGGGCTCTGCCACAGCAATAAGTGTAGGTGGGCAAACAGAAAGTCATTTCCAGAAGTGGCCAGTCAACCCTGCGCTTCCACCAAGGCTTTTCTGACAAAAAAAATTATGTTTTTTTGTCAGTGCCTGAGTCTCCATGGATCCCTAGGTCTGAAGAGCATCTTTGTTCTGCTTAGACTTGCTCTTTTTTTTTCGTTCAGAGACAAAACAAGCCCGGGCTTCAAACCATGCAGGGTTTTAATGCTGCAGAATCCCCACGTACCCACTTCCTCTCTTTCCTCAGCTCTTCTCTATCTGATTTACTGTTTACTTACAGACCATATGGGAAACATGTCGGGAAAGCACGCATCCGGGTTCACATCCACAATAAATACTTTTTATGACTATTCCCATGACCTGCAGCAACAGGCTAGATTAGTCGCCCACAACTATGTATAATCACACCATCATTTAAATACATTTTCAAAACAGAATATGTTCTGAGATACAGATCAACTAAATATTCCTCTTTCTAAAACCTGTTTCCTACAACTTTACCATTTCCACCTGGGACAGAAAGTCTTATCTTTCAACTGTGGAGTCAATATAAACAGAAGAACACGAACACCTGGGTCCATGTAAAAGTGCAGCCAGAAAATTATCAGTCTGAGGCTACTCAGGACTCTTAGCAAAAGAATTATGAAGTGAAACAGCAAAAGAGCTGAAAATAGATGTTCTTGCTGAAGTGTATCTATCAAAATGTGAAAGAAACCCTCTTTTTTATTCTGTTTCATAAAACCGAACTCCCTCTAATTTTAAGTTGAACCAAAAGCAGAATTGCAAAAGCATTCTATTCTGTTAAATAGAGTCTAGAATATTTCCCAAGCAGAATATATTATTTCATCCAAAGCCAAATAAACGAAGGGTCAAATTTAACCTCACCCATTCCACTGAGAAACAAAATTGAAAGAAAATGGTGAAAAAGCCATTTTGAATTGAAATAGTTAAAATCTTTTTGAGGTGAAACATTCTGAATTCCATTTCTAATGTCAAAAGTTAAGTCAATGATACAGAACTGAAGAAATTATTGAATTTAGTGCTTCTGAATAAATTTTTATCAGAGGGAACTCTAAAGCAAAATTTATAAAAGTAAAATTAATATCTACATTTTTTCCCCATGTAAGTAACCATCTATGTCCCGTACCACTTCATCTTATTCAGGATTTAATTTTGTTTTTAAATTTCCCATCAACCTGTGGGTTGAAGAAAAATTTGTTGTGTCCCTTTTGCTTTGGGAAATGATTCTGATAGTCTTTTAACTTGCAACTGGCAGGAGTGAAGAGTGCTTGTAGCTCTCCCCACCTCCTCTCCCTGTGGAAGCTGCCAAGCTCATCTGCTGCAGGATACTTGAAGAACATCTCCTCGGCCAAACTGTCTGATTGCATCATGTTCCAATACTTAACCAGAACACACGGAAATATTCCTTTTGTTAAATGCATAAAGATTAAAAAAGTAGAAGTTTCACAAGGTAACTTGGGTTTTTAGAGCTCTGTGGTTTTATGAAATGGAGGTTGGGTGTTGTTTCTATAGGCAGGTGTTGGGATACTGTTGTAAGCCTCTAAAAATGAAAAGGGGGTTTGTCACCCTGATCTTTTTCAGCCTCCTGATGTTTGCATTTTTGCAGTGAAGTTTCTCACAGATTTTCATGTAAACAAAGTGGTGTTTTCATTCCTCTCTTGAGGAGAGACAATTGATGGACTTCTAGTTTGACCAGTGTGGTTGGAGAAGTGTCAACCTCATTTGCCCAATCTAGGGTCATTGTCCAAAATCTATATAAACCGAAGTAAGAAAATAAACTTCCCTCTTTTTGCCCTGATGACCTGACTGTGTGCCTGTCGTTCATTTCATGTCCTACAGCGACAGGGGTTTGTTTTCCTTCTTTTTAAGGAATGCTTTACCCACAGCTTTTTGAGATGAAGTGCAGAGCACTGTAAATTGTTTCCATCTCACTGCGGCATTGACGTTCAGCAAAGCACTGAGCAAGGGCTCAGCTGGAAGCACCTGAGTGCTGTCAGAGAAGGATCCTGCAGGAGGAGGGCCCTGGTGAAGCACCTGGGGAGCAGCTTTTCTGGGAAAGCCGAGCACTCCCTGTCAGGCACACACCAGCCCTGGTACTGACCCTGCTCTGCAAAGTCAGGCTGTTCCTGGAACAGCCAGGATCCTGGATCCATCTCTGCTGGCCTCCTCTGCCAGCTCCGCTCCAGTGCGGAAAACGTCACATCTGGGAAATGGTTTAAAACTGCACCTTTCCCTTCAATGGGTCTTCTTGTTGTTCTGCTTGTTTGGGGGCAGGAGCAGGAAGGGTCATTACATGGTGGAAAAGCAAAAAACCACATTTTCATGGGCAATTGCTATATTAATATGCATCACTTTACATACATACTACATCTATGTATGGAACCTATTATTACTGAGGAAATGTTTTTTTAATGAAGAAGACTGAACAATACTTAAGAGAGAAAATGTTCAAACCAATGTTAATTTGCAGCAGAAGTAACAAAATATTTTAATAAAAAACAGTAACGAGAACTGGCCCTCCTATCCAGGATCAGCCTGCCCCTATGTTCACACCTTGAGAATAGAATTTGACTTCCACGGCTTTTCCAACCTTTGCAAACCTCCTAAAATTGAAATCTAAACTCCAACTCAAGGACTTTTAAGAGCAAGACCTGCTCCAGCTCTATACAGAAACAGAGATAGCTCATTATATTTCTGTTTTGCAGATCCATGGAAGCATTTTTCCTCCCTCCACTTCTTTTTACCAAGCCCGTGCCTGCCTTTCCTTCCTGGCCCCCAAACTCATCCAAAAATACAGAAAAAGGGATTTAGGTAATACAATCACTTCTGTATAAATGTAGCTAAATATATTCTCAATTGCTGAGCACTGTTTCCTTTCTCTCTCCCTGTATGCTGGGATTAATTAAGCTTTCCTTAAATGTTGCATATGAATTAAGAAACAAACAGCAAAAAAAAAACCCTCACTATTTTCAAAGGAAAAAAATCTGCTGCTAAAAAGTCCTGGCAGGCAAAATATTAGTACAATAAAACTGATGGATTTCAAATGGTAAAAATAAAGTGACTAAAAGTTCTCTATTTGAAAAATGAGAGACATTCAAGAAAGACTGTTCCTGTAGGAAACAGACACTTTCTTCCAGGAATCATCTCAGACCCAAGGATGAATTATTAGCACCAAATATAAACCTCAAAAGAGACTCTGCCTCTTATCATAATGCAAATGTTAATGTGTATTTGCTATTCCTACTAAATGTTATCAGCATTGTTCTGACTTGCAGGGAACAACCTGTTCTGTGTGGATCCTGACTGGGCTGGGACTGGACTTGGTTTATCATTTTAACACCAGGATCATTGTTTTGTTCACCTTGGGAAACCACAGCAGGAGCAATGATCACAAGGGAATCCTGCACAGGTCTCTGCACTGGCTCCACTGGGAAGGCCTGGAGAGCTCCAGGGCTGCCAGATGAGCAGAGTAGCTCCTGTCCTCCAGGGAGTCATCACTGGTCATGGTTCCCACCACCAGGTAACTGATCCCTTTATTAACCTTATTTAGTTAGCTTTAAGCCCATTTTTAATAGGTTGAATCACTTCTGCTGGACAGTACAGGCTCGGAATGGCACCAAAACCAGCACTGGCCATTCCAAAGTGGCTTGGTGCAACCTCCTGAGAACACTCCTCAGGAAACAGGTCCCAGAACAAATGGGCAGCCACAAAACACACCATCTGTAATAAAGCCCGACAGGTATTTTGAGTGTAGCTCCTCATTTTGAATCTGCACACAGCAAAACAAGTCCTACTTCGTAGATGGCAAGCAAGAAGGTGAACTGTAATTTGTTCTGCCCCTGAGGTTGCACACAACACTGAATGTCAAGTCTTATGTAACAACGGATTTCAAATTATAAATGTCACCCAGGCATCATTTCAGGCTTTGAAATGCAGTTTACTTGTTACCAAATACGATGTGTCAAGTGATTTATCAAATCCATAAGAAAGAAGAAGCCAATGAGACAATCCAACAATCCATCCTATCAACCAGCAAGTCCAGGGCTGTCTCCAATCAGATGTATACTGGAAGAAGAGAGATTTATTACCACAGTTTCTTAATGCCACATTTTGTTTTTCAAGTGTTCCTATCATGCTCCACATGGTACTTTCACCAAGCACAACAAGCCCACCTGGATTTCCACCATCTGCCCAACTCAGTGGGTCACTCGTTGCCTGCACATCTTTGATGCTGCGTCTCTGTGACAAACTTCTAGAGATGAAGCTGCTATTGAAAAGATTTTGACAATAATCTCTTTTCCTGCTCCAAAAACACATAAGAGTGGCAGAGTTGTTCTTAAAGGTGAGGCTGTTCTTTCACATGCTGACATTAGCATTGAGGACACACTGAGATTGTCAAAGTGCTGATTAAAAGGAGAGAGATTCTTCTGGCCAGTGCTCCCTCACAAACACATGCCTTTCATCAGAAATCTGTAAAAAGCAATACTGAAAAGACCTGGAAATATATAGAATGGCTTAGCTTGGGTCTAAGTGACGTTGAAAACACACCTTCACTTTGATGCCATTAAAATGCAAGGGGTTTTCTTGGATATGAAAAAATCATTTTACTGAAAAAAAAAAAAAAAGAATTATGGAATGGTTTGAGTTGGAAGTGATCATAAGGATTGCCTTGTCCGAATGCCCCTGTCATGGCCAGAGACACTTTTTACCAGACCAGGTTGCTCAGAGCCCAGTTCAGTCTTGCCTGGAACACTTCCAGGGATGGGGCATCCACAACTTCTCTGGGCAGCCTGTGCCAGGGCCTCACCACCCTCTTCTTCCATATGTCTAATCTAAACCTCAGAAGTTATTTATGAAATCCTTTGCACATGCAGAACTGAAGGAAGCTGGCTGCTTTAATTCACATCTAGTACTCAGGTAATGAAAATATTTTTGGCTTCAAATGCCTACAAAAAGTAGTACACCTCCAGGATGACTTTCTGAAAATACTTACTATTCAAGAAATAATTAAATATATGATAAAAGCTCCTCCGTGGCTGCATAAGTAAGAAGGGAGGCACAGATATATATATTTGTAAAGAAAGGGTAAAACAAGTAGGACACATATCTCAGATGAGCAGCACCTAAGTGATAATACTATCAATTAATTTCTATGAAGTCTCTAACAAAACTTGAAATCTTTTTCCATCACATGAGAGAGATGTTTTGGCTGTATTTATACATCATCCTGAGTAAACTGGCTGAACTGCAAAACCAGAACACTATGTGAGAATAATGAAAGGAATGAAAAAATACTTCTGCCCGGGCCTGACATTTATCAATATAAAACAGCCACTTTTGCCATTGTTTGAAATAAGGGAAGCAATTAAAGTGCACAAAACCATTTTGATACCAGCACCCTATTTCCTGCACATGTTGGTAACCCAGGGGCTCCCCCTCCCTCCTTTGGTGCTGTTCATTAGCTCTCCACAATAAACACCATCCTCCCATATCACACGTTTGAGAGCACTTCGAAACTGGGAGATTGGGCAACAGCACTGCTCTATGCAAAACCAGCCAAGTCCAGTCAGGAAACAGATTAATTTGAAAGCCTTAATTAATGACTGAACGTTTATACAGCCAAGATTTATGAGTTACAAGGAAGTAAGTCCAAAACATAACACTCCCTCCCGCATGCAAGCTCTCTCTTTAATGGTAAACAACTAGCCTAGGGTAAGATACTGTCTCAGTGCTCCAGTTCCCTTTCTTATTCCAGCTTCCAAGCACTGACAGAAGACAAATTAATTTCAAACTTTTTTTTCTTTTTGTCCTGCTCCTCTATAAATATTGTTACTAATAAACACAGTTTAATTGAAGACAAACTATAGATTTTTTTAAAAAATAAACCAATCTTTTTTTTTAGCTCATGGGTGCAAACACAGTATATAAGAAAGAAGAGGAAAGAACAGAATCCTTTTCGTATGGGTAAGTTCATGAAACTTATTTTCTTGTGAAGAAAATCAAGGACAAGAAGAGAAAGGTCTGTATACATATAACCATACGTATGGTTATATGTATAAAAATCAGCAAAAAAATCTCCTGAAATCCCCCCAAACCCCAGGTTTGTCAGCTTACTTCACAAATACTTTTGCAAATTTAGTAGCGACAGATGTTAGAAATAAAGAGCAAGTTTTCAGCTTTTAACATTTTGACTATATTTCATATTCCACTTCTGAGAGCTGACATCTCATTATGATGAGCTCTTGCTATTTGAATATTAAAACAAGACTGCCAACAACCCTTCTTTGGAATTCCTCAGGCCTTAAACTAGAAAAGTCAAAATCAAGGAACATTTTGTTCTCTCTTGTTACCACTAAACTACCACACTCGTTTTCTTGCCTTGCAAATTCTGTTTTGCTAACAAAGGAGTGCAGCTTTGGTTCCCTGCCCCTTAATTTATGTAACACAGAAACACCTAGAAATAAAAACAGAAATGGCAAGATCCCATGAAATGAGGAGCCTGTGATGAGCCCTCCAGCTTTACTATACCCTCCCTGGCAAGGGGCCTCCCCAAAATCCCTCTCTCCAGGTACACAGCCACAACCACCTCTTGCACAGGTAACCAGAAATACAAGTGGCACATGGCTTTTGGGTTTGGGGTCAGTGTTTTCTACTTGCCTGTGGCAGTGCTGAACACTCAAGCCCCTATCCTTGCCTGTCATGGGAAAAACCCCCAACTACCCATCCTGCTGGCTCCTGCTCTTTGGTCCCTCACCCCCAGCTGTAAACAAAACCCACGCCGTGCAAGGGAATTCAGTGCCTGAAGAGACCAAGCTGAAAAAGTTCTCCTTATACAGACTCACAAATACTCACAAGAGTCTGAGCTATGAGCTGGGTGCAATTTTTTTTAGCCCCTCTTTGTGGGTTTATCATCAAAGGAGAGCTCACTGGGATAGTTCAGGAAAAAGACAAAGTTGGTTTATCCCAGTAAAGAGCGGACAAGAGGACAAAACAGAGGACAAATTGCTGCTCTCCCCCTTGTTTCCCTCTAATGGTGTGTTTCACTGTGAATATTAATATAACAGTGATTTTCAAGTTTTATCACAAATTCACTTTGTTTGCTAGGAAATGAAGTAACAAATGCCACGTCTGTAAGACGCCAATTACTTTGAGAAAGTAACTTCCACCCCCAACTTCCCTAAATAAGAAAATAAACCATCAAACAAAACCCAAAGCAGCTCTTTTAAACTGGACAAAACGCTCTTGGTTCTCCTCTCCTGACAATGGGGATGTCAAGACCAATTAGCACTTGCAGTCATCTTGGGGTTTGCTCTGTTTTCTCCCACTGCAAGTGGTCAGGCCAGATCTGATGGCTCCCTTCTATACATGCAATGCCATGGACAAATTACAGAAGACTAAGACCTGAAAGGCTTTTTTCCTACCCAGCTATCCTTGACATTTTCATTACTCAAAGACAGGAAACAAAAAGCCTAAGCTGAGAACTCGGTGATAGTTCGAAAAAAGTTTAATTAAAAAGCAAAACAGACCATGGAATTGCTTCTAACATAGCTAATAATTTGCTGCAGTTATTATTGTGCTGCTTCCATCTGCCAATAACCTTTTAATCCTTTTGCCAAAGGCAATCCAAAGCTTTTCCATATGTACATAATGGTAACTGTAAAAGATAACTTGGAAATAACAACTTCCAACTTCTGCAAAAATCTGAGCTACAGCAGTGCTTGTGCCCATCAGCTTTCCAGCAGGGCTCTGGAAAACAGAAGTTACATGGCAAGAATGAAAACTGCCCTGTTTGACAATGCTGCAATACTTGAAAGATGCCCTGTTCCCACATTCAGCATCAGTGACTACCTTAATTACCAACAACTTCTCAGAATTAACACTGAGAAGCTTTACCTCACCAAAAAGCCACCAGCTCCAACAATGCCATTGCTAAAGTTTGTGGATAAAAAAAAGAAAGTGCAACAAAAGCAGACATTTCAACTATTCTATCCCAAAAAAAATCTCACTTAGAAAAAAAAATACACATAATCAAAACCTCTTTGAAAGGAATATAGCAGAGTGCATTTTCGAACTCAAATAACTTTATGGGATGACAAGTGCATAATCCTGTGCCTTATACACAATTTTAGGGACAGGAAGTATCAAAGCAAATCATAATCAAAATGTTAAGGAAGAAACTAAATAACTCCCCCAATCTAAATATTTTATTGATAATAATCACCCCTCAGAAAATAAACTCAAAATTCACTTTACACAAGTGAAATATCATTTCTATCATGGGAGAAGGCAATGGAAGCTGAATAGTTGGTGCATGTACTACACAATGGTAGTTTTACAAGCAAGAGCATTTAAGCTTGAAATTAGGTACATTTATTGTTCAAGAAATCCACAGCCTATTGTGATTTGATTTTATTAGATATTATTATTCATTATTAGGTTCCAAATTTTTACAACAGAAACAATGACTTTTTGCAGATGACTGCCAAAAGCAAACATCCTATTTTCCCTGCACACAAAGATACCAATATATGTTCAAACATTTTAATTCACACACACAACCCCAGCTCTCCAATCTTTGCAGTTCAGTGAAGTGTAAACAGTCAGTGTTGCCATTAAAATAACATGTTCTTCATTCACAGCAACAATAGCCAGGTAGATTAACAGGCTTTTACACCTGGGCCCTATTATTCCTCTGCCATTCATTAACATTTCTTCTACCATGACAGCAATTGAACTGGCACAGTCCCAGAAACACAAGTAGGTCAGCACAAGGTGTTCCTCTGGATGCTTTCATCCGGTATAAACATCCTGAATTAGCCTTCAGGTACTACATCTAAATATTCCTCGTGCCAAGTAAGATCACAATCAGAACTATTTCAGATTTCATTGATCAAGTACAGCCCGTGGTTTTGGAGGGCTGATTCTATTAAGGATGGAAGGTAATTTCACTGTAGAATTGGGGGCCCTTCTGCAGCTCTCCTGGCCAAGCTGATGCAGGACATTGTGCCTTGGTGCTACCTCCTTGAAATCACAGAATCATGAAATGGCTTGGGTTGGAAGAGATCCTAAAGAACCCCTCTACCATGGGCAGGGACACCTTCCCCTAGAACTGGTTGCTCAGAGCTCCATCCAGCCTGGCCTTGGACACTTCCAGGGATGGGGCAGCCACAATTTCCCTGGGCAAGCTGTGCCAGGACCTCATCACCCTCAGAGAGAACAATTTCTTCACAATAATCTGATCTAAACTTATTTTCTTCCAGTTGGAAGCCATTCCCCCTTGTCCTGTCACTATATGCCCTTGCAAACAGTCCTTCTCCTTTCTTGCATGGTCCCTTCAAGTACTGCAAGGCCACAATTAGGTAACCCCAAGCCTTCTCTTCTCCAGGCTGAACAATCCCAATTCCCTCAGCTTTTCTTCATAGGAAAGGTGTTCCACCCCTCTAATCAACTTGGTGGCCCTCCTCTTAATGCAGCATATCCAAGGGGAAAATGAATATACATATAAAGAAAGAGAAATTGAACACTGAGGATGGACAGCCAGACATTGCATACTATTAAAATTAATCGTAACAGGCACTTAAGCAAGTCAGACACTTGCTAATTTTAAGGGCATGAGAAATAGCAATGAATATG
This sequence comes from Trochalopteron elliotii, assembly GCA_024734555.1. Taxonomy (NCBI): domain Eukaryota; kingdom Metazoa; phylum Chordata; class Aves; order Passeriformes; family Leiothrichidae; genus Trochalopteron; species Trochalopteron elliotii. Next base: position 5,145,221 of record JANPWX010000183.1, read on the forward strand.
TAAGAACATTTACTTTCTCCACCCACTCTAGTGTATGAAAAAAGTGGATACAAATCAATGGAACAAGAAAACTTTAGACATACTCAGTATTTACAGCAGCTTGTGTATGTTGAGAGGATCTGGCCCTGAAGTTGTCATGTTAGAGTGGAGGACCAGGAATCAGCTTTATCTGAAGCGCAATAACTTTTTGGTGACTTTCTCCAATTTGTACATCTTGTCTTATACTTTAGGACAAACTCCAAGCAGCAAGTTCACTCCTAACCACTTACCCCGTGACACATCATAACTTACAAGATCAGGTGCCAGCACCACGGGTTTAAAGCAGAAAAACAGGTCGGTGTGAGGAAAAAAGCACTTTTTATTTTTTCTTTTCCTTTTTTTTTTTAACATAAAAGCCAATTCTTCAACTCTGGACTGATATAAGCATTTGTATTACACCAATGAAATTACTTCAAAAGGCAGAAATAAGCCAACACTTTCAATTCCTTCCAGATCACTGCAAATGCAATTTTCACTCTAAACTTCACATACTCCCACTTGTGATCATTGCTATACTAAGAGTGTGTGCTTTAAGACATTGAAGAATAATCCCCACTGTCTGATTAAAAAAAAATTAAATTAAAAGTTGCTAGAAATAACTCACAGGCAAAAAATAAAACTCAAAGAAAACAATAGCAGTAGCCTAAAGAGACATATTTTTTCCTTCAGGAATGAATTCCCATCTGCTTTTAAAGAGCAACATGTTTTTCCATTGCTGGGAATTACAGCCAAGCCCAGGACAACAAAGCAGCAAAGCCAGAGGCAAGAGCAGAGGGCAAATGAAGCTGGCTGACAGAGGCTGGGCCTAAGGTCCCTCTTTCATAAGCCTGTGTGACAGTGGCAGTTCAGCAGTGCCCTGCTGTGCTGGCAGCACGCATGCCCCTGCCACCCTCAGCAACCAGGAACTACTGGATGCTCTGCCATGGGTCAGCTTGTGGGAAAATGGGAAGGAAAAGACAGGGAAAGGAGACAAACAGCACAGTGGGTGCTGCTGGCAAAGCCAGGCATCTCCCCTGGCCTCAGCTGGTTTGGTGAAACTACAGCTGGTTTGGGCAAGCTCAAGGGAGGGGAAGCTTGCTCCTGACACAGGTGATGCTCCTGCTGATGTTCTTTCTCCAAGCACTGGACACAACACAAAATAACCCTGCCAAAGCAAACACAAGAGTGCTCACTTACAGAACATGGGTGGACAATACCTTTAAAGTGGTTAATGAAGATTAAATGTTGAAACCAGCTGTAAAGTTCCTGCATCTGAACTGTTTCAGCGTTATCAGCTCTTTGGGCTTTATGGGGGAAAAAAAGTCAGCTTTGAGAAGCAAGCAAAGTTTCACACCTCAGCACTGGCTGATGTTCATTCAAATTCCCTCTGGCCTTTTTCCCCAGGTTCCTCTGAGGATCGCTGTTCTTTGAGTTACCGAGGAAGCAGTTTTGACTGTGTCCTCCTGAGCTGTTAATGGGTCTGACCTTTTCGGAAACACTGATGTCCCTTCAGCCAGATGCATTAAATCTCCCCTGCTTGATTAAACTATTAGCAAATCATTATCTCACTGAGGGAGAAAATGTTCTTTCCCAGATGAGCTTGCCATGCATAAATTTCAGTGCCAATACTCCCCTCTACACCAAACCTTATGTTGGGCATAAATGTGCTGATTGCCAGCCGTGCTCTGCACCCTCACTAGGTCAGAGCACAAAGCACTTTATCAGGCCTCAGCTGAGACACAACATGATGAAAATGCACCCAACTGGGGGCAACATCTCTGAAAAACGGGCAATGGGAACCAGATCTTTCTAAAGAGGCTGAAAAGAGCAGGGAGAGGCAGAGCAGTTCCCCAAAGTCCTGCTTTCAGCACTGCCACACCAGTGCCATTCCCAGACATCCCCAGGTGCTCACACTGCCCTCATTCCCAGTCTGCCCAGGCACATTCTGCACGTAGGAGCCTCCTGCACGACCAGCAGCAGGCAAAATCCCATGGGAAGTCCTGTGGAGTTACTTCCTTTCCGGTGATTCATCTCGTTTATCCCAAACACCAACATTTGGAAAACATTCCCAATGCCAGGTATTTCCTCACCTTCCAGACACCTGTGCCAAACACATCCTTAGCACAGATAAATGTGGGTAGGAAGGAGGTGATCCCATGCTACCCATACTGGATGAAGGCTGAGACTTTTCCTCACCCACCCACACAAAAATGTTCACTTTTCAATGAATGATATAAATTAACAGATCCTCTGCACCATTCCAAGAGAAACATTAGAGGTTCATCTGAGGCTCTGATCTTGCTACATTTCAATTGGATGGCGTTCCTCAACTTGAAAATCACATTTCACTGTAATACTTCAGGCTACTATACAGGATTGAATCCACTGCCCTTTATAATGTTAAGCAGCAAGCCTTTTCCTTAAGTCTGGAAAAACTTTTCCTTCATGGACAGCTAGATGTAAAGAAGACAACACATCCTTATCTTTTGAACGTCCTTGTCTTCCCTACATCTAAACCCTCTCTCTCCTTTACTGTAGGTGTTCTTTAGTAAACAGACAAATTTTCCCCCAATCTCTTAAAAGGGTCTTTATCCTCCTGTGCACCTATGGCAGAACACATCCTCATACCTGTTGTACTTAGTATCTTCCTCTGTATGAAATAGAGGATTTTGGAGAGGTCTTGCTGTTTGGGGGTGTTTTTAATTAAAGTTACTAGCTTAAATATGTCAATATCTGGCAAACAAGAACACACATGTTTTGGGATACATATTTTAAGAGTCAAAGACTTGAGTTGATTTGAGCTAGTTTGCTGCTGCACAGACCTTTTTGGCATCACATCTGCTCTTATTTGAGCCAGAGCAAACCTTCATCAGCTTGCTTTTCTTCCCTTTCATTTTCTGTGCTCCCATTGAGAGTTATTGCAAAGTGAGAAAGATATTTTTTACACTAACTGTTCCACTTCGATTCAGAACCAGTGAAAGATTTACAGGTTCCAAGATTCCCACTCTACTATTGTGTCCTGTAAGCATAGAAACTGATAATACTATAGAAACCATGCCAGCTTTGGCTTCCACCATGACCTGCTTTCCACCAATTTAAAAGCAGCCAGTCCCATTATCTTGCTTTTATAAGCACACTTGTCTGAGGAATATTGTCATCATACCCAGATTATTTAATTTTTTTATTACTTCCAACCAACTTTAAACTCAAAACAACTCAACACTTGATTTCACTTTCTGCCTAAAACCTCCCTCTCTGCCTTTTAAATTGTAACAAAAACATCATCCAACTGCGGCTCAGACAATAAAAGAACATCCCTCAATCTGCTGGGTTTATTTCCCTTTTTATCACACACTTTCTGGAACAAAATATTTCCCCAGTGGGGAAACACTCTCTTCATCCCTTGCTTGTCTAACCCCCAATTGAAAAATGGAGCACCTGAGTTTGTGGAAAGTCCAGCCTAAGGTGTGCTGGCTGTGGCAGCACCACAAAAACAAGCAAATGAGACCTGAAGAACTCACAGTGCTTGTACTTTAAAACATTGCTTTTAAGTACTTCTGTAGTCAGACCTCTAATTATTCCTACTTCAGTGGGAAATGAAACAGATAAAACTTCTCAGCATGAAGTACAACAGTGAAAATGCTCTAAGAAAAGCTGTGATCAAACTGTGAACAACCTCAGAGCGCAGCCATTCTAATGATATAAAACCATTAAAAAATGATCAGTTTTATAAAAAGTTGGACCTCCTGCAATTTTGCCCAAAATAAAATGCAGTAACCCTGAAGAAGAGCCCAAGCACTGCTGCAGAGCACTACTTCAGAAGGGTCTAGAAATGAAGACTGCACTCAAATCCAAATATTTCCAGAGAGCTGAGGATTTCTTTGACCTAAAAGTTGACTGTACAGACATTGCTCATCTAAAGCCTTTTTTTTTATTAAACTTTACTGACACATGAGAGAAGGAAACTGTAATTTACCCTCATAAATTATCTTCCACCTTCCCTCACATGAAACAGTGGGAAGTAATCGCCCTATTTTGCTATCTTGATGTATCTTTAAAGGTAGTCATTAAAAGAAACGTTCATGCAGCAGGTGAACAGAGATAACTGGTCATAAGTGATGACAGGCAAAACTAGGCAAGTATCTGATCTGAAAAGGGGCCAAGTTGGAAGGCAGATGCACACGGAACTATCCACTTTCCTGGCTGTTTATTCAGCTCATGTCAGGATGATTCAACGCATCTTTACAAGCAGCTCACTATTCATACACCATCTTCTAGTCACAAAACCAGGCATTTTCCATTTCTTTCTCTGAACAAAGGCTAGAACAGTGGAATGGGAACTTGCCATTCAGCAGCGGAAACTATTTGTAAAGCTGGGAAGCTGGAGACACTGGGAAGAAAAGGCTTTAATGAAACTGGCCACTGTGTGTGCCAACTGTCAAGACTTTATATATTCTTCCAAGGAACCCTGACTGAGGCTTTTTCTGTATTTACTCTTTGCATCCCAGTTATTATAATACTTTGCATGATGTAAAAGAACAGAATTTGTGAGAAATGCCATATTAGAAACAGGCAGCTTTTTTTTTTTCTCCCCTGCAACCAGTCTGTAGCTACACTCAATGACCCATTAACTTATTTTTGGTTCTATACAAAGCCAGCACCAAGACATTTGTGACTCATTATCATCCAGAGACTGGAATTCACCACTAGCTTTTCAGCTGATCCAGATCCAAAGGAAATCCCCATATGCTTGGAATTTCTAAAATACAAGTACTGCATTTGTTGCCTGGTAAGGCGACAGTTGCCATATGCAACAGAGGATATGTTTATATTTACGTTTTTGGAGGCTTGTAACACAGCCAAAGGCAGATAAATTTGTGTCACTGTCCCCCAAATATAAACATAACACTGCTCCAGGTCACTGCTCCAAAACGTGGAGGCAGTAGAGCTGTGACAGTCTTGCAGACCAACACTTAAGCCTGAAAGTCTTTTTATTGTTGCCTTTTTTTTTTTCATTGTGAGAGCCCACATTCCAGGCAGAAAGATGTGCTGCACAAACTGGCTCTGCTCACTACACAGCTTCCATTCATTCATTCATTTATTCCCAGAGTGCAGTCTGCCCTGTGCTGTGCAAGAGGAAAGCTCTCGTGGGTTTGGTTTTGGTATCTGCTGTCACACAGCTTCCCAAAATGACTCCACAGCACACACAGCAGTGTCCTCACCAGCCAGAGATTATTAGTAGGCAGCACAGCATTTTACAGCCTACCAGCATCTAAGTGACAGCTAAGCAAGAAGAAACCTTGCCTGGGAGCACCACCAGTCTTCTCAGAAGAGCCTTCAATAATCACACAAATCCTCCACAACCACCCAAGACAAAAGTTCAGCTGATTTGCCTGCCCTTGTAAACAGCAGACAGAGAGAGATGGGGAGCCAAGGCAAGCACATCACATTTTCCACTCTACTATGGAAAAAGCAAAAGGTGGCTATGTAATTAGATGGTGTGATAATGCAGACACTAGGGCTGGCTACAACAAGGTAGAAATTCTGGTATTTCATACCTTTCAAGAGCTCAACTTGGCAACCTTATTAACATTCTTTGAATTTTTGAATTAATATAATTACTCTCGATTAATTAAAATGAGGAGACAATGAAATGTCCTTTCATGAGACACTGACATAAATAATATTCAGGGAGCAGAATGGTGACCACTAATGTACTGATGCCTATTATAACTGCCAGGCAGCAGCATGTGAGAAAGTTTCTCCTTCTACCCAGGAGAGGAAATAATTGCCTGACATCCACTGTCAGAAGCTTAATAATAGCAACGGGCTATAACAATAAGTGCTGCTGTGAGGTCTTGATTATATGGAATAGGAAAATACAAGCTTCAAAGTGACTCCTTTGCAATTCCCCTGCAGTGTTTCCTAACTCTGTCTCTCCTCTCTCCTCCTGAGGCTCTCAGTCACAATCCTACATTCAAGATTCCTGGAGATGTGGAGGAACTGTCTGGGAGAACTTGCCTCCACCTCCCTCCACTCCTGGCAGCACATCCTCAATGAGGCTGCCTGCAATTGTATGGAATCTCACCCTGAAAGAGACCCTCCCCCTGGCACCACTCCTCTGATGGGGACCTTGAAGTAAAAAAGCCCCAGATTGCAAAACCACAAGAATATCATAAATATTCCCTTTCATAATTCCCACCAGCACCCTGAGAAAGCTCAAGGGGGTATTTGAGCTCAGCTTTAAACAACATTTGTCCAGCAACTCCAGGAAGTTTTACCTCTGCTCCTGAGTACTTCTGTGTGTGCTCCACCAGCTCATCCAAGCAGACTCCATCGCTGACTGGCATGGACTGGAAATGCAGCTGGAAGATCTCCCTGCGAGTGGCTGCATCTGGTAGTGGCACGTAGATAATTCTGTCTATTCGCCCCGGCCTCAGCAAGGCCTGCAATGAAAGCATCACAGCAAAAATTACAGCACAGCAGGGAAGTAAAAAAAAAAAGACTCAAAAACAACATCACCGCCAAACAACCAACAATTTCAGCAAAAGCAAGAACCTGCACGAGAAAAGACAGAAAAGCTACTCAGCTTGTGAAATAGCAGTTTATGGAAAAAAGGAATCATCATAAAGGAATCACAGTCATTTCCCTAAAATAATACTTCTAGGCTTGTTGCAAGGTGTGCTGGAATGTTAGGACTTGGCAGAAGGACAGGTGGCAATGGACACATCCCAAGTTCAGATCCTCCACCAAGACAACAGGCAGAGAAAAGAAGGGTTTTGTTGAAGTGAATCTTACACTGTGGATCCATGTTGCTTTATCCCACAGTATTAGAGCTGCACATGCTTACAGATGAGCAGGTTACTCTGAGAGAGTTTTTCATACAAAATAAGGTAACAACAACAGAGAGAGGCCAGTGATGGTCAGCTTCATACATGTGTTTGGCTTTGTGCTTTGTGTGTTCAGGGTTACTCAGATTATACTGGACATGGGAGGGTGGCAGAGCAAACAGAGACAGACAATTGTAAGATGGGACAATGCCCACAAAGGGCAGCATGGAGGGTTCAGACTGGATGGGAGGAAAAAATTTCTAAAAGAGAAGCACAGCCTTGGGGCAGGTTATTGGAGAGGCTGTGGAAATTCTGCCCTTGGGGGTTTTGTGGCTCAGCAGAGGAAGCCAAGCTCTCCCTGATCTGGTCTGGTGAAAGCCCTGTGTGTGCAGGAGGGGGACCACTGGGCCTCTGGAAGCTCTCTTCAAACAGCTTTCTGGACAGGGTCAAAAAGTAAACTTTATCTATATATAAAACAATTATATCCGATATAGAGGAGAAGCCAAGCTCTTAAATTTATGAGAAGGGAGGAAGCTCATTTCCCTGTGTTTATAAAAAATCTCCAAGATTTCTGAAAACCATCTAAAAAAAAAAGTAGAAACCCTCCCAGCCTTTCTTACTTGACAGTTGGAAAAAAGAAAAGCAAAATACAATAATCCCATGCACAGCGAATGCACATAAATAGTATTTAAACTATTTTTTAAAAAATTGAACAATGTTTATAAGATTGAGCATGTAACCTAAATTGTTTTTATGTTATGGTTCTCCCTTGGGTAGACTAGTTTGAGTTCCAGATGACTGGAGATATTGCATGGCTGTCCTGGGCTGTCAGCCAGTAAGACTTTTCCCAGCCTGATCATGTCAGTGAAAGTCATGCTGAAAAAATAGTAGGAAAGAGCTTTCCTTCCTGCACAGCATTGATCAAGTTAACACCCTTCCTAGAGTTTCTTTAAAAAGACTGTTGTGGTGCTTCAAAGTGGAAAAATGTATCCTGAATGTTAAGAGCTGTCTTGTTATTTTTAAAACAGAACATGAAAATCCTCAGCAGAAAGCACACTGAGGTGAAAGGCCCTGTGGTGCTGCACGGAGCTGCGCAAAGATAGAGCAAGGCTGGCAAGACCACAGGTCCATATCCAGCCCAGCACCCTGTCCCTGCAGTATCCAGTGCTGGATCTCTACAAAAGAGAGCAAAGAAACCAGCTGTCCACTGATATTTGCTCAGCAGACTGTGCTGTTTTCCACAGCACTCCTGATGAACCCACCCAAGAACTCAGCTCGCTGACGAGATCTCGACCAGCATGTAATTCAGCGTCTAAATCACGTGTGTGTGTCAGGATGTTGCCATTTTTTGCCAAAATACTTGAAAGAGAAATTTGCATGTTTCAAGACTAGGCTTGGAGGGAGAGGAATTAGACTGCAATTGTGTTCTGCATGCTCTTTAAGGAAATGCCCATAGCTAATTCTATTATTTAGCAGAAACAAGAAGTGCTCACATGAGTATGGTGGTGCCTCTTTCAAACCAAGGCAGGTTTTATCAGGACACCCAAATAATTAGAACATTTTCTAGAGCCAGCTTAGCTTCCCACTGGTGAATGACCAGGCTGTGGTGCAGGTGGGACAGGGAAAATGCTCAGTGCCAATCAGCTGGGAGCAAGCATTCCATTGCCTGGCTCTCAGTTCCAAGACACATAAAGCACAACTGTAGATATAACACAGTGAACAGATTTTTTTCTAGTCAGTAACTAAAATCTGTGTTTCTTCCAGTTTGTCCCCAGTGTTTTGTGTTTTACAGGTGGTGGTAGTTGCAGGCCCAGGATTTAAACATGCTATCATTACTTTTTTGCTACAATCAGGCCCAGGGACCTTATCCAAGGTGACCAGATGTGCTGGGAATTGTACAAAAAAAGCACAAGTCAGTTGCAGCAGTTCACGCTAGCTGTATCAACACAGACAAAAAGGAGAGAAAATATTCTATAACTTCAGCTTGAGACGAGAGTCAGACTCCCTCCAGCCCCTGGAGACAAAAGCAGATTGAACTGAGAGCTGATCTCCACCAGCCCTCCCGACATGGTGACCATGGGAGACCCTGGGCACAGCCTGACTGCTCCCAACTCTGCTGCCATCACCTTGGGCCCTTGGTAAGCCACCAATCTCCCTATCTCCATGCTCCAGAAGAGCTAAAATCAGGAGGAGAGGGTGAGGAAGGGGCCTGCCTTGACCCATCTGGTATTCCTGGAGGAGAAAGGCCTGGTAAGGGGCTGTGGGTGGGCTGCAGAGCTGCTCTGCTGCTGGCTGCTCAGAATGCAACAGCAAGTCGAGGCCTCTCTTGTTTGCAGGACATCACACTGCCCTCCCAGGCTTCTGATCTCTGCACACTTCCCACAGAGATGCCTTTCCTTTCTGGCTAAAATAATTTAGAATTAAGAATCAAGCTGCACACAGAGGGTGGCAGTAAGGGAACAAGATATCCCTCATGATGTTTTTGCTCACTGGAGAGAAATGAACTCTTCTGGGTTGCTTAGGGAAGCCTGCTGAACCACATGATGTGGGCACCTGCAGCACTTCAAGCCCAAGGCCCAGGTCATGCTAACCAGCAGGGCTGAGTTGGATGGGTGCTGGCACCATCTTTCTCTTCAACACCATTTTTGTACAGACCTAGAAGCTACTGCTTTTCTCAGTGGGATGTTGTGTGATCCAGGTTGGGCTTTGGAGGGGGCTGCTCCAAGCACACCATGACTTTCACAGGCCATTCCAGAAGATGGAGCTTCAATCTTGCAACGTGCACTTTGAAAACGAGGAGAAGAGCAATAATGACAACCAGGTCACCTCTGGGCCAGCCCCACTGCTCTGGGCTGGGTGCACTGCCATTAGGTGGTGACCCATTGGCAAGGNATACAACTTAAAAACTCCCAAGCAATAAGTGGCATATTGATGAGTAAGAGAAAGCAAATCAGTTCAGGAGGTAGAGAAACTCATCTGGAGAATCAATGTTACTGCATGTTCTCTGCTGCAATCAACCTCCACAAGTAGGAACAGATTTTTAGAGTAAATTTGTTTCCTTTCAAGCAAATACATTGCTTTTAATGCAGAACCTAAAAAATGCAACTAAAAGTTTAATTTTGCCTTTGGAGTCCCTTGGGATTAGACCACTGATGAAAATGAGAGGACGGGGAATAGTTCCTTTGTAACTAAATCCTTCCAATCTAGATTAACAATTGCTATTTATGAACTGTGGTCATGGCTCCTACTTGCATGGACTCCTCAACACAAGAGATGCTCTATATCTTGCAACCTCATTGGGTAATGCAGGGGGGGTTTTGCAGGTTGTTTTTTTTTACTTTCACCATCACAGTATTTGAACATTTCTAACTCATTTTAAAGAAACAGAATCAGAGAATGACCTGGGTTGGAAGGGACCTTAAAGATCATCCAGTATTAACCCCCCTGCCATAGGTGAGGACAACTTCCACGAGACCAGGTTGCCCCAAGCCCCATCCAGCCTGGCTTGGAACACTTCCAGGGATGGGGAATCCACAGCTTCTCTGGGAAGCCTGTGCCAGGGCCTCATCACCCGTCACAGCCTTCCTGCAGCCTGTGCAAGCAGTAGCTGTTTGTGAGATGCTTTCCATGGTTTTGCCCACATGTCAGGACAGATGCATTCCAAGTGTGGGAAGTGCTAAGGCCTTCTTGTGCCATCATTTATCTCTGGCAGGAGTGAAGGCAGCTCCAGTCAAGGTGCTTCTCCTACGCTTTTGAGGCTCACCTTAGTGCCTGATGTTTTCATTCTTGCCCTGTGCCAGGGCAGGTCATGCTCCCAGCCCAACAGATCAGGAAGCACCTGGCATTTTAGGATCTTTGAAAGTTTCAAGTACAGGAAGCTCATCCATCCTGTTTGCTAGAGAGATTAGTGGAGGCTTTTTTTGCAACCATAGGTAAATTACCTGAATTAACTGAAGGTGCTGAAGGGAAAAGACACATTGGAGTATTACTGTTAAGGATTCAAAAACCATAGTCCAGTGGAGAGCTAAATTTTATTCTCCCATAAGGTTTTTACTCCCACTCCATCTGGCACGAGCTGCTGGGGGAGGCAACCCCGAATTCCTCTGTTCCAGGTGACACGCTTATTCACTGTGTCACAAGGCTGGAGTCTTGTAATTACAGGCTCCCCAGTCAAGCGATACTGCTTTGTTCCTGCCAAGAGCCCCTTTCCTCACACTCTTCCACCTCCCCACCTTCTTCCTTCTGTGCCAACGTCTGTCACCACCGTCAGCAGATGCCAACACCTCTAACCAGTTCCCCTCTTTGATGACTTCTTTTGCTGGTCACCACCCTTGTACGTCTCCCAAGATCTGTGCAGATTACCCTCTGCTGTCATTACACAACACCTACGATTCCTCTCAGGGTGGAGCACTTTTGGTTCCACAACCTACGGTGCATCCACTACTTCATAAAGTGCATTTGCTAACAGAACTTTATCAAATATTATTAGCAACCAGCTCCTAGAAAATGCTGCTGTCTCCTGTGCAAAGGCTTTGCTTTCCTCACAGATTTATAAAAGGCAGGCTGCACAGCCCTTCCGTGGTGTCAGTCTTGCTCAAGACCTGGAGCGTTGTGCAAGTTGACAAGAAAGGACATGATAGTTTGACAGCAGGTGTTCAGCAGGAACGCGCTACTGAGCGGCAGCAGCGCGGCAGGAACCCTCTGCTCAGGCATTCAGCAGGAGCACGGATTAAAGGCAGGGAGCAAACATGTGCTTTGACACACTGGCAAACAGCAAAGCAACTCCAACTGGGAGACAGCTGAGATGATCCCAGTCCAAAGCAAGATGAAGCGATACGGAGAGCGAACCATCTCCAAAGGAAGAACATGATCTGTCCCTCAGATGCCCCTGCCTGTGTAGCAGCTACTCCCTCTGCTTATCCTCCAGGTATACATCTTCAGTTAATCTTTTCCCTTCAACCACTAATTCATACCTGTTTCCAGTTTGTCATATCAACAGTGGGAAACTCCTCCGTGTAATTCCATGTGCCCTCTGGAGCTGCTGTCTTTGCTGGCTACCCACAGGAACTAACACCTTCAGCCAGCACTACAGATCAGTCTCTCAGCTATTACAGCTGAACAGTTTACCTTACAGTCTGCCAGTGAGCAGGAAAATAGTGAATTCATCTTTCATTACAAAAGGAAACCGGGGGAAAGAACTGCCTTGAATCAATTGAAACCACTGTGGAACCTGCTGGAACGACATGCCCTGCTTCTGCATGTTTCACAGCAAACCAGTAATTTCCACTAAGGGTGGTGATTTAAAACAGATACGAGCATAACTGCAATAACTACAAATAGGCAATGCTTGAAGTGCTTCAAGAAAGCAAAAATTTCCAGAGTTGATGTGAAAGTATATTGAGCCTCAAAAGCCTCTGAGGAAGGCCAGGCTTGGCTTTCCAAACCTGCACAAAACTGAACGCCACAAAATATTCTCACCTTTTTAATCAGACTAACAGCAGTGCCCTGACCACTGCCCATCACCATCCTACCACTGGCAGAATGTGATTGATAGAGCCAATTCATGGGGAATCATGGAGAAGGGAGACTTGAGGAGACTTGTTCCATTGCAGTGAGACCGTGCAAACACAACTGTGAGGAACAGTGTGCTCCTTGGCCCATGCAGACAATACCAGGGCACGTTTTGATGTAGTTTTGTTCAGATAGGATTAAAATATCTCAAGAAACCAAGTTTGAACCACTTCTCTTGGCAGAAACATCTGCAGGCAGATACTCCACAGCTGCAGAACCAGTATCTCCATGCTTTTTGTTTCCCATCTGATATTTCAAACAGTTAAATTGGCTGGCTGGCACAAATCTCTGCAGTGCTCATTGGGAGCCAAGCTTTGCCCGGGCCCCCATCTATAAAAGTCTAAACCTGTCAGAAACACAGCCCATTTTCAATGCAGTAAAACCAGTCCAAACCCAAGCAACCATGCTGATACAATTCCAGTTTGGCACCACAGAAATTCAGCTCCAAATTACGTGTGTTCAAACATACTGAGGCACTGCCATGGAATCAGGCTCTCAATCCCTCCTGCTTTGTCAATATGGCCTCAGAAAAGCAATTTATTCTTCACAATCCTGTACCTTCAGGACTCTCAACCACACCTTTTAAAGGCCCAAACCTCCTTTACAAAGGGGGCGTCAGACACAAGGTTTTGTCCTCTCCCCTTGTTCAGTCTGAGCAGTCTCACCACAATGGCACAGAGGATGTCCCAAGTTTCAGCTGTTTTCCTGCAATTTCAGCATGGAGCAGGAGCAATCTAGTCCTTTGCCACTTGCTGGGTCTCACAGTGAGCTTTTAATATGGAGAAGATACTGGAAGATGCCCACTCCATGCAGCCTTTTCTCCCCCATTTCTAACAAAATCATTTTTAGTAAAGTTAAAATTAAGTGAAGGGGGGGAAAAAAAATCTATCATCAGCTAATAAACAACATAACACACCCTCTTCAGTGTATGTTTACATAAGAGAGTCCTCCATGCTCCTGTCTAAGAGGTGCAAAACCTCAGGAATGTCAGCTCTTTTTTTCCTTTTTTTTTTTTTTTTTGGTGTGGGGGGGGAAGGGGGTTTAATGAAAGAACCCCTTTAGAAAAAGATAACAATTACATGTAATGGAACCTGGAACCAGACTCTTTTGGCAATTAATCACCCAGGAGCCGTTGCAATCCTGCAGGCTGTTTCTGACAGATTTTGAGAGCTTTACAGGAATCACTAGGATAAGATGTGCCTGGGCTGGCTTCTGACAGGGACCAATCATGTACAAAGTGTATTGCTGGTTTTGAGTTTTGAACTTTTTTTTCATTGGTGTATTATATATTATTATTGGTATGATATATATATATACACACACACATCCACACAGATGTGTGCACCCATATATACATTTCCACAGCAGTCTTTCTTTACATACAGGGAACAACTGCAGAACTCATTTGTTGGCCCAGAGGCAAAAAAAGAAAGAAAAAAAAAAAAAAAGAAAGAAAAAAAGCCTTTTCTTCCTCTCAGCAAAGTAGAGCTATCCATCACTTAACAGAGATACTTCCTGTTTTCAAGCAGTTGGGAAGGCATGACTTCCAACCCAAATACTTGGCTTGGCAAACCATTCTTGTGTTGACAGATGCTTTTATAACCACTTCATTCCACCTGAAGTTTCAGTATAAAAGGAGGTGGTTTTCATTGTTGGGGTTTTTTTCCTTTTTTTTTTTTTTTTTTTTTTTTTTTTTTTTCCTGAGGGGGGAGAAGGGGAAAGCAGAAAGGAGAGGAAAGAGAAGGAAAAGGAAGGAAAATACCACAATTATAACAGCTGGATGACAGAGGTTAGCATAGCTCTGACAGATGTTACCATGTAACCTCAAAATGACATGTTAGAGAAAAAACAAACCACCGAACCTGTTCCTTGTAGGAAAGAGAATTTTGAACTCCTGCCAAAATAGCACAATTCTCCTCAGAAGCTTTTGAACACTGCAACAATGATCTACCACATAATACATTATTTTCCATACATAAGCTTTACCTTTATATTACCAGTGCTCTGACTGATTAAATTACCAGCATAGGATGAGATATTTTTTTTGAGAGACAGCTTAGCCTCAAATGACAAAAACTGACAGCAGGTCAGCTCCATCAGGACCTGCCCTGTAATAGCTTTTCATCTCCTACTTTCTGTTTTCCTAGGATTCATCCACAGGACATACTCTGAACACTTCTCAAGGCTGCATACTTCAGTGTGTGACAAGGAGAAGTTAAACTGTGTTGCAGACAGGAAGATGCATTTCTAAAGCTGCATGATCCATTTTATATAACCTTGTGTCATACCAGTTTCTGTACTCCTCACACCTGGTTACTTCAGCAACTACCCTACCACAAAGTTCTTCATGACTTTTCCTGGCTTGTGACCAAACTTTACAGACCTGTCTGACAAACTACGGATAAACAAAGTGCAAAAGAAATATTCCTGGAACAAACCAGATACGTGAAAGCAGCTGCTTCTAAAGAAAGAAATCAGCAGAGAGGTAGGCAACATCAAGGAAACAATTCAGAAAGAGTTTCAAAAGGAAATCAATGACTTTCCGACATTATTGCCAGCACTGCGGCTGAAAAAAAAATAAATTTCTGGTTTTCATTATTTGAAAGATCTTATTTTACTACTGTGGTTCTGGAAGACCATTTTAAGCAATAAAGTAGATACTGGTCACAATAACTGCAAGCTAAAGGAAAAGTCATTCAACTCAGAGAGAGAATAAAGCCACGATACAATAAATATCACTCATTTGTACTTGAAATTGGAAACCAAGGTGATTTTGCCTTTTATAGACCCATCCTGAGGCTTATATTCCAAACAAACAGGGAGTGAAAAACCCAAATCCTGGTTTAAACCCCTCTCTTTGGGAGACACAGCCCCCCTGCCCTTTTACAGCTAACACATACCAGGTACAACGCAGGTGCCAAGTCCATTTGAGACCGACTAAGGCAAACTCAGGAACACCTGGCAGCCTTGGGGAGAGATCCAAGGGGTCTTCCTCCCTGCCAGGGGCATAGCTGGTGGCCAGGCTGAGCAGAACAAACAGCACAGGATGCCTCTGTTCACAGGATGCCAACCTGTTTTTGATAAAGGAACAACCACAAGACACACTATGGGTTTTAACTCACTACCTGGTAATGGGAAGAATAGCAGAATGATTGGGTCAGAAAGGACCTTAAAGATCATCTCGTTCCAATTCCTCTGCTATGGGTACTTGCCTGAACACCAATGAAGGCCTTTTGTCCTTCCAAAAGGTGCATTCTTAACCCACGTTTAAGTTATAAATTGAGGAGGAAAAGAGAAACAGATGGGTCAGAAGCCTCTAACCAACACCTGCAAAGTGATGCTCCCACAGTAAAGCACTATTTGACAGAGAACATCTAGCAGCAGACATGCAGCATGAGTCTTTAAGCAATTAAAGAACTTCCTCGGGTCCAAATGAGCAAGAAGACTTTGGGAACAGCCAGATGTGGTCGCTGAGGCTGCTGCTGGTGCCGCAGAGCAGGTGACATGGTTCCAGTGACCAAGAAAGAGTGGGTAACACTGAAGAACTGCACGCCTGACTCCAGAATCCCAGATAGCTGCGTGCCAGGATATTAATGCAGTCAAGACACGGCTAATTAAGAACAGCGGTGCACTGGCTGGGTCAGAAGCCAAGACACTCTGCCTGGAGAAAAGGCCCCACAGACATGCCTCCTCTTATTAGTGCAAGCAGACAATCGCTGACTTCCTCCAGCCGGATGCAGGAAGACAACCTGGTGGTTTTCTCCCTCATACCAGCAGAAACCACTTTGTGTGTTGATCTTAGAGTCTTGTGGGTGGTGCAGAGTTTACATAAATTACGGAGCTCGCTGCAGCTGCCAGTTGCAAGCGACAGAGAGAGCTGGAACTCTGGGGTTAAAATACGTCCGTCCTTTCTGCTCATCAGGACTGCAGCGGTGCTGATGAAAGTCCTGAAATCATTCTGCAGGTCTGCCAAGTGTTTATAGCCCCTATGAGACGTGAAATATCAGGGTTGGTGCCACAGAACTCACATTTTTTTCCCTACGCTGCCAAGAGTTCCCTCAAACAAATGTGGGACCCTGCTGATTGTTGTCCATCTGGCTTTCTCCTTGGTTGCCCCCCACTTTGTGAAGCCACCTGTGATGTTTCTAGCTCTTAAGTATTTCCAATGGAGGAATTACTTTGGTCAGCCCCTGTTTCATGTTCTACAGTCAGCCTGAAGGCATTCCTGCCATGGCAGACAGTCTGGCATCAGATCTGGCTTCATTCTTACCACATATCCTAGATATTTCCATCTTCATTTCTGGATAATTTAGGAGATTAAGTCTTGTTCAACTCCCCGACGAATCTCAGTATTTGTTATAAATTCATTCCATTTAATACCTACTATTTCCCCAAGGCATTTAATTTCAAAAGCTTTCAGACGTCTGTCTGTACCTTTGGTGGATTTCCAGCTTTCACATCCAACTGTTAAGGTGGAAACAGAATTTCAGTGGAAGACTCCTATACTGGAGTTTTAAATTGTGGATTATCAACACCTACATCTTCTTCATGTTGGCCAAATGCAGCTGCTGCCTCATTGATGTACTGCACTATTTCCTTCTGGACATCCTGTTCATCCCCATCTTACTGCCATGCAAAGTAAAGATGCCTGGTTTGCGTCTTGTTTGGTTTTGCATCACATTATCAGGGCTGAAAATTACTGTGGTTCTCATTAAGTCTATTTGATTTTTAACTCACCTTCTCTTTTTTCTTTTCTTTCCCCCCCCTTTCTTTTGCCCGTGAGTGTCTGCTGGAAAACAACCTAGCTGTGGTTTTTGCAAAGTAACATAATGTTTGCTCTACCTGAGTTACCTTTTTTATCTCCCACTTTTCCCCACTTAAATGAACAGTGGCTCCAAACAGCAGGGGTGAAAGATTGCACCTCTACTTGTCTGCATGAATCAGTATTCATCCAGTCAAGCTGTACTTCAATCAACAAAGCTGCACCTTGACCTAAAGCCTCAATGAATTTCCCTCAACATACCCTGTCATTTCAGGATGCTACAGTACCAGTCCTGATGGACAGATTCAAATATCTCTACATGTGTGAGTACAATCCAGACTATAAAACACTGGGGGAGGTGTTGCAAATAAGGGTTTAGTTGAGTTATGGTCAGGATTAAATTTGGTCAACATATGACCTTCTCTTCTACTGAGCTTCAATTCATTCCTTTATCCTGCCTGAAACACCACAGGAGAAGACTTTTCCAGCAACGAAAAAGCACAGAATCATATTCATTACTATAGTAGTTCAGGCCATCTTTGATTTCTGCTCATCTTTTTTTTTTTCCTTAATTACACTTTTCTAACAGCTCCATACTAAAAATTCAGTTGCCTTTACCAATTTTTCTCCTTTTTTGTCATTTTCTGGATCCATATGCATTTACAGCTCTCCCTTTCAGTTGCTTTTCCCTCTCTGCTGTGAGCTTTATGATAATCTACTTACAGATTATTTATCTGCCAAGATTTAGAGATCATTGCTCTACTAAGCTATTTAATGTTATCATTGCTTATTTCCTTCTCTTCTTGTTAAAAATATTTAGTTCATTTCCTTAGGAAGCCTTCTGAGGTGTAAGCTATGCTGGTAAAGTGTTTTCCTATCACCTTTTTAACACTTGTTCATGCTCCTTTGATACAGTAAGCAACGTTTCTCATTTCAGACTGCATTTACTTGTAGTATAACTCACAGAAATTGGGTTTTCCCCCTGAAAGGGTCTGTTTGAACAGTTAATTTGCATAATTTCAACAACCTTTACATATATAAACCGACTATGATTTATTAATACTTGGCTGTCTGGAAAGCTGCATTCATGTGCCAGCTATGAAGCTGTCAGGCAGAAAGGCCCAAAAGAAGCCATGCTGAGCTCCTGAGGTGATTTTTTTCTTTCAGCTAAGCTTTCCTGTGAAGTGCTGAGGGAAGTTTACTCCCCTTCAGTTTACAGGTGTCCAAATAGCTGTGAGCTTCCTAAGTGAACAAGTCTCTTCTTACAGCATGCAGTTTGGAAACCATAAGCAATTTCAAAGGAAAAAGTAGCTGTTGCCATAACCCGAGCTGTACATTTTGTCAGCTAACAGAGTAAACAGCTTATTACATTCCCATGCTGTTGCCCATGTCACAGAATCCCCCTTTTCATCACCTGTAAACTGCAACGTATTAGATAAAATACTCGACTGCCCCATTATTTAAAAGAAACTTTGTGCTTTTCCTACCAAACTCAAGTGGTGAGTTATTGCTCACTTGCAAGGTGGAAACAGGAAATACCTTCAGTGTTCATGCTAAGGTCTTCCCGGAATTCAGCAGCGTTTGATCCTGAAAGCTTAAGTGACTTGCTAGGGAGTCACTTTGAACCACCAGCTTTATCTCGGGCTCTAATCACTGTTCAGAGGAAGATTCAAACCGTGGTCAATTTAACATAACTATCTGATTACTCCTCCTGACGTACCATTTAAGACAGACAATGGCCCAGTTCAGGATGCAGCTCAGGAATGGTGTGCCCAGAGCCTGATGTTGCCCAAGGGCGATGTGACTTGTAAGGAGACACCCACCTCGGTTTTCTATTGATCTGGAACTTCCCGAAGCATTTGCAAATTGCAGGAACCGCACAGAGACATTTAAAATTTAAATTGCTCTAACTTACTTACACAGGGCCGTCAGTACTCAAAGCTGCCCTCTAACCAAGAGGAAATACGAATTGCCCTTTGAATAGAGACAACTCTTGGGCTCTGGGGTTAGGATTTATCAAAGGAATTTAAGGAAAAAAAGAAATCCTACTTCACGTAGCTACATTTCTAACACAAGAGCTTCACAATTACCGACATTTCCTCCCACATATTATTTAGCTTTCAAAATGATATTCATTCTTCAAGTTTCTGAATTCATAAAGCCATGCTTTGGCTGAAGGCCAGAATAAGCAGGAGGAAACAGAGAATCTCATTTTACTCAAGATGCTCTGATGGAAAAATCAGTTTTAGATTCTTTCTGGGGATGCAAAGATATAATCTTTTTGTACCAATAGCACATGCATGCAAAAATTATTCTATGGGAAATCTGTGCCAGGAAATTCAGCTCCTCTCATGATGAGCACCATCAAAATGGTCACAAACGGTACTGACAATGAATCAAACCCCATCTTAAACACAAAAATGAAGACAATTAAAATGTAAATGGAAATAACTTGCTCCCTGCACAGAGTTGGGGATTATGACTCTCAGATTTTGACTAAACTATGACGTTTCATCTGCTTAAGGCAAGTTAAAATTCAGTTAATGCACAATTCAAATCCCTCCTTTGCAAACACACTTAACATCTCTTTTTCACAGGCTGATATTTCAAAACCAACACTTGTATTAACAGAGAACACAGTTTAAAAGCTCAGAAACCTTCCATTCTTAAATTGTAACTTCAGAACTGCCAGCACTCAAAGGTAAGTGAATAAAAAAAAAAAATGCCAGACCACAATAATCTACACAGATGGGTGATGAGGTCTGTGCTGGAGACTCTCAGCAGCACAGTCTCCAACAGCAGCACTCAGAATCTCTGCAGGTTTTACACTCACCTCTGGTATACCTGCATACAGCCCAACGTGAGTGCTCCATAACTCACAGGGTTTCCAAATTCCTGGAAGATTTATTAGCCAATGTGACAGCTTTTGGCCCCTCTGAGAGAGCAAACATCCACAGACAAAAACTTCAGAGGGGCTGAGAGGGTGGAAATGAATCTCCCAGTTAACATTGCTTTTTCATCCCACTCTGCTTGTAGGGAAAATCCTCCCAATCCTTGCACATAATGCAGAGCTGCACAGTCCCTGATATTTTATTTCCTTACATCAATGCAGTCCTAGGATGGACAAAAGCCTGTTTGGCCACAGCTGTGCATAACTGCAGGGCTCTTCTGGCCAAGCACCCCTGGTCCTCTGCCTGCCAAAAATGCCAACCATTGACAAGGAAACACTCCACCTGCAGAAATTTGGGAAGCTCCAAGAGCTCTCTCAAGCACCAGGTTACATTTGTCTACAAATTGCTGGGATTTCATAATGAAGTGTCCATTTCCCTCCTCTCAGTTCTGTATCCACAGACCAGCTCAGCCAGGCTGACAGAAATAAGCCACATCCCTGTCTGTGCCAATGAGACAGAAAAGTGACTGGATAAGAGCAAAGATAAAAAAAAAAGTCCCATCGCCTTCACAATAATCACTGCAAAACTGTACTGAATTTATCAAAATGAAGGATGATTTCTCACTCATTTTTTTTAATTACAAGTTGGCAAGCCTGGAATAAAATAAAAATGCCTTCTAAATTTCAGTTCATTACTGTATACTAAGGGATGCTAAATTATCATAATGCAGCTGATGTTACCATTCATATTGCTGAAATGAAACTTGACACACCCAAGTTGTATCAGAGATAGCTCCTTTAACTTCCTGTTGGTATTTTCTTTTAAATTAAGTCAGGCTTTTTTCCATTGCGTACTTCCTGCTGTTTTTTTTCTCCAGGTTTTCTTTCTTATTAATTTCAGTGAAGCAGCTGTAAGAGGTAACAACTACAGCAAAAATGTTTAATTACCCAACTAGCTTTTAAACAGTACCTGTGGGCACATACACCCCTCACCAGAAGTTACTTAAAAGTAAACCCACAGGAATTATTGTTAAATAATGGTACGATTATCAAAGAAAATTATTCTCCATGAGTCATTTTACATTAATTACAATGTATTATTTTCAGGGCAACGTACATGCAGTTCATTCAGCAGTGTTCCTAGGGGAGTTTAATGAGGAGTTGGTCCCACCAGGAACCAGAGGCAGGAACTGGACTGACAAGGCCCTCGCACAGAATCTCTGCCTGCAAACCACCCCACCAGCACCAGAGCCTGCAGCAAACTTGGCAGGAATAGACTGGAGCAATAAAACTAATGAAAATCAGTTAAAAATCAGTTAAAAGAGGCTACAAACAGCTGTAAAATATTTAGAGAGAACCATAGAATTGAGGACCTGATCAGATTTCCAAACCCTGTTTTCTAACTTAAAATACCCACTCTGCTTTTGAAAAATCTCTCCAGTCTCTCCAAGTCTGAATTAACAGTGTGCTCTAAAAATCTGACAATTAATTCAGAAGTAAGCTATTCAAATACCATTTATAACTGGTGAGAGAATATAATTCAGGTGGCATTTATAAATGTATAAAGTAGAAAAGCAGCTGTTAATCTCTACAATTTTTATTCTTCTAATAGGAAACTGCATCATGCATGGGATTTTTGTTTTGGAAGACAAAACCTCTTCTAACAGCAGCAACCATTTTAATGAGATTTATAAATACACATAGTATTATTATTTAGTATTATTTACACATCACACATACTGTGCTTTTATGCATCAAGCTCAGCTGGAGTGCTCACAATCAGTTCTATGAAATAGACTAGAAAGATCTTTTTTGAGAGCTTGGATTATTATTCAGAGTACCCTTCCATTACCTTTCAAAATTCTTCACTGATGAGTCCAGCAAAGGGAGAATTACTGTAGCAATACACATTTATGAAGACATTAGAGCTGCTGCTGTAAACCATTGCAGCTCCTCTCTCTGGCACTCTCTTAATATTTACAGCAGCAGAGGCTGATTCCAGAAACTAAACAGCAGCCAGTGGCTTTCTCACCATATGAATCAGCAAGTTTATACAACCTCAAAATCCTAAAACTTGGGTGATTGAATCTTATTCATTATCCCATCACTGAGTCCTCCTGGCCAACAGGGAATCCCAGACTCTGGAAATCGTCTCTAACTCACTGTGATCAACACTCAAGGGTTACAGATGGCTCCACCCTGCTCCAGGGAATTAAAGCCCAAGTTAAAGAGCTTCCTCACCGAGGAACTCCAGCTACAAACTAAACCAGCACTAATTGTTTCTAGCACAGAGGAAAAGCACCTGGAGCTGGAGCCAGGCCACAGAGGAAGGAATGAGCAAAGTGGGAGAAACAGAGGAGGAAGAAGGTAATAGAAAAAGTCAGAAAGAAGAAAGAGAGAGTATTTTCCATTAAGATTAGTCAAGAGAGTCACACACAAAAGCAGTTCTAGGAAAGATCTGCCCCAATTAGCACTGCAGCTTGACAGTGAATTGGAATGAACACAGGTTTTGCAACCCTTCATTTTCTGGGAAAACTTTAGGCTGAAAACTTTTGGGTCAGAAAAGCAAGTTAAAGGCTCAGAAATGGTCATATGGCATCTCCCTGGGGCTCTGCCTGGATGCCATAAACTTAGGTGGAAACATGTTCTGCAAGTACAAGGGCATTTCCAAACCAAAGTACATCCTCCCATGACCAGGTGTCTCTTGTAAAAACCCCAACTGGTTACCAAAGAAAACACTAATTTCTTTTAAAAGAAATCAGTCAGAAACACTGATTATTCATAGAAAAAGCTGATTTGTTTTTTTTTTTAACTAAACCAGCATCCTAAAAAAAGGTATCTTTCTCTATCCAGGCTAGCCAAGGTCAAGCAATTTTAAAAATTATTCTTGATTAATTTTTTGAGCATGAAAAGTATTTGCTGATATTGTACTGCAAAATTAATCTGAAAGACTGAACACAGTATCAGTGCATATTCTTTAAATTCCACTGATAAGCACATCCTAGAGCTCCTCCAGGGAATAGGCCCAACCTTCCCTACTGCCTGAACATGTCACCCTGAAGTCCCTGCTATCATCCACACACAGCATACAGGGATGGATTATCCTTGTATGGTTTGACAGAGCAGTAGAAGCAGGACTGTGGGAGGGCAGCCAAATACCTGAGGCTAAATTCCTGGCACATTAAAAGCCTATTTACTATTGCCCATAATGCTATTTCATATATAAAAATACAAAAGGAGATCCATGTGGAATTAACTGTATTGTTCATTTCTGTGGTTTTCCCTTTGCTTTTTTTCTTTTTTAACATGAAAGAACTAGGTCAGTGTTTTCCAGAATTACCCAACTTGTTTTACATGATGAGAAAGGAAAACCATTCCTACTATGAACATTATTTGGGTGAAAACAACATTATTTATGGGGATTTTTCCCATGTGACATTTTAGAAAAGGAAGCATAGTAGAAAACCCCTTTCACCATATGGAATAATACAGGTTTTTATGTGAAATATCAGTACAGACATCTACCACTGGAACTAATAAAGCAGTAGCAGTCTGTTAGGTGGGCCACTCAGCAGAGGAAAATGAAGATTATACCATGCCTTTGGGTTTCACTGCTCTGTTTTGATTTCGTAAGTGTGCAGAGTAAACTAGATTCTCTGGGACATTTAAAAGTGCCCCTTACAAGATCCATCTGCTTGATTTTCCCAGTTTTGACTTCTACATCACTTGTCTCCAATTTGTTCAGCCACCTGATACCCAGCTACAGGGATGCTGTCACTCTCCAAGCTTCCCCTACACCTGTAGGTGCCCCACTCTCAACTTTCAGAGTGACAGGGGTGAGAAAACCAAAGTGTCAGCCACACCAAAATGGATCACACCCAATGACAACTGTTTAATTTAGCTGCCAAAGTCTGTCATGCACAGAAAAGGAAGTTTATTAGAAGTCAAATCTGCCCAAATCTGGACAGAACTTTCAAAAAGGTAAGGAAAGGTACACACATAACAAAAGTTTGAAGTCTCTCCTCTAATGTGCAAGGGCTGAGAGAGTTTCTAAACCAAAGAATATTGGTATGGGCAAAACCAACAACTGTGGTAAAAGACAGTCTCCTGTTAGTTTTTCTTGAGAAAAACAAAAATGGTTTTTGTTGACATGAAGAAAGGTTGAAGCAGACAATGGTCCCAATGGTCAAAGAATCATCATTATAAAGATTCACACGACTGATCCATTTGACAAAGAGCTGGACAACTTTAAGTACAGACAGCACTATCTAGATCACCTATAACAATTCTAAAAAGCATGTAAGACTTCAGTTTCACTAAGGCAGGCTGCATGTGTGTGCCATTCTACCCTGTCAGCAAAGACAGTAATTTCAGAATCAGCTGTGGCTTCTTTTAAGGTATATTTTATTTCTTTTCCCAGCAAACTGACATTCTGGCTGATAGCTCTGGAAGCGTGTTCACATTCCACTACCTCTACTTAAAACATTTAAGAGGGGAAAGGTGGCAGATACAGATAAGTGTGGCGAGTCACATACTCACCCCAAGGAGAAGTCTTGCTCACCTTTGATGAGGGAAGTAAATAATTAGCTATATTTAGGGCACTTCTCTTCCAGTCTCAGAACAACATTACACAGGCAAAAGCTTCTGAAGGCTTTAAAAAGGGCAACACTCAAAATTCATCATCTCCCAGTGAAGGCAAAATGCTGTCCCTGCCAAGTGGAGCATCTAGACACTTGATCTTGAAATATTAAACTGATTAATGATGTTAATGATTTACCTTCATGGACTGACTCAGAAATAAAATCAATAATTTTGCTACATCCAAAAAATACTCTTCACTTTGGGGAAATTCACTCACTTTGATGAAAGTGACTTCTACAAAATGTTTAGGGTCTTTGTCTCTCTGGAGGTGAGAAGCAGTGGCATAATCATGTGAGACAAGGGCCTAAAGAAACTTCTTTTTAGAATATTCCAGTGTTTCCTCTTCTTCTTTCTTGTTTAAGAGGAGGGGAAATCAGACTTGTGTCATGACCATGAATATTTTAAGTGTCTGACAATGAACCACAGTGAACTGGGGTCCCACACAGATACTTGTCTTGAAGTTAATCACTGCACACACCACTGATAGTCAGGGCTGTTCAAGCTCCAATTCTTTTTTTCATTAAAGGAGATCCCTAAATAAAATTATTTCTGCCCTTAAACTTGCAACTGACTATAAAAGTGTAAAAGTCCATAAAGGAAATAATAGAATTACAGTCTGAGTTGGAAGGGACCTAAAAGACCATTTAGCTCCAAGCCCCCTGCCATGGCCAGGGACACCTTCCTCACACCAGGCTGCTCCAAGGCCCATCCAACCCGGCCTTGAGCACTTCCAGGGATGGAGCATCCAGCAGTTCCCTGGCCAACCTGTTCCAACCTCACAGTAAATAAAAAACCAGTTTGGTTACCTTAGGTGAATCCTTTATTCCTCTTCACTGTTGGAACATTAATTTCATCAAGACCATTACAAACCCAAAGTAAAGATGTAAGAAAACCCAGAACCATTTAGCATGATATGCTTTTACACCAATAAAATTATAATCTTATTTGTGTGCCCCTTAACACATACTCTACAAAATTATTGTGGCCTCTGGATATTGAATTATAATATATAATCAACAGCATAACTAAGAACAAACACTATTTAAAAGATCTGACTAGCTGCAAAATGCTAATATAACAACAGATATTAAACAGGTGCAACATTTTAAATTATTTGGTATGTCCTGTATGAAAATACAGATGGTGAGAGTCCAGAAGTACAATGAATACAATTTTATTTTGTGTAGTCATAAAATAAATGTATATAATTAAGCTATAATAAAGGAAGCTTTTTTCTCATTTTATTCAAGTTATTACTGTCCAGTCCTCTGGAATGACCATTCTTCTTTGCTTAAGGTCATTCTCTATAGTGCCTTATTTAGAGAAATTCTACTGAACACAAATACTCCTTATAAGGCTACAGACAGTCTAAAATTCTGTGAAAGCAAAGACTGCTCTGAGGATGGAGCAAAATTTGTGTCAAGAAAGAGATATGGAAAGATTCAGAATAAACCAGTGAACACAGGTATTTGCAGGTAGGGCTTTACAAACCCTGTGTCACCTCTTAACCTTTTGCCTTGGGTGGCTCCTGGCTCTCTAGGAGCTACTGAAAGAACTTTTCAGCTCCTATCAACATTTGGTTACAACTGCAGATGCTAAAAAGGTGCTAAAAAATTTGTACTGATTCTTGTTCTATCTGTGACTGATTGAGTTTCTGTGTAAAACCCTGGCTTTCACACAGCCTCTCAAAACCTCAACGAGCATCTCACCAGTCTGTAGTATTTTGGTGCAGGCAAAGAAAATTATTTTATATATACTCCAACCATTAAATGATTAAAAAAAAACCAACCCCCCCCCCCCCCACCAAACTAATTAACATCAGAGCCTGATTCAAGACCAAGGGAGAAACATCAAAAGACATTACAGCATTGTTTGATGCTCCTCTCTTGGCAATAATTTCACAAACAGCAGGAAAACAAATGTTTCCAGTTACACAAAAGCTCTCACACTCATGCCTAAACGAGGCCACAGCTCTCTCTGCTAACTGTGTTGGGGTGCTTTAGTTGCCAACTGGTTCCAAATATTCCTCAGAAATACAAGGTTCCTCCTGCAGCAGGGCCTAGATAACGAGGGACAATTATGAGATGAAAACACACTGACTTCCAAAGGAGAAAAAATGGATATGAATACAGTGCAACAGAGCAGGAAACGATTTTATTGCCATGGAGGCAATCATATGGCATAAAATTAAGGTATTACATAAAATTAAGGGATAGTTGAAAATCTGAGCTTCATTCAGAGGAAGGATTGCCTCCTCCCATCATTCAGGTAAGAGAAAACTATCAATGAAAGGAGAGCCCAGCTCTGTAGAGCATCCCTTCCCTCTTACCACCCACTCCCAGCACAGTCACCTCCAGGAGGAAGGCAGGGAGCTGTGGGAATGCAGGAGCAGGGCCCTGTTTGTGCTGCTGCCTCTGAGATAATGAGAAAGAGTTGATATCACCTGAAGGAGAAGCAGCAGGACTGTGCTGACAAAATTGCTCCAACAAACAGGTAGAGATCTCAACGTTTCATGCTTCACTGCATCAAATCAAAGTCTCACACACATCAAATTCAACAGTTTTGAAACTGTTTCTTAAAGAGCCATCTTTTAAAATTATTTCTGGCGATAGAAGTGTGCATAAATGAAGTGAAAAAAAAATTTAAAAATATAGATATTTGCAAAGAAAGCAGATGTAAATATATCTCCATGGCAAAAGAAATGCATGCAGAAAAAAACCTGCAACATTTTCTTCTCTGAAACAGAAAAAAAGAAAAAAGAGAGAGAAATAAAGTACTTTTGGCTAATTACCAATGATGTCCCCTCACATCACCTGACACAGCACAGCAGTTCCTTCTCCTGGTTTTGTACCTATGGTGAACTTCAGTAATCACCTGTCTCTGTGTATATCTCAAGGGAACATCTTAAGGTGCCTGGAAGCCACAAAAGTTTGGCAAAAAAAAGTTGGCTCTGTTTTAAATACTATGTAGATTATAGAGGACAGAACAAGTTCTACTTTGTAAATACAATTAACAACTGTTACATCTTTACCTTTGCACTCAGATTTTTCATTTTAACAGTTTCATCTCTGAGCTGTAA
The DNA here is from genome assembly GCA_024734555.1 of Trochalopteron elliotii. Lineage (NCBI taxonomy): Eukaryota > Metazoa > Chordata > Aves > Passeriformes > Leiothrichidae > Trochalopteron > Trochalopteron elliotii. Next base: position 5,173,012 of record JANPWX010000183.1, read on the forward strand.
AAGTGGGTCCTCATTTTATTCATCAGACACAAAAATGTGGACTCTGTTCCCCAAAACATCTGGACTCCCAGCAATGGGCAAGACACTCATTTGCCATTCTGTTTTCCAAAATAAATCAGATAGAGCTCAGGGAAGCTACTGCCTGCTAACTATGGAAACTGAACTGTTATTCTGTTCAGTCCATGTTTAAAAGCCAGTGAATAACTACCTTTAAAACAAACGACTTAAAACACTTTACTTAAGCACTTTGGATAACCAAAGCCCAAGACTTTTGACTGAAACTTTGAAAACCTTTTGTTGGGGGTTAGGTTTTTTCCTTTTGTTTCTTTCTGTCACATAATCTTGTCCCATCTGTTGGTGAGACAATAACAATTAGTCTTTAAGAGAGAAAAGAAATGGCCAAGGTGGGGAAGGGTGCAGCTGGCTACTCTCTGACCTGAGAGGTTTTCACTTTAGAAGGTGTCCTAGGGTTACTTTATGGTGCTTGTATCCCCAGTTGTCTGTTCTGTTTATGTTGGATGTTATGCCCTATACCTTTAAGACTGGTTCTGAGAGAGAAGTGGGGGAAATAAGAAGCACAGAGTTTGTTTGCAGAAACTGCACTCACTCCCACAAAATCAGCTCCTGGACTGTGTTGTCTTCAGCATGGACAGACAGCAGGACAGAGATCTCATTTGCTTTTAGTTAGTTTAGCTAGCTGAGGCAGAGAAGTTCCCTGGACTGTTTTTTTTTCCTTCTTCTTGGGACTGTTTAAACCTGCTCTGGACTGAAAACCCATGGGAACACCAGGAGCTTGCACCTGTGGCTGCATTTTCCAGCACTGGAGGGACTGATAAGAGACTGAGCGAGCCGAGCTACACCCATGGCAGAGATTTTCTCAATTTGCCATCTCTCTTCAGAGCAGCGAGAGGTTTCATTGTTTCATATTATTCATTCTTTATGCTTGTGGGCACTTTGTTTGTTAAATAAATATTTTTTTCCACTTTTCTCTAAGGAGATTTTTTCCCGGACCAGCTGGGAGAGAGGCCGTTTGTGTTTGCTTTTCTAGAGGGACCCCATTCGGCGGTCTCCTCCCAGATTTGCCCTACACTAGGACAGAAGGGCAAAGATACCACGAGATTTTGGCCAGGTGGTGAGGGCTTGGCTCCTCTCCCTCCCTCGCTATCGGCATTGGATGGGAGACAGGCTGCAATCGCTGTGGGGAGAATCCGCCACCACAGCGGGGCTCTGTCTCCTGCTGTCCTCTGCTACTGTGAGTGAAGCTTTGCCCGTTAGAGCAGCTGCTGAACTGGGACCTTATTATTAACATCCAATCTGACTGGAAAGGCCCCTCATCATCTACTGGGGTGCCTCAGCAGACAATCTGGGATGCCAACCCCTTCCCCTTGGCCGGGAGGCACGTCTCCTGAGCCAGCTGCCACTGCCTTGGGCTGTGTGTTCATCTGACCCCCGTGGCTCCTGCTAGGGCTGTGGACTTTCCTGCTCCATTTTGTTTGTCACTGCAGGGAGGTGCCTCCCTGTGCCATCCCCGCCGCCGGGACGGGGTTTTGGCTGCAGCCCAGTTCACCACCCAGCCCGCCCGCCATTGCCGCGTGAGGGAGACACGGCTGAGCCACAGCGCCCCCTGCAGGCCTGGGGGTATCATTACATCCGCCCCCGGCCATGAGCCACCAGCGCCCCTGCTGGCTGTGGCTGGAACTGCACCGTAACGGCAGGGCAGGGCAGGGCAGGGCAGGGCAGGGCAGGGCAGGGCAGGGCAGGGCAGGGCAGGGCAGGGCAGGGCAGGGCAGGGCAGGGCAGGGCAGGGCAGGACACGACAGGACACGACAGGACACGACAGGACAGGACACGACAGGACAGGACAGGACAGGACAGGACAGGACAGGACAGGACAGGACAGGACACGACAGGACACGACACGACAGGACACGACAGGACACGACAGGACACGACCACGACAGGACACGACCACGACAGGACACGACCACGACAGGACACGACCACGACAGGACACGACAGGACACGACACGACCACGACACGACACGACACAAAGACATTTCAGAGAAGGGAGAGACTGCAACAGGCAACATCAGAAGAAAAAGGCTCTCAAATGCATCTGAACCAGAGGTGGAACCATTTGTTTTAAATTAAGGAATGGGCTTGTTTTGCCACTAATCAAAGCAACAATTAATTATTGATAACTTCAGAGCATTAATCGGTTGGTTGAAAAAAAAGTTCTCCAATCAAAATCAAGCGCAATTGCTTCTAGATCTTTTCATCCCCTTGCACGTCTTTTTGGAGAAAGGAGGAAAAGTATAAGCAGCTTTTTAAGGACCCTGTGGATGTTGATGCCTTTATTTGCTTTCTAATTTTAAAAAAATCTGTTGACATATTAAAATAACAACTTGTTAATCATTTAAATTCAAGTGAATATTGGATGTGACATGGAGGAAATGTTCTACATAGCCTTGTCAAAGAAAATGAACTTCTCACCTGGAAGGAGGCAAGGCAGGGGGAAAAATATAACAACCAATAGTATTTTCTGCTATTTTATATCTGTTTTCTCTAAAGCATTCCACCAAAAAGCCAGCAAGGATCTTTGGAATCATGACCATAGTTTGCTTAACTAGAATAAATCATAAAACACAAACAGTTAAGTCAGTTAGGGAAGGTGTATTTGAATTTCATGTTGCATTGCAAGATTTTTCAAGGTGCTTTAGAAGTGTAAGTCCCAAATACGTGATTCTTTCATATTTCCAGTGACAAGTCAGGCCCTCCACTCCGAAAAAGACTGAGCCAAGTACTTTTTAGAGTTTCACCTATAGTGAGGTCACATCATACTGAATTAATGATATAATATTATATAAAATATCTTTATTACCTAGAGAAATAACTCCAGCTCAGGCAATTTTCTGAGACAGCTCCAGCACAGTTGCTAATAAAGTTTCATCAGCTGGAGGGCAAGGGGGAAGCAAGAAAAAGAAGAGTCCTCTCAGGAAAAGCAATTTTCAAAAAATTGTTTCGGGAATAACTCACTCTCGAGTGCCTGCAATCCAGGATGTGCCACACATGATCTTGTGCTTGAAGTGCAATTGAACTCCAAAGAGGAGATGGACACAGGCTAGAGAGATTTATATGGCTACAAACTTGTTGATTTTACTGTTGAGTGGTGTGCAGCTCTGATTTAAGATGTGCTGAGCAGGTCTTTATATAAAATAATAATAATAAATTAGTGATACACATGTAGATTTATGTGTCACGAGTCCAGAGTGCAAAATGCACTCTTAATGAGCTTTAGGAATCTGTATAAATAAATATAAAGGAAATCACACTGTGGATGTCCCTGTGTTGTGTCTCTCAATAGGATCTAAATTAGATACAGTCTGTTTCCAACATGTATATAAATACGCTCACAGAAACACACTAATTATCAGCCTGCAAAATCAGCTTGGGTTTTGAGAGCCAATTAAGATCCTTGTGGGTTCATTTTTTGTCAGGAAAGTCAGCAGAGACAACTCAAAACATACACAGGAAGTCTATCTGCTGCCTAAGATGAGATTTGTACAATTGCTTTTCTGACCATAACTACGCTTACTTCATTTCTTTTTGCTAACTTTACATTTCCCATATATGATTCATGGTGTTATGCCAAGGTCACCCAGGTCCCTGGTATTAAAAGGTTACACAAACACATCCCTGGAGGAACTAAAATGAATCAGATATGCAGAGGACAGACTGCAGGCCTGGACTTGGAGAGGGAGGGAGTGTGAAAGCCAGACCTCTGACAAAAAAAAAAAACACCAAAAAACAACAAACTTCACTTTCATTTGCAACTTCACACAAAACGCACAAAAATGCATCATTACTGGGAAGAAAAATCAGCAGAATGTGTTTCCTCTGGCGGAGAAACAGGAAGGCAAAACCCCCTATATTTGCACTTCTAGAAACCATCTGAGGAGCTCTGGGTGCTCTGCTTTCTCATGCTGCCCCCAAACTCAGCACCCACACAGATCCCTGCCCTCAGCTGAGCACTGACAAGGACTCAAAGCTACAGCCTTTCCCAACCTGCTGATATGCAGCTGATATTTATAGAATCATATAGAATTTATAGAGAAAGCCTCAAGTTAAAGATCACCTAGCTCCAACCTCTGCCATGGGAAGGGATGACATTCACTAGACCAGATTGCTCAGAGCTCCATCCAGCCTGGCCTTGGACACTTTCAGGGATGGGGCATCTACAGCTCTGATTTTCTGTCAGGCAAGCAGTATCAGATGTTAAGGCTAATAATTTATCACTCTGCATCTTCAAAATACTGAAATAATAACAGCAACAGCTTACATTTGTTACATTTATGTGAAACAAGGAACATGAGAGTTTCACAGGTGTGGAAATTGGGGAGAACAGACTTGGAGTGGTTTGTCAGAAGCATCACAGCAATTTTGTGTTCAAATTAGAATTAGTATACAGTTTTTAATGTCTAGTCTTATGTTTGTGCAGCTTTTTAACCCTCACAGGTCTCAAGCAATTCCTGAGTTCTCACAAACTTGTATACTACTGCTGCAGAGCAATCATAAGTAACTCCAGCTCTATGATAAAGACAGGTAATTTGGACTTCAGAGTAGACTAGACCAGAGAAATCCCAACAATAATTCTCCTCATTTTGTTGACTTATGCAATGGCAAGGTTCTGAGCACAACTCCTTGAACTCTACTAACCTGCATTTCTTCTTGCCCCAGTACAGTCCTGCTGAAAATTCTAAAAATCTCTCTCCCTCAATCCTGCTTCACTTCGAATGCCTGTTCTTTCTATTACTCATCAAGTAAGATTTAAAACATAAATGGAACAAGGTGGCAGAAACTTGCTTCCAGCTCTAAATTCCTGACAGTACAACCCAAAGTCTGTAATTTATAGTTGAAAAAAGAAACAATAAGGCAATGACTTCTTGTTATTGTTACCTTTACTTGAGAGGTTACAGCCAAAAACTGTCCAAATTCCAGACAGTGCAGGAACAGTCACACCTTCTCCTGCCAACTTACAGCATGTTAGGACAGGAATAACTTTTGTAAGAGGACAACATGGTTGAGGCTTTTTCAGAGCAACAATTCTCTAAACAGTGACTTAAGAAACACTATCTATATTCACTGACACACTGATAACCAAAACACCTGGCATGTTCCCAATAAACCTGCATGTTCCCAATAAATCTGCATGTTCCCAATAAACCAACACTCATTTCCTCTGCTCCTGTTCTTGCCCTATGGATCATCTGGGCTGGAAGTCTCAAGATCTGGCTGGTGCCCTCAACTGCAAGTTCATCTTCCCTGTGAGTGTTGCCACAATCCTAGCTAAGCCAGCTCTCTTTCTCCCACTTAAATAAAAAGAACTTCCAAAATCCTAAGTCTGTTTTGCCAACTTTTCATTCACTGCTCCTCCTTGCCTCTACTTCCTTCCCACCCATAAGCTGGAAATTTTCTTCCCACAGAAAAGATGACAACTTTCAGCTTTCCATTTTCCATGAACATTTATAACTCCAAGTCTTTCCTCTTGTATTTCTGTCCCAGCTGCAGTTTTTCCCTTTGCTCATCCAACCTCTTCCTTCTCCTTTCAGTTTTCTTCTTGTCCTTCTGAACTCATCCAACTCATCTGCTCGTGTCCTTCAAATCTACATCCATGTGTCCTTCCATTCTATTCTCTGACCTCGTATTCCATGAAACACACCCCTTGTTTCTATGGTCCTAAAAAACTCACTCTTCACTCCCTCTGGCCCAATCCTAACCCTCTTCTCATATCTGCGTGACATCCTGATCTTCACTGACATTTTTCACCACAGTTTCTTTCACACAAATTATCAGAAATTATGTTCTTCACCAAAATTCAAACTGTTTTTCCCCATTTTCCAATGATGTTATTGGACATATATATAGGTAGGCATATTTGTCTCCTCAAAACATAGATGGAGATTCTTTACCAACTAATACTGGCAAAACAAATTTTATTCTAAAATTGACTTATTGAGAATAAAGTCCATAGTACTGAGAATATTCTCAATGAAGTTACAGGGAAATGAAGAACTTGGGATTTTAAGGGCAGGCTTATCACTAAGAATTCAACATTACAAGCCATGCTTGTGCTTTTCCATCTACCAGAAAAAAAATGGACCTTGTGGAAATAACAGGACCCAAGAAAAGTATAATGAGGCTTCATTTCATACCAAGGCCTCCTAAAGCAGAAGGGACTGCATCACTGCATCAAGTACTAAATCCCAGTCATCTCCAGGGTGGAACCTATGCCAACACAATCTTTTGCACAGATAATATATATTAATGCTTTCTAGTAAAAGGAGTCACCTTCCAAGACCAGTCCAGGTGAGACTATCTGGGGTCCACATCACTGGACTTCACACACCTTTGGGCACAGACCTGTCTCTCAAATCAGCTCAGGAGAGGAGCTCAGCTTCTTCCAGGGACCCAGTGGGCACCTTCCAGTGCTCTCTCCCCTGATCTGTGCTTTAAAGAAAAGCCTTGAAGTCCATCCCTTCCTGAGGCACAGGGAGCATCACTGCACTAAGCTGAGCCAGGCACAGGCACAGGCACGGCTGTGGAAAAGCCTCCCGACAGTGCCATCAGGTGAAGCCGCCTCTCGGCGCCCTGAATAAACACAGCGGGATGAGGGAGGGAATTCCTGACATTTCCGGCTCTGAGGGGAGATCTCCGGAGCCTCGGCTCCTTTCCAGGTCAGACTGGCTGCCGCCACCAGCACTGATGGCGAGAGGGAGAGCAGTGCTGCTGTCCTTAGGGTGAGTGAAGGCTGGGGAGACAGACAGGAACAAGGGAAAAACCTTTCCAACGCCTCGCAGACTTCTGGGTTAGAGAAATCTGTCAGCCCAGCCTCCCCTTTCCTTTTCTCCTTTTTTTTTTTTTTTTTCCCTTTCTTTTTGTTGTTGTTATTTTATCGACAGGGTTCAGATTCTTATCTCAGTAAGCTATTTTCTTAAAGGTGAAAAATCAAGAAATGGACGGCAAAGCTCACAGTTGTTTGCACACCCAGGATACCAGCCCAGGGATGCTCTAGTGAGGTGGGGGAATCTCCTCTGCAGGCACTTAATCAGTTTGAATCAAGTCATTTAGAAAAACTAATGAATGAACAAAAGATCCTATCCTACCCCAATCCAATTTCTGTATCCAAAAAATGTGGGTTTTACTTTAAAGAAAAAGGGCAGACAGACTGAAATGGAGGAAAATGAAACAGTTCAGAGTTGTCAGAAAACCCCCTCCAATCTATAACATAATTTATTTTAATAGCACTTTCAGATGAAGACCATGGTATCCAAAGGCTTTTCAGTGTTCCTGGGAACCTTCAAACTGTACTGCCCCCATTTCTCTGCCTCTAAGCCTGTGCACAAAGTTGGAGAATAATCATCCCAGGAAAATATTAGCAGTTCTCATATGCAGAGATACATCCCCCTAGTCCTGGAGTCCTAGACTTCCAGCACAACTTACTCAGGCGACACAAGGCTTCATCAAGCTATAGAGGATTAAATGGAGATAATTTCACCTTTCCAAAGTGCCCTTTTCTCCCTATTTTATCTGTAATGTCTCTCAGACTGCTCCTTACCCTGAGGACCTGAGCACAAACTGTGCTTGGGATGCTGAGTACATCATGCCCTGGGCTCTCTCCCTGCTCATAAAAATTGTTTAGCAGGAATCTTTGGCCAACTTAAGGTCCTTAAAGAACAATTATAACCTCTCATTTTCCAGAGAGAGGTTGCCAAACTCAAAATGCACAAAGCATCAAAAAACACTTCCAACGTATTGAACTACTGAAGAGTTCAGATGTCATTAAAAACAGCCTATTTAATAATAAACAAGTAAGCAAGAGGCAGCTGTCAGACTCTGCAGAGCTTGTCACAGGCAACAAGGCTGTCCCTGTGCTTAATTAACTCCTTGAACTGAAGTTTCAGCTGGGTACTTCCCTTAAATTCAGATTCTGTTTACAGCACCCTAGTTGTTACAGCTTTAACTAATGGTCAGGATAGAAACTTTGTGCGTATCTTTGAATAATAATGACTTTTTTTGGTCATATAACAGGCGTGGAACCAATTCTTTTGTTTGGCTTTGTGCTGTTTTTAACATACCATCACTCATCTTTGGTTTTCCCCTCAGAGCTGTCTTGACTTGACAGCAAAAGTAACACTGCAATTTTTTTCAACAAAAAAATCCAATCTCCCATACTCTTTCTCTGACCCAGTGAACCTCTTCTGTAACTTTACACCAGAGAACAGCCCTGCTCTGTGTTTCAATCTTATTAAATGCTTTTAAGATTTTAATCATTCATTCATTGGCTGCTAAGTGAATATTATGTCCCTTTCCTGTAGGCAATCAGATACCATAATGCTTTAATGTTAAAACTTGTTGCTGCTGCAAACAAAAAGGAAACAAATAATTTCTTATTCAGTGCTGATTCAGTACCCAGAACACCACCTCACTAGCTGCAAATACCCTGAGGGCACCTTTATTAACAGAGCTGATCCAACAATATTTGAAAACAAAATAGCCAAAGACAATGCTCATAATGAAAAAACAGGCAGAGTTGTAAAACAATAACTTAGGGTTGTGACTTAGCATTTTTTTGGGTAAATGCTAAAACTGTATCACTGCTGTCCAATGATACTTTTAAGTCTTAGTGAAAAGCTTCCTTTGGGTCTCTTTTTTGTTTGTTTTGCAGTTCTCTCGTCAAGAAACCATTTGGTTGTGTGTATTTTGTCAATTACTCAAATACACAGGAGAGAAAGGGCAGTGATATTCTCGATAAATGTTCTGGTGCTCTGTACCTTAAAGGAGGAGCAAGTTGGGAATTCAAGTCATTCTCTGTTCTTTCTTAGGCATCTATTTTTTGGCAATTGCTAGGGAATGGAAACTGGACTAGATGCATCCTTAGTCTGGCCACTCTGCTGTTCCTGAGATTATTTTAGAACAATCTGATAAACTGGTAGAGCATCTGTGCATGGCACAAAGTTTTTCACATCACGGTTATCCAGCAAAGCTTTCTTTTATGAAAAATATCAAAATTATTTCTCTTTACTCAGGGCTAAAATGCTTGCTCTGAACTAACCTATAGTTTTACACAGCAATCAAATGACAGAAATTCTTTTTCAAGTCTCTGGCTTTTTTCTCCTTTCCTGGATTTTTATTTCAAACTCCAAGGATCTGACCTCAAGCATAATAAAGTCAACAAAAATCTTTCCAATATCTTCATCAGATTCTGGGTCATGACCAAAGCTGACTTCCTCCCTTTCCCTGCTCCTTCCGTAACAGTTACAGGCCAAACAGACAGAATAACAACCTGTTGACAGGTAACACTAATTTACAGTCATGTGAGAGGCAGAAGCATCACACACAGCTCTGCTGTAAACTGAGCTCAGTGCTGTTTGCAACTTATATAACTTCATGGCTCAGGTTTCTCCACAATCATAACAACAACTTTCTTCTTTAAAGGCCAAGTATTCCTCCAAATTGGTATGTCCTTTACATCACTGGGTATCTCCTAGTCTGTCATCAAATAATAAAAACCACAACAGATGTATAAAAAGTCAGAAATGAATCCTTTAATGGGCTTTTACCAAGATGCTTCTGTCAGTTTTGCAGCTCAGATGGTGCACTAAAAGTTATGAGGCACGTGACAGTTTTTGAATTACAATATCTTTTAAAAAATTGTTTGAAAAACTTTCCCACTACAAAGCCACTTGAGTTTAGAAAACATGGAGGTTGGGGAACAGGGAACAATTCTTGCCCTACCAGCAATTCTAGTCAAGGTTTTTCTTTCAACACTTCCCCAAGCCTGTTAATTCCTGCACCATTCAATATTCCACTAAAACAAACAAAATAATGCATTAGTTGATTGCAAAGTCTCACCTATTTCTTGGCTATACTGCATACCCCCAACTACCATTCCAAAATTTCAGAATGCACTACCGAGTTACAAAGGAGGTACTGCTATTTATCCTTTTATACTCAAAGATAATGCCTATGATATTAGATGTACCTTTTTTTCTGGTAGTGGAGCTCCATTATCCTTCAATAAGCTGTTAAATGATTACAACCAGAAAGGCAGCCATAACTTCTGGGAAGGTCCCAGTTACACTTACAAATACAGACACCATCAGGCTTCTTCCTTACACCATTGTATTACTTGATTTTTATGTGTGTGTATGACACATAGTTCTGCTACCTGGAGAGTTGTATATAGATGGAAATCAGGCTTTATGGCCACCAAGATCAGTCTGCTTAACAGGAAAAACTGGCAGGGAGGGTAAGGAAGAAAGCTAAAATATCTGTAAACTCAAATGTAAACAACTTCATATCACTGAGAGTCACAAGGCTTTTCTTTTACACTGGGACGTTGCATCAATTTTTAATTTGCATTAATGATCAGAGAACCCTGAACAGGTTCATGAGCTATATAATGAAACAAGCTACTGGAACTACATGCTGAAAAACCCAAAGTCAAAAAGCCAGCAACATGGAACTAAATCTCACCTCTCAAGAAAAACAGGAAAAGACGACACTTTTCCAAGGCCACTTGCCATAAAAAAAATATTCTCATTTGCTTTCACTGAGAAGGTTTGAATCAACATTCTCAGCACAGTGTTTGCCTTTCTGACATCACTGAGTGTAATAATTTGAACTTAAACATCCAAATATACAAGCATATTTTGGTAATTGGGAATCATATAAAATCAGAATGAAAATAAATTTGGTGAGATAATAAGATGGGAGCTCTCACCAACAACTACACCCAGCCCGCAAGATACACCAGTGCAGAATTCCAGAGAGATTTGTTATTTAGAACTGAAACTCACCTTGAAACAATGCAAGGGAAAGATGCAAACCTAACCTGAAAAACAGATTTTTACTGAAGCACACACTCCACCTCTTCTCTTAGCAAGCTGCTTTTGCAGGACATCCTTCTGTAAAAACCACACCAAACAATCGCAGCCAAAGGGGGCTCAGGAGAACTCTGTGGCTTAATTTTTCTACCTGTCATTGTCATACTGCCAAAGCAATGGGAAAAGTATGAGCAATTCCTGAAACAGTTGTGTTTTAATTTTGATGCCAAGTCTTTTGGTTACGAAGAATTTTTTCTGGCTGAGTTGAAAGTCTATTGCAAGTACACAGAAAGTCCTAGGGCAAGAACAAAGGTGCAGGGCAGAAGCTAGTTTATTCAGGCTTGTCAAGTTAAATCTTGTAAAATATGTACAGGTTTAATTGTTTTCATCATTTATATATGTTTCAAGCATGGAAGGGGCCTCCTGAATCTTTTAAGTGGAAGGCAGGCACCAATTCTGGAAGTCCTGTTTGATCAGGGAAGAAGTCACTCATTTCTGAAGCTTTAAATGATTGGGTTGGTTTGGGGTTTTTTTTTGTCACACTAAACACAGACAATTTGGAACCATTTCATTTATTTCAAGCAAAACATCTCAAGAGCAGCATGACCTTTGCAAGCAACCCTAAGAGTGGGTTAGACACATTATAAAGGATTAAACAAAGCAATAAAGTAATGAGGAAGAAAATGAGGGGCAATGAGCATGTGGGAGACCCTGTAATTGAGAAAGCATTATAAAATGAGGTACCACTTGCAGTAAAACACTTAATGAAAGCACAGCACAAGCCTGGCTTCTCTCTCTTCTTGTCACTTAGTTCTCTGAATTACTGGATGTGCTGCCTCTTCTAAAAAACCCTAGTGAACTATTACAGAAGAGACACGTGGAAAAACACGGACGTGGTCATTTTAGCTCCAGCCTACCTTCCCGACCTCCCCACGCACACTCACCACTGGCCAGGCTCCTCCCCACCTCCTTTCTTTCCTCAAAAGCAGTTCCCCTCAGCTGCAGGAATGCCAAGCCATTCTTTTAGGTAGCTCAGCCCCACTACCTCTCCTTTCACATGTCAGGATGTGCCATTCAACAGAGCTTTGTAGGTACATGTTGGGAGGGGTATTTCAGGATCAGTAGCAGGAGTGCACACAAATGCTTTAAGAACAAAACAGGGAGATCTCTGCACCAGTTCACCCAGGTCCCCTCAGACCATCCTATCACTTCTGCAAGTGTTGACCAATTTTAATACTGTAAAAAGTAGGTGGAAAAAAGGCACAGCACATCCAACATGTCCCTTCTACCTGTCCTTCTAACAAGTTTTTTTCCAAGATTGACTGTTTTTTACATATGCCAAAATTCTGCAGCACCCTCACTGACAACAGAATGCATTTTAGGAGTGACTTCTATTAGGGATGAAAATAGTGGCCTGACTGAGAATTATTCTGGGACAAAAGAAGCTTCTGTACAACCTTTTGCTCTAACAAAAAAAAATACAGATGTTTTGAGGAAGTCTCATTTGGTGATGATTGTGAAGCAGCAATTAGGAAAGCATCAAAACTTCACAGGATATTCTCCAGAGTACACTGGAAATCATAACAGCTCACTAAAGATGGTCCTGGGACAGGTGTTTGAAACAAACCATTTGAAACTATTCTGGCTTTTTTTTAAGAATTCCAAGGAGAACTGAAGGCCTGTGAGTCTTTTCCCAAAACCACAACTCATAAGATTATTAGCATGCCCCATTACCCAATAATAAATATCACATGGCAAGCACCAACAGCAGCAGCACTCTCCTGTTAATTGCTCACCTCACAAAGAAAAAAAATAACGTGTCTGTTTTCTTTTCCAACTTTAACAAAAGAATACTAAAAGAGGATCTTTGTATCATGTCCCTCTTCCAAAATTCAAAACAATTGCCAAAAATAAAATCTGCATATCATTAGTGGGGAAAAAACTTCTTGGGGAAGAAAGGTAGTGGGCATGGAGTTTCCACTATCTACCGCATGGAATATTTAGGAAACAAACATTCTTTCCCCTGTAATAGCAAAACAAGTTAGGTGAGCAAAAGATGAAATGACCCACCAGCTTGGGCTTTATTCCAAACCCCCCATCCATGAAACCCAACCATCAGCTGGATCATCCCGCCTGTTTTCTGAGGAATATAATAGATGGAAATCAGCTCCTTGACTGTTTTCATGCAACAGGAAACCGACAAAACAGCATTGCAACAGCCACGCTCACAGGGGCTACAGAAAGTCCTGATCCCGGGATCAGAGCCCTTTCTTGATGAATCTTTTTCCCTTTAACAAACATTGGAAGTATCTATAAATTAAAGAGAGAAACTTTTCATCACAACTTGCTACACGAGGCTTTTAAAGTAGTCTAAACACACACAGACCACGTGTGCACAAGGCACCTATGTGCAGGAGCACACACACACACACAAGGCTTAAAGTTTTAGGATGTTCTAAAAGGTGTTTTTAAGAGAAATAGTTGCTGCCATTTATGATGGAGAAATAGAAATCATTCCTGTATGTTCCCCTGTTTTCCCCGTGATTTAAAACTAATTTAAGGAAAGTTAGAATATTGATGTGTAACATTAAAAATAAAAATTGTTTTCTCAGAAATTTTATTATAATGGAATCAGGTGATCAAAATACACCTATCACTGAAAAACACAGATCCACTTGCCCCGAAATAAAAACTGTGCAGCGGACAAAGAGCAATGAACCTATCAAACACAATCTGGTAACTCCTTAGCCTCAATATTTAAGCTACCAACACTATTACCCTCTTGAACAAACACAGCTTTTGGAAAGGTTAAACCTGTGAGGTCCTCATCGGAAAGTCCCTGAGTAAATTATAACATGTGATGATGACATTCCTGTGTCTTTTGGAAGCAGCAAGGGGAAGTAAGGGTAGGTCATTATAAGCCACTTGCCTTTACAACCGGCTGTAAAAGACAATGAGGACAGGAAGCTTCCCACCGAGATCAAGGTGCACAATCCCCAGCTAAAAATAAACAAGCCCCGAGAGTCACATCTGCTGGAAAATATCATTGGAGCCTGAATTCCCAGGTGCCGAAGCAACGGGAAGAGAATGCCTTGGTACAGCAGGCTCCCAAAGGATCACAAAATAATAATTACAGGGATTGGCAACAATTACTGTTTGTGCTAAAGCTGTAGGTAAAAATATCAGAGCGTGCTAACTTATTAAACCATGGGGGAAAAGGAAAATAAAATAAAAATCAGAATAAAGTCATTTGAATTTACTTTAAATTTAATCCTTGCCACCCTTTAGCTCCCAGACACAAGACCTGGAGTTATTCTGTCACAAAACTTTCCTATCAGAAACAACTGGAGCAGCAGAAAAAAACCCACGAATTTCCACCCTTTCTCACCAGGCCTCACCCACTAGACATCACCACCTGCTGCACATGTTCCCCACTCCCAAAGAGTGTCAGGCCAATCCCAATTGCTCTGGGGATCAACAGCCATGCCTGTGCCAAGGGATATATACTCTTTGCAGAGGAATTGGGTTGCTGGAGCTGCTGAGATCTCTTCCCATTAAACCAGTCATAGGCAAGTACCCAGGATGGGTGGGCAGTTCTAGCACAGGTGATCAGCAGGGGGAAAATAATGGACAACCTCATTCCTGAGGGACAGGGAAGATCTCTGTGCTGACACAGGCATGTTTTGGTGGAGGAATGGAGGAGAGTATTCTGCCTTCAATAATTATATTTCTTCTCCCATGGGGAGGCTCCCGTGAACAATGCAATGACAACTTGAGTCATGTAATTCTTTCCTATTCTGATTTTTTGACAGCTCCGTGTGCACTGAAAGGCCTGGTGAGAGACCACAGCCTGGAGACTGCAGTGGGAATAAAGGAAACCCAGAAAGCTCCAAAACCTAATGCTGATACAATTAATGACTGAATTTATAGGACCTGAGGCAGTTTCATTTAATCCACAGATAGCCTAGAAAACTTTTCAAAACTGTGCACTGGAAACCATTTCTGGCTGTAAGGACTAGGAAAAACTATGTGCAGGAACATACCCTGCAACATTATATAAAGATTACCTAAACAAAAACAAGACCTGGGACTAAAGCACAAAACAAAAAATATTCCACTTGTGAGAGGGCAGGAGGAGCAGCTTGTTTCAGGCCTTTATATTGCTTCAATTCCTCACATTTCTTACTGCATGAAGCCTCCTGCTATAAAGAAGAGCTTTTCACACTCCCAGGGCTTCTTCCTTGCATGCTTGGTGGCTTCACCATTTCTTTTATTTCTTGAAACAGCTTTTAAAACACACTGTTTTTCAGTGCCACCCAAGGACAGCTACACCTGGTGTGGAAGAACTAGAATTGCATCATTATACAGATAAGCTTTTCTTTAAAATAGAGTACCCACATTCTAAGAATCAGCAGGAAGGGGTGAAAAATAGAACTGGTGAAGAAAAATAATTAGCCTTCTTTTTTTTACTCTTTCCAGTCAGTAACTATTTTTGCAGGACTCATTTCTACAAAGTGTTAATGGGTGATGCATGCTCCTCTCCTGCAGACTCTGGTGCACCCTGTAACCTGAGAGCTATCACACACTCATTCTCTTGGACATATTTTCCACATTATTTGAATATATCCTTCCCTTAAAACTACTTTGGCATCACATTAAGGAAGTTGTGGCTCAGGTGGTAAATACAGGATCATCTTGAAAGGCAAGCTGGTGAATTAAGCTATATTCAAATTAAATGGGAAACCACAGGTTGTTAAGATTTTACAAAAATACCCCTAAGAACAAAAGGCATTTAAACTTTTGTTGACTGCCTAACAGAAGGAGTTATATTCTGGTTCTAAAGCATTCCTATTACAATAGAAGCAGCCCTCACATATTCCCATCTGAGACACAGTTCAAGCTGGAGCAGCTCTAAAGCCCAAACCACCTCAATCCAGTCCACTAAAAATGAAGTATTCCAGGTATTGACCCAAAATGAAGTTCACCAGCTGAATCCTTCCATGGGTTTGCTTTTCCCTCCAGTAACTTTTCTTTTGCAGAATTCAAATCTGCTGCATTTAAAATGCACAGAGCTTCATTGCTTCCAGCACAGGAATACTCAGATCATCACAGCCTGAACCACAGCTGAGGAAAAACAGAAGGATGGTTTCATGGCCTGCATAAACCAAGATTATCACCCAAAAAAGAAAAAGTCTGTTGTGTGAAGATGCAAATACTGAAAAACAGGTGAAGTTCTTTTTCTAACACTTTAGATTTTTGCAGCAAAAATCTCTGTTGAATAACTTGATGCATGAAAACTCCAATCCCAGAAGTTTTACAGAAAAATCACCAGAATTTATTAAAACAGTAATTCATTCCAGTATTCTCATGCAAATCAGCTTGGTTGCCTTCACAGCCCAGTTATCTTCTCAGCTGCTTTCCTCCCTTCCTTTTTACCCATAATTTAAAAACAGATTAATATTAATACATATGAATTAATATTAATACAGATTAACACAAAGAATGGGCCAGATGCAGGAGGAAACTTCCCTAAACCAGAATGATTTGGAGGATAGCCCTTTGAAACAGGTTGCTGCAGTGATGGAGATCAGACATACAGCTTTGGGGGAAACATTTAATTTCACGTTTTAAACACCTGCAAAAAAAAAAAATCTCACTGTGATCAGAAGAATCAGGGGACTGGGATTTATGAGTAAGACTGTCAAGATTGTAAGAAACAGAATACTGTGTTTCCAGCTCCCTTGCCAAATACGTATTATGAGTTCAGTTCATTTTACATAGATTCAAGCAAGCAACAAAAAGGGAAAAAAAAAGAGAGAAATAAAGAAAAAAAATGTTCTTCCAGTCTACAGAAACATCAGGGATTAAATGTCAATAGCAAATTTCTCAGTACTTCCTGCCACCACGCCAAATAAAGCCTGCTTCCAAGCCAAACATCTGCTTTGTCTGTCCCAAACAGGAACTCATGAGAAGGAAATGTAGCACCCTGTACACTGTGGTCAAAAGACAACATTTGAAAAATTCTACTCTATTTAAAGATTTACCTGTTAAATCTCTGAAAGAGTAAGTATTAAAAAAAAAAAAAAATCTGCTATTTGCACTCTGTTCCTCAAGGGCTTCATGACCAAGGCATCATTCATCAATCACACAAATGTGGCACTGGCAAGAATATTCCCCGTGCTAATGCCTTTCACAGAAGTTCCACTCCCACATACATTAATTCTGAAGGAATAAACCAGACTGACATTTATTATGTGCACATGTATGGAGCACCCTCTCTCTCTTCTGCTCTCCAAAATAGGAGATTATACAAAAATCAGGTGTTTCAATGATATGAACACTACTTTGGGAGTACAGTTTTCTCTGTGTCCAGTGCTATCAAACCTCCACAAAAGCCACAGAGGTTTTACACAACAGTCATATTTTCCTGGTCTTGGCTCCAGCTAACAAATAATATTATTGTAAACTGGAGCACCTACTGAAAATTGAGGTGGAAAATTAAAATACACTAACATTTTTCTAGGCTAGGATTTCCAGCTGATGGCATCAGAGCCTTTGGATGTCTCAGGCAGTGCAGGCCTGTTGGGAACTGCATTCAAAACTCCCTGCTGAAGGCTGATGACACATTTTGCTGATACAGAAAAAGGCACCAATTTTTATATATTATTAAATATATTTTTCACAATTCCAGGTAACAAACTGCACTCCTACCTTTCAGAAAGAAAATCCTAGTTGGATTGGATGCCAAAACAGGTGCAGGCAAATTTTAAAATCTGGTGTGCATTTTGAACAGTGAGATACTAGTGAAATTGTTCCTTGGCATTTTACAGGGCTAAAAACAGTTCAGCTCTATTTCCATGGGACAATTACATATTTCTTGTAACAAAATGCAAGTTTCAGTTGTAACAAAATACAAGGTTCAGTTCAGCTGAACTGCACCAGCTGAAAATCTTGGTGAAACATTCCCCAGCACCCATGCAACAATTTGTGTCTGCAGTTAATTAATCCTCACCCCACCCCTCTGAGAAACTCAGGTCAGCTCTCTCCTTTCACAGGCAGCCTCAACTACAGAGGCAGGAAGAGGTAAAACCCAGATTAGCACTCCTTGTTCCTTAATCCTGTGATGGGTCTTACAGATCACAGTGCACTTAAGAGCCTCAGAGAGGAAGGACACAGGAACTCTACCACTGCTCAGAAGAGAATTAACATTCAGAACAGTGTTCTTTGGCTAGGAACTCTAAACAGAATTCCAAATGGTGGTGAAAAAACACAGCCATGGCATGAACATTGATATAAGGGAGGGAAACAACACAAAATTGAGATAATCCACACGTGCACACAACCACACACACAGACCCCTCTACAATAAATAAATCCAGAGTATTATCAGCAAGTGAACAAATAAGTTCAGTAAATTTGGCATTTGTTAGGACTGTGAGATCTCTTTTAAAAGCAGATAGTGAGTTCTCAACCATGGAAGCAAGGGACCAGAAGTTCACCTCAAATTATCAGATATGGATATGTCTGTAATTCAGGTTCTTTCAGGTTGGATAAATCAGCAAAGAAAAAAGAAAATCTGAACTTTTAAAAGAGATATAAAACACAGACTTTTTTTTTCCTGTCTCCTAGAAAATAGTAGTGGCATTATTATTCAGATCTTAGAGACATGAAGAGCAAAACAGAGTCTAATAGGGAAAGAGTTTCCAATAAACAATAATATTTACTTAGTGTGTGTTACTTAAAGAGAGTATTTTGTTAAGACTTGCTGGAGTTTTCAGGTTTTTTATCTTGTAAATCTCTGGTATCAGTTTCAAGCCAAAGTCATGTTTCCACATGAAATCCTGATACTCTCATTTTACACTAGTGGGCACAGTGCATTTCAACAAGCTACAACTTGCTGTCACATAGAGCTCAGATTGTGTGGAAACGTTACATTTTTAGGTCAACATTTGAAATAAAAACAGCCACTGAGCATCTCTGTGCAAAACAGGATCAGCACCTGGTCACCTTTCCCTTAAAACACAGCCCCATACTTGTTAATCTTTACACAAATTGAGAATTCAAGCATTACTGGGAGATACTGCTTCTTAATAAGGAACTACTCTCTGTGAATCTGTAGGATGTTGGTGGAAGTTCTTTGCTCTTTATCTAGGTAATAAAGAAACAGGTAAGAAATAGCAGCTGAGATTTGTACAAGAGCTGTTAAACAATGAAACACAGAGAAAAAAAACTGAATCCTTCAGGCTGTCAGTCCTGTTTCCTCAAATTTGCTGCTACCATGGACATCAGAACATGGGGGACTTAGCTGCAAGTCAGACCACCTGGAAGGCTGCTGAAAAGCCAGGAAAGCCTGGGAACTTTTGTATCTCAGTGAAATGAAAGCCTTTTTCCCATCCAGCCACCCTTAATTGCTCAGTGTATTTCCTGGTGATCGCAAAGGAAATGAGTTGTTGCTCAATTCACTAGAGCCCTGTTCTATAGCTGACTTTAAAAAAAAAATCGACAGGGAGGGGAAAAAAACCATAAAAGGGTAGTTAAGCAAAATTGGTTACTGGACTTGAAGAAATTTGGATGTAATTCTTAGCTCACTCTGAGTTTCCTGTACAGTTTAACCTGTGCTGCCACAGCTGCTCACTGCTTCACCTGTTTCTTGGATGTACAAACACCATCCACGACTGTATGAATGTGAGCTCCTGAGACATTTTAGTGAAGAGAACCATCTATATTTTTAGATATCACTCACAGGCTTTTCCACTAATGGTTTGTATATTTTCACATTTTTTTCACAAAGGTGTATTCCAGAATACAGCCCCACAGTTAAGACTGCAAGTATAACAAAAACCACCTGCAGGAGAAGTGCACAACACCAATCTGGCATGTGATGGAATTAAATCGGGGTATATTTTGTTTTAGAACCCCAATAAAGTTTCCAAGGCCCAAGGGAACAGTAGACCTCAAGAAAAATCAAGCAGTTAATAACTTACTTTCTGATGTGAGACCAATTTTTACCAACTTACCTTGCCATCAGTCAATTCCTATCTTTTATGGGACCTTTTTTATCACAGCTCATTTTTAACCTGGTCTTTGGAATATTTCCCAAGAGTGGTCCCTTGTAATTAAAAGAAAAATAAATAAATAAAAAACCCACCACAAACAAACGTTGGCCAAATTGGAAATTAATGAGACACCATCTATCAGTTCACTGCAAGTGAGGATTACATTTGCAAATGTGAATAATTAGGAAATTTGTAAATTCAAAATGAAATTAACTTCTGTGCACCTTTTCATATGGCATATATTGAAAGACTTGTTTTTAGATGTGCTAAACTCACAGAGAACTCCACTACTACAAATCAAATAAAGAATTTTGAGTGGTACATGACTACTTCTCTGAAGTATCTTCACATGATGGCAGGTAAGAGTCTTATTATTTTCTAATTAATGTAATAAGTTAATTTATTGAATCTGTTTGTAGGAGACAAAAAAACTTGCAAGGAGCATATCTTTCAATAGGACCTTGGCACATTCACACCTCAAGTGTTTGAGTAAAGTATCAACCACAAAATTGTTAAATCAAAATCTGGCCTGTTAATGAGGGGAGTCATGAGAGGAAGAGAAAGAGGGAGACAACGGAAGAACAGTAGGGAATGAGGAGACACAGTGGTAACTTAGAAAGTATATTATACAAAGCATGAAAATATTCATAAAAGGAAAAAAAAATTAGAAAATGTGAATGTGTTTAGTTAAAGCTAACAAGTAACTTAAACCATGTCCCCAGTCACATCCCGTCCTTTTCAGGAGCAACAGTAGATTCTGATGTTTATTTTTGAAGGAAGAATTTTCTCATACTGCTATAAAAAACCTGCAACCAATTTAATTTGAGGAACACATGATCCTTTTGCAGCTGGAGTATCAAGAATGCAATCCACTGACTCCGTACACCAGGAAGCTGCCACGGCAGAGCATGGGTGACACTGAAGTGCAATAAATAGTTAAATATTGGGGTTAGATTCCTCCTTCCCCTGGTGAGTGGACTATTTCACTCTCTCAGTTAATCACCCAGGGCTGAGGAAAAGGGCAGCTTCACATCCTGCACTGTTTAATGACAAGTAATATACATGCAACCCAGGATCCTGCAGTGAAGAACAGACACCCTTGCATGGCTGTCTAGAAGTTCTGGATCTGTCTCAGTGTCTAAAGGAGAAAGGAAATAGTTTTCTTTTATTTTCATCTGTTATTCTTCAGTTAACTGATTGATGACATCAGAATTAGACATTTTAACAATGCCTTTCAATTGGTTGGAAGGATTTCCAGCAGAAAACTCTGATTTCTCTTGGGCTGCCTCTGTGGTCTGTGTACTGCTGTCAGGAGCAAAAAAAGAGATTTTCACGCCACTATTCAGCTAAGAACAGACCTGTCCTGTGTGATCCTCTAGTTATAGTAATTTCTGTAATACAAATAGAGCTAACCCAGCAAAACATTAACAGCTGCTTCCATGCATCCTTCTCTCACGCAGAGTTAGGATGACGTCAATTACTTCAAATATTTTTTGTACCCATAGAATAATTCATATTTATTTTAGTCATCTAATGCTGACTATGATCTAAAGATACCACTACTGGTATCAAGCCCTGAGCCAGTTTGCCTACATAATAAATTAGAAGTCCCACCACAAGGGATGGGCATGTGAAGTCATCCACTCTCTCCAACTCCCCTGCTCATACATGGGCTCAAGGAATTCACAGGACAACCAGAAAACAAGTCAACAAAACTGCAACTAAGGCATGTGGAGCAGGGAAGGAGGAATGCTTATTTTACACTTCAACAAGCTTCTAGTCTTCAGTTTCTTACAGATACGCCCATCGTGGCTGGACAAACACCTCTCCATGCTTCTACACTTGGCTACCTGCAGCACTACCATAAGGGTAGTCCAAGCTTATCCCACCCATTTATCAGTATTAATTTTGTCATGCCAAAATGAGGATAGCTGTTTTCTTGAGGCAAGAAGCTTGCCTATGCTTGTACTGATAAGAACCTAGCTTAGTTTTAGGCTTTAACAAAACAGGGAAAAAATACAGCAACACAAAAATACACATGGAAAACCTAAATTCCATTAGTTTACAAGGACTGAAGCGTGTGTCATAATTTTTTTTTCCCTACGGTACCAGACAGACAATAACATGAAAAAGACGTATTTGTAAAGATTTAGTTAGTATTTCAGAATAATTAAGATTAATGGAAAACTTCCAAAGTAGCTCACTAATGTATCATGCACAGCCTATTAAGCTTGACACAGCAAGCTTTTTCTCATGGCCTCAACTGCAGTGACTATTTAATGTATCTGCTGTGTGCTGTCCCCTAGGACCACAAAATGGACTTTATAAACTGTTAGGACAAACACTGACGTGCATCTAAACTTTGTTTATCGCTGAAGCCAGGCCAAACAGTGCTAATTGGAGTCCTTCTGCTAAACAATGTTTGCGCGCTAATTAGTCCACTTCCTAAACTGAATGTTCCAAGAAAAACTAAGAAAATATTGGCAAGCTGCCACTGGGTTGCAGGCTCATCAAGAAGTTACTTGACAGACAGACAAGGACAGGTAAATGTCCTTGGTAAATCGGAAAGATACATTCAAAGGGATGAACCAACATAAGTGGGTAAACATTATAAAGAGGGAGTCCACTGTCTGAGAGGGTAAGCTGTTCTATGGCTTTTTAATCCAGATGGAACCAAAACATTCAGATGTGGAGAAAAATACAGTATTGTACACAACAAGACAGATCGGCAGCGGCGAGAGTGGCCCCAAGAAAATAACATGCTGTATTTTGATTGCAAATGCATCTTACAACTATTATTTATAATTTGGACTGCTAGCAAAAATCTGAAGAGGATACTGTCAGCCACATGATTCAGAAAGCCGTGTCATTCAGACCTTTGGAGCCAGTAAACTGAACCATTCAAGAGACAACCAAAATCTGGTGGGGTTTTACAGACCAACAGCAAGTCCATTTTGCAGGGGAGTGGGGAAAAGAGCCTAAAAAAAAGGATTGAAACTCCAATAAGGGCAAATGCTAATGTCCCTGAGGTAGTTGCTGGGCAAGGACAGGACAGGAGGTGAAGAAGAGAAGCCACTGAGAGGGAGACAAGTCTAGAAGAGCACAGTAAAGAGGGAAAATGGTGTCAAGGGGAACATCCCCCTTTCCTTTCCAGGATGACTTTGGTTATGAGACAGGGGGCCCTGGAACATACAGGGCTTTGTTCACCCTGCATATGATCAAGGAATTTTTATTAGGTATAATATAGTCATTTTAAAAGAGAGAAAAAAAAACATGGCTATATCATGGTTTTCAGTACTTCTTCTGCTTTAAAATATGCCAGTTTTCTTGCACAAAACCCCAGGGAATATTGTTTCCATGCACCAGTCTCAATCTCAAGAAAGTCCTTCAGAGCACACGCAGCAGTGCAAGGCCAGAGTACAAAAGGATCTGGATCTCTAGAATACTGCATTATCAGTATCCCTGGTAATCAGAAATGCCTTTTGCTGTGTTTAATGAAAGGAGGAAAAACTTTTGACCTGGAATTTCAAGCTAACTTAGCAATTTTTGTCTTCTGACCCCATAGTCTCTGACCCGCGTTTCATTTCACTCCAATGCCGAAGGACTTCCTCGCGCGGCCGCAGCCCAGTGCCAGACATCCAGTCTGATTTGGGCCGGATCTTTGGAAGCCTTATCTCCAGCCAGCAACTTCCTCTGCAACTACAAAGGGGACCTGGCCCATAGCTGACTCCCTGCTGCACCTCCATAGGGGACTACAAGGAACAAAACCCATGAGCATGCCTAACCTGGGCCAGATGGCTCAGGAGTGCCACGGCTTCCTCCACCTGCGGGGTGGCCTCTTGCCCACACACCTGGGGCTGCCACCCGTGACTTCAGAGCCTGTGGCCATTCCTAGGAAATACACACCAGAGTCCCAAGAGGGTCCCTTCTCCCTCCTACTCACACCTTCAAAGGCTTTCCCCTTCTACGGCCAGGTACTGTGCAGATTTCTGGTAAGAGCAGCCGGCTCTAAACTAAAGAGGGAGATGAGGAGAAGGGGAAAGGGAAAATGCACATGTCCTCTGAGGAGCCATGAGGGAGAAGCACCCATGTAACAGGAGATAAAGCACCATGCAGTGAGATAAAATTCTCTTCAGGATATGACAAAGCACAGGGTGGCAAAGGATAAGCACAGTATCCAGCAGTGAGACAGACATAAGGTCCATTAGCAAACACCTGATTGTTTCTAGGATGCATCTGGGAGCTGTGTTTGGTTTCCCTATTTAAATTTTCATGTGGCTGTATGCCTAACTGGGCTAAGGAGGCTCACAGACAGTGGCTGCAAAATATCCCTCCTGTGGTGAATCTTTTTATGCCACTCTAGAAAAATGGGTGGTTTCTCCTCCTCACAGCTTGATCTCTTCTAAACCACAGGATCTTCACATGATCTTTCCTAAATCACACACTCCCACTTCTGGAGCTGCCTACTTTTTTAGTTCAGTGGTTTCTCAGTTATGAAAAACTAAGAGCACAGTATTCTTTAGAGGTTATAACCGTAAAAAAAACAATCACTCCCAACAATTCAGCACTGTCAAAAGAAAGCCAACACCTCATCAGCTATTAAAATTGAAAAGACCAGCAATTTAACCTATTTATTAACTGGTTTTTGTATCAACCCACACTTTCCCTTTAATTCAATCCTTAATCTCCGGTCTCATTAAAGGAATAAACTTCCCAACAATGGGGAAACCCAAGTAGAACCCAAGGCTACTTGGTTAATTCACAAACACATCATGCTGCTGGGAGAGGAAAACACAGTGTCTGCAGCTTTGTTTATGCTCCTGGATGCCAGAGGATAGACTAAAAAGGTACGTGCAGTCAACAACCTGCCAAGTGTAATAAAGAATAAAGGACATCTGCATATGGATTACAAATGGAATCAGCTTCAGAAGACTCCTTAGAACATGAAAACCTAGGAAAAAATTTGCACCCTCAATGTAACTGAATTTGTCACACAGGTTTTCAGAATGCTCCCATGATTGACAATTGAGGTCTATTCTGTCAATTCTTTATAAAGCAGGGATATTGTTTTGCCTGTATGGGAGTTTGGAAAAATAATTTAAATTCAAGCTGTTACTGTTAAAAACCCAGTATTACTAAAAAACTAGTACTTGTGCACAAATTAGAATGTCAACTATGAAGCAGAGTGGGGACTACTTCAGAATAATAAATGCTCAAAAAGTGAACAGTAACTTCTCCATTAGCATAATTTTGGGAGGGACAAAAATAAGTAAGAAAGAGCTACCAATAAAATACAGCACCTTTTTAACACTCGGAGTATGATTTTCAGAATTCCACTGAATTCCACAGAACTACTTCTGGAAAAGCCACACTGCTTGCAGAGAATAACAGCAATTAAAAACGAGCAGTAAAGCTGTCAGCAGCTTCCTTCTTATCCAGGCCACTGAGATTTCTGTCCTTAAGAACACGTCTGCAACTGATGAGCAAAAGAAAAAAGGGAAGTTGGGAATGACTGTACGTGCTACATAACCCCGAGCTCTGGAAGTGAGGCAACACAGATCTCATCTTACCCCACCTGACAGCAAACACTCCCTTCTAGCAGGGTCTGTCAGTGGGACAGGTGAACAGCCTGCTGCAGATTTTGGGTGTGACACCTCTTTGTGATACCAAAGGGACAACGGCAGGCATGGAAAAACATTGACAATGAAGCATCCCTCAACACTGAACTTGGCCTCGGGCATGGCAGGAAGTGTTTTGAGCTTTAAAAAGAGCATTTAGAGAATACAGACTGCTTTAACTCTCTCTCTTCTCTCAGGCTTGTCTACAGAGACATTAATGGCTAAGCTAACCCTGTTGGGACACTTGTATTCTAGGATTAATGCTCCCTGCCCTCTTCTGCTCGTATTTTGTGCACAGAAAAAAGGGGAATTTTCATCCTGGAATACAAGTGTCCTCATCAGGAGTTACACTGGGATTGCCACCACAGGATCAAAGAACTTCCTGGGAGGATAAAGCCTTTATCTCCACACATTCGTTCCTTTCCTGTTAACTGGAAATGAAAAGGAAAGCCAAGACCAGCAGCTCTCCTGTCTGCTACTTTGTGAACTGCTGGACAGCTCAGGGACTATTCCATCTATTGTGAATATTTTCTTCCTCATAAGGTAACACAACTTTTTATGATCAAGTCACGTAGTTTCTGGGCCACGCTCACCCACAGTTTTCAGTGTAGACCCAGTAAATCCAAAACATCTGGGTGCATAAAACAAAGACTTGGAATTAGCCTTCTGAGTCTGAGAAATACGATGTTTATCTCCTCGTGCATATGGATCCAAACACTTTATATAAAATTTTGTAACAACCACAACATATTTTACAAATTCAGATTGTGGGGAAGAGTTGGTTTTTTTCCTATTAATTTTTTTTTTTTAAAAAAACCCTCCTAATAAAACCAAGCAAAAATGTATCTCTTACTTGCAGTGGGAAACAGCTACTGTTTCATTCCACTGAAAGAGAGGTTTGATTCCATCATAAACTGACAAGATATAGATTATTTCTTACCATTGCTGCTCTAATGCCATAAATGTCAAATCCATCAGATTCCTGCTGCAGCATCTGTCAGGAACTAAGACATTTACTAACACAGAACAGGATTTGCTTAGCTGGGCCTTAAGCTAATAGAAGTACTGAATTGTAAACAGATAGTGCTTTAGGACAAAACACGTCAAAAGAACAGAACTTAAACAATGACATGTAAGGAAAAATGAAAAACCAATCACTTGCAATTAGACTCAAAATGTGTTTAGTCCCCACTGCCCCCCACCATCAGCTACGATAAACATGAGGCATAAAACCAACTGTAAAAAGTCACATTTAAGAGAAGGGGAAGCCTCATTTGATGCAATCAGTACAAGCAAAGTAAGGGACAAAAATGTTCCATGACCTAAATAACAAGTTATTTTCTCAACTGCCAATGGAATTTAAAAGGGTTTAAACATTAGTTATTTCCATCGGAAACGTGCTCATGGTTTCGAGCTGCCTGTGATTTCAAAGGAGCTGAGAGACTTGTTTGTGTAGCTGTGGTTGCAGGTTTACATGAAAACTCTTGCATTGGTGTTCCCTGATACTGGTGCAGGCTAAATAACAATTAATTAGCTTTGTCTAAACTCACACTTTCTTCAGCCATTTTGCTCAAGTTTTAACTTTTTTATTTCTACGAGCAACAGTAGCAGTCAGCTGGGATCCAATTTTCTTTCCTTTTTTAAAATTTTTAATTAAGTACAGCAAATGCTGCACAATCAAGCAGAAAAATATCAGGCTTAAAATAAAAAATATTTAAATATTTAATACTTAAATAAATATTTAATACTCCAATTTGTAAGCACAGAAGTAAAAACAAAGAAGTATTCACAAACTGAAAATGCTCTCCCTCCATTCACATTACTTTCTGAGCAGATTAGATTAGAAAAATCAATGCTTACTTTAATATTATGTCATGACAATATCCAGAAATGCTTCCTCTGCTAGCAAAAATAATGAGTGCAAATAAAAGCAATACAGCTCCATATCTGCAGAAAGAATATTGCCATAAAGAAAAGAAAAATCACATTCTGAGAGGATGCACCTCAGGTACTTCTGCAAACAGCACCAGAAGTCCCCATCAACAAAAAAATGTATTTCAGAAGTCACCCTAATAAATTAATAGCCACTATCTCTGCCATGGAATACATCCATAATATTCCTACCAGGTTTTTAAACAGCTGAATATCTCAAATATGAGAAATTCTGCAAAAGCAACAGAAACAGGAAATAAGAAGTAATGCAGTAAGTAAGAAATGAGATACTTTACAAAGTGATTTTCACTCTCTGGTTTATTTTTGAAGCAAGGACTTAACTGTCTTTTAAAAGTGATAAAATTAAAACTGTTGTTTTATTCTTCTCCAAGTATACATATCCTACAGACCAGGAGGGAATCAATGTAACTAAAAATATCCTTTTCCTGATATTTACTTTTTCTAATACCTTTTTTCTCCTTTCAGTGAGAATCTGTGCTCACTCTCTACACAGGGGTAGCCGTATTTTCCTCTCCTGACAAATACATTAGTTCCATTAACACTGGCAGAGCAAGCACAACAGTAGTCTCCTGTGTACCTTTATAATATGCATTGTCCATAAGCACTTGTGGAATTAAACAGTGAACTTTACCCTCGGGGCTGTCTCCGATTGGAAGGCAGCCACTGGATACAGAATGTTTTTGCAAACAGGTCAATCAGGAAGGTTAAGAGAGCAGACAAAAAAAGCCCAGATAGCTGAGAATAACCCTGCAGCCCTGCTGCCAACTTGCAGGAAACCCACACTATATTTTAATGGATGTCATTACTTAAATCTCTTGAATGCTTGCATGCCAAAATGGGCAACTTCATTGCTACAGCAACCAAAGCAATGCTGCTGCCCACTTGTGCCATCACAAGTCCTTTTCCTTGTCTCCCTTTGTTGGAACTTTAATTCACTGGGTATTGCAAGGAGGGGGAAGGAGACTTGGGGTGGCATCACTGCTTTTGTTACTGAAGAAACCACTTGTCCAGTTCAGAAAAGGATCTGAATGGTCAAAAGACAGTGATAATGTGAATTTAAACAATGATGACTTTGTTTTAGCTAGCACTAGGGAGAAATAAGAAAGAAGAGTAGAAATTGTAATACAGGGGAAAAAAAAAACCACCAGAAGAATTTCAGAAAAAAACAGAAAGGCTTGTTACATATAACACAACCATCAGTTCAAAGCAAGAAATACAGGAAAGGGAAATCTGGGAAAGTGCAGAGGTGAGCAATGGACAAGAGTCAGTAAAGAAAGAAATGCAGCTGAAGAAAATGTTGCAAGTGGGTAAACGGAATCAGGAAAACAAAGCTTAGAAAAACACCTAAAAGCTTTTACACTTGGAACAAGATACTAAAAAACAAAAACAAAACCAAACAACTACAGCAGCAAACAAATACACACCCAACATGAAGTCAACTTTCTGTTTTTTTTTTTTTTTTGCCAGATCTGAGACCACTGACACATTTTGGTCTGTTTTCACCAGGAAATCAGGTCTGTGCCAGCACACCGTGTCCAAGTTTAACAGAGCCAATACCATCCCCATGTGAATTATCCAGCACTGGCAATAACTCCAGTAAAGGTTTTAGCCTTTGCTCGCTGGGTAGAATATTTCTTTCCTGCAGTAGGTTCTATGTTGTTTAATACACCAGAAGTTCAGCTACAGCCCTCCTAAAATTCAGCAGAAGTCAGTCAACACGCAGACACACAAATTTATCAGAAATTTCATTAGTTTTGTAGATTTGTGGAAGCTCCTGTTTTAGCTCTGGGAGGAAAGGATGTTGATGTGAAAAAGCTGATTCTTTTGCCGTGGATAATTTTCAAGACATATTTTTTCAGTTTATACACTGATACACTTTCACTTTTTGAGAATAAAAACTCTTTTGACTCAGTACATGTCTTCTCACTAATCAATCTGTAAAACCTGAGACAGTAAATGACTACTGGAGAAGGGACAGAATCAGAGAAACAATTTACAAAGCAAATAATTGAAAAGGAAAATACAATATAATTGGGAATTTCCTTACCAAGGTGATTGATGTCGCCAGAAGTGACAAAATGAGAGGTAGCTGACATGAACAGGAAGGGTGGGACACACTAAGATGGAGAAATACAGTGCCAGGGAAAAGACAAAAGAAGAACAAAAAGAGAGGGAGGAAAAGCAGGCAAATTTTGAAAGCATGAAGTCAACAAAATGAAGAAAGGTCAAGCTGGGAGCAATGAGAAATTCAGCCTTGAATAGGCCAGTGTTCACAAAAGGAGCAAGTCAGAAAAAAAAAGCATCATTAGTGGTGGAAAAGGGCAAGTTGTGGTTCAGAGAAAAACAATTGAGATAGATTTGGAGGCGGAGGGGGGGAAACCCACACAGAGTTTGGTAAAGACTAACTCAAGTGAATGAACTGAACGAGTGAACAGGAGATGTCATCCAGGAAACAGCAAGATAGCTCCAAAAGGAAAAAAAGACAGTTTCCAGAGTCACTGGAATCTAGCTGGTTTTGACCTTGGAAATGGAGAATTTGTTGGGCATATCTGAGAAGAGTCTCAGAAAACTTTCGGCGTTAAGAGTACAACTTGACCTCCTTTAACGGGACATAGCCCAATTTTTCTTTTTCAAACTTACAAGAAGACAAAGTGTGAAGAAAGACTGTGAAAGAAATTAGTTTTGAAATAAATAAAAATATTTATGAACTTTGTATCATCACCATTATTGTTGGCACGTCTAAAGTTTCTAAAAGAATTCTGCAACTTTACTGCTTTTAGCTTTGCAAGTAAAAGTAACGATACAGACCATAAACAGAAAAACAAACAGATTTTGAGTATGTGGGGAAAAGATGAGAGCACAATGACAACTATACAATGTAATTACATTCATACATCCATAAAAATGTAGTCTCTGAATTTCAGCATTCTGAGAAATGAAAGGAAGTGTCCTTCCACCAGTGCACTGAGCATCTGATAGGATGGTTCTGAATGGACAATGCAATACCAACACCAATTCTTCACTACCTCAGACTGCTGCAGTCATTCAAAATGCAGTTTGTAACTCTCTCTCCAAGAAGATACAGGAAAAGCACTGTCTTTTATGAATCAGCTGACAAAGGGGAAAAATTAAGGTTATTGGCAAACACGCCACTCTTCCGATCATGGTAACCCATGCCTGAAACTCCTTCCATTTCTTCATGTATTTCTCTACAAGCCTGGCCTCTCTTACAGACACAGACCACAATGACTATAACAATGTAATTACAGCACAGGACATAACAGTAATTAATCTGCTCCCATAAATTGCCCCAGTCTTCTATTCTGCATTTGATATTATAACAATTCTTTGGCTTATCACTGGAAACTGGTATCTTCTGGAAGAGAACAAAGTAGTAAGACTAGTTCACAGCAGTCCTTAAACCACAAGCAATATTTTAGGATGTGAAACTGCTCATAAGCACTACTGAGTCTTTTGAGCGAGTCACCTTACCCGTTTCACAGAAACCTGATGAACTACATAAACAGACTCTGGAGACAGACAACAAGACCAAGAAAATTTGTTATTCCCCAGAACAAAATTCTTAGTTAGCTGTAAAAGAGGCAATTGTAAAATTCTAACCCAACTGCTTCAGATGTATCTTTCAGAAGCATTTATTGATGTGCATTGAATACACATATTTAAGATAACCAAAAAGAAAAAAGCAGAGAGCAAAATAACAGATGAGTAAAAAGGTGGAGTAGTTGAACAGATTCTTAAGAAAGAGCTGCAGCAAGAAGTCTGCAGCGAAGATCTAACAAATATTTCTATCTTTTATTTTTTGCTTGTGAGTTCAACATGGCACCAAAATGTGTTTGAATTACAATCTGCTGCCATTTAGGTGGGCTTTCATCCTGGTGAGCTGCACGGCAGACACAAAGCCCTAGTGAGGATTTCACTTCATTATGAATTAGTGTCTAACACCAAGAACGCCTTTCATCATCAGCTTGTATTGCCTTCAGGTGCCTATAAATTCCTCTCAGTCTTTATGTAGCACTTGTCTATCAGACCATGTCATCAATTTTACTGCAGGCAAGAGGCAGACACACCTCTTCCTGAGACACAGACAACACAACAATTACCACAGCCACTCTTGCATTATCATTTCATATCAGCTCATTGCCAACTGCTAATCACCCACAACTCGCAGTGGAAAACACGTCGCACTTTCCAGGCTCTCTTCACCTCACTGGTGCTGAGAGCTGCAAGGTTAAGATGGTCTCATCGCTGACTATGCCAAGCCTCCATGAAAAAAAACCCAGGCATGGCATGCTATCTGAATAGAAATGAATAGCTAACAAATACTTATAAAAAACAATAGGGACTTTCAACTTTTTTAACCAAGTCTGCGCTGCACTTGTCACTTATTTTGTTAAAGAAGAGGTGAGGTGAAATTATGTCTTCTCTTCTGAATTAAAAAAAAAAACAAACATTAGCAGACCCATGCCTCCAAGAACCAGGCAATTCAAGAGGTGGGGTAAGGAGTGCCTAATGTTGAGGGTCAGCAACTTATTCTTACCTGTGGTTAAGAGAAATCTAAAGCTGCAACCTTCCCTCACAACTGCTTAGTTAAACATGATGGTGCTGAGCTACCATGAGTGGTTGTCCATTCACACAGGCCCTGCCATCAACCCACTGCGAGATTCCTCACTGAGACAACAGCCAAAGGAGAGGAACCAACCAAAGCACTGTCTACCTGAAGGTTAAAATCCTTCACCTAAATTCGCATTTCAGGCCTTAAATCTGACCCCAGTTAAAGTCTGCACGTTGAAACAATGAGTAAAATGAGTTCAGGTAAATCATCTTCGTGGTTCAGGTTACGTTGTTTGGCACAGGAGAACCACCCACTCGTAGTTCAGCTACTCCTTCTCAGCAGCAACTCTTGTCTCAGGGTAGGAAAGTCACACAGCCTGGGAAGTCTGCAGCTTGTCATTGCTGACCCACACTTTCACCACACTGCTGTAGCCACGAGATGCAGCTAATTTGGGCTGCCAAGCACCGGGTTTTTTTCAGTTTTTTAATGGTATCTCAAAGTATTTCAACAAACTGAGTTCAATGCAATCTCTCACATCTTAGTAGTGACTGTGTCCCCTGCAGAGATGGGAGCACCCTGCTGCTTTCCCATTTCCTGAAGAGCACACCCCAGCAGACATTCCCCTCTGGGTTCTCACTGCACGAGGGAACAAATGCACACCATCGAATTACTCTTGCAAAACACTTCAGTCTTCAAACTGCAAAATCTCACCCAAATGTGTATTTTCCTTGTCACTCCTTTTATTCTGTTTTCACAGGAAGGAAATAATAATAAAGAAATTACTGCACAAAAGCATGCAAACGCTGGCAGGCAGTTTCAAAGCTATTGACAAAAACCAGTTTATTCATTGTGAGCGTCCTACTTTTACAATCTCTCTGATCAGGATGCAGAGGACTAATTCAATGGTTCCCGATGGAAAAAATACCTAGTGGGCGTGTTCCATTTCCAGAGACAATGGTTTGCCATGCAGAGCTTTTCTCTTCCTCCATCCCTCTAGTCCCCTGCCTTTGGTTTTCCTTTTTTTTTAAAGATCTGAGGATTCTGTTCTGAAATACCACAGTAATACTTCACTTCCACAGAACTTACTTAAAAAAAAAAAAAAAAAAAAAGGTGTGGGAAGGGGAGAAGCTTTTCAGGAAGGCTGAGACCTTATTGTTTAGTCATGGACTATATACGGTAGTGAATGTCAGAAAGAATCATGTTAATTAGTTCAAAGAGAATCAGGTCTAACAAGGGACTCTAAGAATTTCAGATTTCATTCTGGAGTAACAGGCTAAACACATCAGACTGAGCAATAAATGCTGCTGAGTCCACAGCCATTCACAGGCCAGCTGAGGGCTGACTCTCTGGCATTGGCAAGTCCATTTGCTCCCTGCTCCACCAGCTATGACAGGGCTTTTATACATGAGCCACCAGGCACATAAAACGAGCATGTGAAATCTCATGGCAGAGATCACATCTTCCAGTGCTTGCACCACACAACAGCACTGACCACAATTACAGTTTCTGTGCCATTCGCAGGCCTCTGACAAAGCAAAATTTCCATGTTTTACAGAAAGCTACTCCAGTCACGGATTAGAATCTCATTAAAACAACACCCCCATTGTCCTCTTTAACAGCATTGTTCGTAAGGAATGGAAGAACTATCCACTGCAGTTTATTTATCAGTATTTCTCTTTGGCATGTGCCTGCTCTCCTTTTGCAACTGAACTTAATTGATGAAGTAGTCTGAGATTTAAGACATATTCCAGGTCTGAGCCCAAATTAGGAGACCTCTCTTATATTTCCAAAAGCTGTTTAGTTAATTTGTTTGGTTTGGGGTTTTTTTCTTGTTTGTTTTTTGTCTCTTCTTCCTCTTCGATGGCACTTTAATGCTCTTCCAATTAAAGTATGTTTCTAGCCATAGTCTGCCCTTGCCTTGGCTCTCCAGGACACATTCCCTGAAAGGTGTTTCTGAGCCCTTTTGCAGTGACAGGTGTTCTGCACCTGGTGAGCCTCACCTCTCTGGAGAGACGTTTGCAACCACAGCACCTACATACTCAGCCGTGGGGATGGGCAGGTAGAAAAGGCTGAAAAGGTAAATGTACCAACAACAGAAAAGAAAGAATTCTACCAGTACAAAGGCCATGGCAGTCCCATCATCCAGGCAATCTTCCCAGCACGTCAGAGTTAGAAACACGGAAGACATGAAAAGGCATTTTCTAAACTGTTGTGCATAATTTTGAGATTGTCTTCTTGCCCATTATCCTCACAGATCACCAGTGAGAATCTAACACAGTGGACTGGTGGTCATGCAGGTATTTCCATAGCATCACTTATGGGATTTTAGACAATTTTAGGTGGGTGGAAACCTCTTTTGGCTGGTTGGCCATTTCAGGAAATGGGCCTGAAAAACGGCCCTTATTCAACCACATATGTAGTGATTCTAAAGAGGGAAAAGCCTGTCTTTCTATTTAAGATTACAGTAATTGGAGCTGGAAAATTTATGTTTCTAATGAGCTGTGACACAGAAGGAAAAATACGTCACGTGGCAAAATTATACTATCTATCAGTGGAGATACCAGCACTAGGTGTGATACAGAATAAGCTGCCTTCCATTTTGAACTTTATCCTTCCCCCAGTTTTGAAACCTGTGGGGACACCCCAACATACTGCACCACCACCAACTCCTCACATTAGCTAAACCAGACCTGTGCCTTCATTACCAAATAAAAAACTAATTTACGCCACGCCACACTATTTTCAGATTGATTTTTACATCCACTTGGCTGGGAAATCCAAAGTTCAGAGCTCTCACAATCCCATCTCTGCCCTCCAAACATGCACATGTATACACACCATCAGAGGACTTTTTCCACTTTTGCAGTTTTTCTTTGTTTCAACAACAATCTGGATGGAGAAATAGCAAAGCTCACTCCTCCCTCCCAAAATGATCTGCTTTTAATCACAAGTAACATTTAAAACAGACATTAGAAGGGAGAGGCTGCCCCTTCATAATTACGGAGCTTGATAATTACCTGGTGACTTGTAACAGACCCATTCTCAAAGCATCTTCCTTCCTCTCTCCCTTGATAATGTAATCTAATCTCTTGGCTATGCTTTCATCTGGCATCCAATGCTACACATTGTTTATCAAACAACAATCTTTTCTTAGGTAATGACAGAACAAAGGCAAGGAAGAGCAACTATGGTAATACTACAGCACTTACCACTTCAAAAGTAACTGAATCAGTCTAATTTACACTGCCTCCGTGCTTTTTCTCCTCTTTTCCATCCAGTATTATCTGCTCCATGCAATACCACGACCTGCCTCCACCCTTTGCTGGGTGGAGCAAATATATTCTCTATATTTACACCTTCCAAAAGCTACTGTGCAAAATGCCAACAGTGGAAGTCAAAACTAAAAGCACACACAGAAAGCTGAGAGATTCCATACATGTCTTCATACTCAAAAGCACAGACATTTTCTATGACAAGAAAATCATGTGCCTCAAGTTCCTTTCCTATTGCTAAGTCTTAGCAGCAACATGCAATGACTATTTAAACACACATTTTAGTCTCTCAATAGCACATTCAGAAATCCTGATTTCTCAAAATTCTCACAAATTTCTTTTATACCTCAACGTTGAAGAGAGGTCAGGCTGCAGAAGCTTTTAGTTTGGATTTTCTGGGGCCAATCATCCTGTTTTCTAAAGATGCCTGTACTTCGTATGCCCTGTGTGCCATAACTTCAGAAATTCCTCACATCCACAAATCCAGACAGGATGATCCCTGCAACATCCCACCTGGGCAAGGTTCAAGACAACAATTGTGATGTAGTGAAGAATGAGGGCCCCAAAAACCCCAATATTTTGACAGTTCATAACTATAAGGACAACCTAGGGCAGCACAGTAGTAAATAAAAACCTGCCAACAGCAATTAGCAGCTTGGAATCAAAATCAGGCAGAAACAGCTGAGTCCATCAGTATAAATGGTATCTGCAGATCTAAAATAGCACTAATCACTGAATCCCAAGCCTGATAACTCTCATCAGGTGTCTTTTACCACAGAAAAATGTAAAACAATTATAAAATAGATCCGAGTAAAGGATAAGGTTGATGACTATAAGGTATACAGACATTTAGTGCAATGTTAGATTAAACTTTAAGATTTTTGTACCAAAAGAAACTGACTACATGCATTATTATAAAAGAAAGCCCAGTAGTACCACTCTCAAGAGTCACACCCTTGTATTTATAACTCATTACCAAAGCATAATAGCTTTATGGTGTGTGACACTGACCCAAACTAATACTAAGGTAATGATAATGCACTTCTCTTGCTCACTTCCCCTATGATTTGAACAGGCTCAGGGAGAAACTCCATCTTCCCCCTAAGCAAAATTTGAAGCAGACAGCTCTGGTGATGCTTTCTGAAGACACAGCACAACCACCTATTTAAATAGGTATGAACCAATGAAGGACTGAGGTTAGCAAGTTAAAAACCACAGAAAAATGTGGTTATGTGGGTGTGAGGATGCTGCCAAGCTGTGATGCTGTTACAGTCTCTGACTGAAAACACTGATCTGTAACAGATTAGTCAAGGCCAGAGCTAAAGGAAGGGTAAATGGGGTGACAGCATGGCAAGTGAAGTGTGGGGTTGGTATATTCTTCCATAATACATCAGAAAATTCTCACAATTTTTTTCATGCTTACTTTGTGAAGTGACTAAATAAATAAAAAAGTTGTGAAAAAAGTAACTATTATCCTTCATCAAAAGATGATTGTCAGAGGCCTTTGCAATAATGGTCTTTGCAGACATGCACAGGGTTACATGGAAGTTTAGGAGGACAAGCCAAAAAGATTTAGGTGAAAGCTTTGCTGATAGAACAAAAATTAACACCTAAATAACTCACAGGACTCTCTCCCTGTGTGCAGGGGAAGTTGCTGTGACTCAGAACAGGTGTGAAGCTTCAGCTCAACAGCCATGCACGACTTCCCATCCCACAGCTGTCACTTCTGGGACCACTTACACTGTCCTCTGCCACCAGGGTCAGGCTGGAGGTGAGGGGAGCTGTGTCACATCTCATCAATCCAGCACACAAAACCTGTCTCTTTGCATTTGCTATGGGAAGAGACCCTACACGTGCTGTCCTCCCCTTGCTTTCCTGCTCTGGCCTCTTCGGCTTCAGGCAGGGAGGAAAACAGAGAGAAAATGGGTCACTCTGAGAAGCTTCTAAATACACAGGATAGATCCTAACCCAAGGATGATAATCATTTAATTTCTTCCCAATCACTTGCATAACAGCAGTAAATAATCAGATGGATTAGGCTGTTCCTAAAGGTATTTATTTTTAAGCAGCTACAGCACCCAGTCAGGATGGCAACAACAGGGCTGTAATTTGGCTTTAACATCCTTGCACCCAAACCTTGCAGTACCATCCCCTCACAGCAATTCCACGTAGATCTTCCCTGGCAAAACAGTGGGTCATGACAAGGAATCCAGGATGATCCAAACCCAATTAATTCCTGTATCAGTTTGATTAATGCAGCCCTCAAACTAAATACATTTCTCCACACCCCACGGGGAGCAGCTCTGCAGTTTTTGCCACTGTACTGTCTACCAAAGAGAAAAATAAAAATTGCTCATAGCAATCACTGCCATACAGTGTCACTGCCTGGTATGCCTCACTCAAATCCAGTTTATCTCTCAGCAGCCCCATGCTAGGTCAGACAAACACATGGATTGTCCTGCTTTGAAGTCAGCTGGCTCACTGGTTGAACTCTAGCTTCTCACACTACTGCAGATAAAACAGTTTATACAAGAAGCACCGCCAAGCCATGTGTCAATCAAAAATGCCACAATTCTTAGTACACACCCCTTGTCCAGTGCACTGGTTGCAATCAATAGTAAGCTCAATTTTGGTGCAGTTGCAAGTGTTAAAGTAACTCTGCACCTGTTTTTGCATCTAACTCCATGGCATTTTACCAGCTCCAGGTCAGTGTTGGGCAGAGCTGACAGGGTGGGAAGGCAGCAGACACTCTGCAAGGGTTCTACAGCTGCAGAGGTAAAGTGGAGGTAGGAGAGGTACCCAGAGCACATCCTCAACTCCCTTCCATAATTGCATAACTTTAAAAATCTCTTAGTGATGAAACAATTGCCACAAACATCACCTATCCAGCAAATCACCACTATTCCCTGCAGCCTACATCACTGCCAATAATTCCTGGTAAGTGCAAAGGTTTACACATCTGCAATATTATTGGACAGCTCTTGTAAAAAAGACAAATCAGGAGCAAATCACAGCTTTATCAGGCACTGATTACCCCAGTCTATGAGGAAACTGCATTAATTAACATTCTCATTGCTGTTTTGCACTTTCTGACCTTCTGTAATGAAATCTTGGTACAATCACTACCTCTATTTTATTATAATAAGTCACACTATGATTTTACAACAAGAGAACGTTTATCAGTTAATGTGTGTGGTTTTAAAAAATTAAAATGGTAGTTATTTTCTCAGTTTTCTAAGAAAGTACTGTAACAGCTGAATAAGGAAAGGTTATTTTAACCTCCAAAGGCTATTGTTCCCTCTTTTCTCCCAAAAATTGTCTGGAGCCAGACAACACAAGGCTGCTGTGCCCTGGGCTAGAATAGAAGGGGGAGGAATGATAGGAGGGGGGTGCCTGTTTACAATTACTCCATTCCTGTTTTTAATGAATCTTTCTGAATGACCACTAAGTGCTGGTTTTGTTCTTTGGAACAAGGGACCTATTACGGAGGACTAAAAAAAGGAAGGAAAAGGGAAAGCAAACGGAAAGCTGCCAAACTCCAGGGAGTTTCAAACACTTCAGCTGCATGTCCCGGAGGTAATCTGCTCCACAGGCAGATTACTGTGGCTGTCCCCACACATTTGCAGCCTCTTTTCTTCTTCTCCCTTGACATGCTAAAATGAAACAGCTGAGATAAGGGAGGGGCAGGAGATAGAACTAAAGTAAGAATCAACAGATAGCTACTAAAATATGAAGCATTATATTATTCAAGTCTGAATAACTAGAACATAATCACTGTCTACATTTGGCTGCTACTGACACTTGCAAGCCAGAATTCCAGAAGCACATAAAGGGATGGGTCACTCCTGGCACCATCATCTGCCTGCCCTGCACACCATCTGATAGTCACACTCCTCGAGAACCTGCCAGTACAGACAGCTACCACTAAGCCAAAAAAAAAAAAAGAAATTCACCGTGAAACCTGGATTTTTTATTTTGTTTTGGTTTTTTTTTCCTAGGCTGGTAAGGCTGCAAAGCATCAGACCTTCTTCAAGAACAGGCTGGATGGGACTCTGAGCAACCTGGTCCAGTGGATGGTGTCCCTACCTTGGAGTTAGATGATCTTTAAGGTTCTTTCTAACCCAAACCAGGCCACGATTCTATGATTATTTTAGATATTATTAATTACGTATTTTAGATTTAGTTCTTACCATATCTTAATTAAATACTGTCATTTCTTACAAGCACAAGGAAGAGTCAATCTCATGATTAACTAAAAAGTATTATAAGGACAGTCAACACATTTTCATTCAACAAAGCTTTTTCAAAAAATTATATGGCACAGACATATAAAAATGGCACTCCATGGGGTTTTTTTGTGTGGTGTGGTTTAAATACTGTATTGACACAGATTTAAAAGAAAGCTCCTTACAGCCACAGTTCAAGTAATGCAACTACATCAAACTTGAGCCAGCAAAACCATCACGTACCTCAGTAAATTACCAAGTTCTTCCACATGCATTACTGAACCTGACACCAATCCACTTCATTGAAAATATTGCTTAGAAGAAAATAGTTTTCATCTAATCATCAGAAAAAAAAAAGTGCAGTCCTCTCTGACTTGCTAAATGGCAGTCCATTTATAAAGCTGGCTGGGGGTGGACAGTTTCAATTAGTTAACTGTTCATCATCTATGACATTTGTTTATTTACAAAAGGTGCTGGTCTGCCACTGTGTGTGAAACTATCCAAGCTGCACAGGGATCTTACCTGTCTGTAGTACTATTCCTTACTGCACCATTTTTGTATCTTCAAAAGCTGTCAAATAGATCTGGGCATTTAAAAATGTAACTTGTACGTGCCTATACTCTGTAGAGGCATTTGCACCTACAAGTACACGTTAATATTCACCTGCTGCAAAGAGGGCAACAGTTCTGCATTGCTTTTCTGCCTCCCTATTCACACTGCATAGAAAGAGTTCTTATTTTCGTTGCAGTTAATTGACAGCATGGTAACAAATCAACTAAAAAAAATTCCAGTTTACCTTCAAAGTGTTGGATTTTTAAAAATGCAACTATAATATTATTTCTACTTCTGTGACAAGTAGCAGTGCAAGGGAGGGTTTTCCCTGAACAAAATTAACTGGCATGCACACATGGGATTCCAACCCTATAAATGTGAAATAATATATTATTATTTTGCATTTTGATTAATCCCATGTGCTTTTGCTACAGCTCACTATGAAGGATTTGGCAATATTTCCACAGCCAACACGATAAAACCAATAATAAAAATAAAACAATAATAAAAAAGCTTGCAACAACATATTCCCTCATAAAGAACTGTATAAAGCAGAAAACTGTTCCAAACTAGAAAATGAGCAACCATTATTATACAAAAATCACCTATTTCAACGTGTCATTTCACACACACCTTTGTCAGAGAGGAAATATTACTTGTGTACTCTCCATCCTTCAAGCTGAGCATGTACTTACAGACTTGGAACCACCATGACTCATCTGATGACAAGAAGTTGCATTATTGACACTTTTATATATGGCAACCACATTTTATCTTTCAGGTTCCCTGCCATGGTGGCTGGAACACACATTTTTCTTGAGAAGCAGTGTATGACTCAAATCCAGATGGGCAAATTACCACACATTTGTTGCAGCAAATAAAGAATGTGCTGTGCAAAGGAAGAGTTACCACAACTTCGCTGCTGTTTGTGTCAAAACCTTCAACCTCCACTTGGTGAGGACCCTCCAAGCTCCAGGAAGCAGAGTGTGAGCAGCATAATCAACTTTAAGGAATTAAGATTCATTTTGAAACACAGACATGACAAAACACATTGATATAACATTTCTTCTAAAAATCTGGATAATTTTATTACCTGAACAAACAGAAAATCCCTTGTGTAATCTGGCTAAGATGCTTACCTCAGTGACACTGCATGGCAGTGATTGCTATGAGCTATTTTTCTCTTTGATAGCTTTTTGAAGTCAGCTCTTTCATTAGCCACTTATCCCCGTTAGTCACCAGGTAGCCGCTTATCCACTCACCGTAATTATCTCCTCCAACTTACAAGCAATACAAATAGATACTTTTATTCCATCTTTGCTCCCCATTCACTTTTGCCTTCTTTAGAATTAGCCAAGTTCCAAATTGTAACAATAAAAGCCACGTTCCCTTATCTGAGAGTGGCTGAACTCCCTGAAGGACTGATGCTGATCTCCACAGCACCGTGTGGGCACTGGCCATTGTTCCACCCCAGAGCAAAACACCAAACTATTTTTACATCATCCCCATACTGCTCAGCATATATCTTTAAACACTTTGTTTGGGTTTTGATTGTTGCTGTGCTCAGAGCAGATATTTTCACTGGCACTGGGCCATCTATAAGTAAATCCCTCAAACAAATACTTTGTGCTTGGGAAATCTCTGGCAGGATCCTGTAACACACACACACACACACACACACAAAGGAGAACAAAATCAAGCTGCAGCTGCCCATGCAGGTCTGGGTAACTCCCAGCATCTGCCTTTATAACCTTAAAGTGCCTTTTTTTATCAGATTCTGTGTAGGTTTTATTTTTGAAGCTTAAAGGAAAAGCAGAGAGTCTATCCCATGGCACACTTGTGACAGACGGGCAGTCTGGGGTCCTCACCAGGTTTTTTCCTGTGTGCCCAAAGTGGTGCTGGTCCATCACAGCTCCCATTAGCCTTCCTGAATTTACTAACAGAAATAGCCAATCCACAACCCAGACACTTTCCATCTGGATGATGAGAACAATTTGTGGTAGCAGGAGGATGTTATTCTGTGCATGGACCAGCCACCCAAAAACCCTACCACAGACACGTAGCCTGTGGATTGCACTACTATTTGCAAGGCAGCAGAGAAATTATTTCTTTTAAGACTTGGCTTCTTTTTCTGCCCCTAAGGAGGAATGTGGTGCAGTGGTTACCAGCATCACAACCAAACACAGACTTCTCTCAAAGTCTGGGTGACTAAATGGATGCTATTTAAGGGCGCTGGTGCAGCTACAATTAGACCTCTGCTTCTCCACAAGCATCTAATATGACCACAAGCAACATCTCAATCATGTCATTTGCAAACAGGGTGAGCCTCCCCTGCTTGCCTTCTGTCTGCAGTCCTGTGCCATGATGACCATAAAATGCAGAGAACTAACGTTCAGTCATGAAACTAAGATTTCTTCTGGATCCCTTTGCCCTTTTCTTTGCCACAGAGGACAGTAGGGGGACTTCAGAATTCCCAGCTCTTTTCTTTCCCCAAGCCCAAAGTCCAGCTTCATGCTTTGCAGACAAGACAGCATGAAGCATGGGGCTGCAGTTACTCAGAAAGCAGCATGTTGTCCAGACTACCCAAAACACAGAGAAGATGCTTGCAGAACTTTGTGATAAGCTGATTCAATTTGCTGAGCAAATATATTTTCCATGGCCAAATCTAGGTGAATCCTTCCAGGGAAAGCAATCCTCCTGTTTGGATCATCACCAATCCTCCAAAGATAAAGAGCCTGGAGTTCTTCAGAGACTTGATTAAATCTAGACAAATTATGCCCTTATTTTTCTTTTTTTTTAATTCTCAGAATCATCTGCAACATTGTTGTGAAAACTTTATTAAAGAGACAAGTCAGCCCAGAACTAAGAGCAAGCCCAGAACATTTCAGTCAGAGTGGTCAATGTCGGACATTATTTTTTTAGGGGTATATAGGTTTGGTACCACAGCAGTCAAAGAATTGGAAAGAATCCTTTGAAAAAGAAATGAGGTCTTTTTTTTTTTTTTTTTTTGCCTTGCTTGGCTCACACCATTCAGGGAAAAGCTACAGCTCTATCAGCAGAGTCTCCAGAGCCTTCTGCCAACTCAGCCAGAGAAATGCAGCTCTTGGACATTCAGCTAGACCAGCAGTTTCACAAATGTGCAAACCTTGTCAGCAGACCAGACACAGGCAGAGCTTCAGGCAGGCAAATCAAAACTCATGCACAGGGGAGATGTACTGCCAAGTCACTTAAATTTCTGTGAATTCAGGTTTAGGTGTCATTTGATTGAATTTCTTTTCAGCTGAGGGCCTGCACATGCAGCATTGCTACTGCTAGCAATTGCCAGCTGACACTCCTCTGGGGAACATATCTTGTGTGGAGATTAAAGAGA
Source organism: Trochalopteron elliotii (assembly GCA_024734555.1). Lineage (NCBI taxonomy): Eukaryota > Metazoa > Chordata > Aves > Passeriformes > Leiothrichidae > Trochalopteron > Trochalopteron elliotii. The sequence continues at coordinate 5,216,519 of JANPWX010000183.1, forward strand.
AGGCAGGAAACGAGGGTATCTTAAAAGGAAATTCCCCACATTTTTTTCCCCTCTCAGACTATAAAACAGGAGGGAGATGATTTCAGGATTAAACACACGATATCTCTGCAGTGTCACTTACAGACCAGGTGAAAACTGAAGTGAAACTGAGAGCACAAAAACACAAGACTGGCTTTTTTCCTGCAGTATTTTCATCAGAGATTTTAACTGGCAAACATGTAAAGCTGCACCTAGCAGCTTTAACTTGAAGGAGAAAAAAATATCCTGCCATTTCTTACTTTTTCTACACATTTTGGAATGTAAGAAGCCACTTCACACATCCTGGAGAGCAGTGGTGTGCCTACATAACATGGGAAAAACTAATTAAGAGATAAAGAAAACAGAACCAGTGATTCAGCCCAGTGTCAATTTTGTGCACCTTAAACAAATAAATAATAAATCTAAACACTATCAGAGGGCTCACAACCCCTTAACAGAGGCTAAATATCTTCTATTAATTTCAACATTAAAAAAAAAGTTGGTATTTCTGTTATCTCCAATCTTTTTCTCCTTCTCTAGAGACTCAAAATAAATTTCAGAACTAACCAGATGGTCGGTAAGCATTAGCAAATGACTTTTGATAATAAAACCTAATTAGTTCAGACCTGATCTCCATCATGCATTATCAGCTTTGGCCATCATAAGAACTTTGCAGTCCCACAACCACCACAGACAAAACTCGGACACAAAGTCTGGTGGAAACCTTCCCCCCCTGGGCTCCCCATGGCCCCTTGATTTTTTGCAAGTGACTTTAAATGGGACTAAGAGACACATAAGGAAATTAGTACTTGCATTAATAGCTCGTTTGTTATTAAGTTTTCACTTCCTTTTAACATTAACACATTCTGCAGATTTGCTATTCCATGTGACAGTATTTCAGGCTTCCTGGCAGAGCACTCCAGGTGCAGAGAAGATTCCTTGCTGAAGCCACAATTTTCCTTTTCTGCTTTACTAGAGCCATTTCAAGCCAGAATAACATAAAGCAAAGAAACAAAACCATTGCAGAGCTGTCATTTAAAAACACAGAGTTTTTAAAAGGCTTTAGGGGTATCATTTATGAAACACAAAGAGATTTCCTTCTTTAGCAGTGTTCCAACACATTACTCTTTCGTGCTTACTCCAGGACATGATTACACTTGCCTAAAATGTCAGTGAGGTATTTATACAAAGGCAACTCTTCAGAAACTTATTATTGTGAATACAAAACAGGAAGTACAGTAATTCCACCAGAATATGTTAAATAATGCTCAGTATAAACCGTGCTCTTCAATTAATAGGCAGTGTTAATCCCTCCAGGGGAAAGGGAGATGTGAAGTGTGAACTGAAAATATTGACTCATGATAAAACCTGTGAGTATTTTTCCCACAAAATTTTTTGGTTTGTTGCTTTGTTTTCCATTAGGGGGATTTTCTCCTGCTCCCATCCTAATAGCAGACAGGAGAAAACAGAAGATAGAATTTTCAATATAAATGAAAATTAAACAAGCAAAGGTTGAAGTCCAATGCCATTGTAAAGTGATAAACATGAAAATATAATAAAATAATAGCACAACAGATGCATAATGATACTTCAAACCCTACAACTCCTTTCAGTCCTCATGCTTTCAGTAACTAAGCTTTGGAATAACTGTTACATGGAAGGTGCAGCTCTAGGAAACTACTCCATTGACAACTTAAATAGAGCTGCACTGGTCTGCAAGTGTCACAACTATTTAGAACAGGATGTAAATAAAAAGACCATATAATACTGAACAATCTTCAGCCACTTAGCTGATATCCCACCAAAAAATAATTAAACTACAAGTAGAAAGTGTAAAAAAAAAATCTTTTAAGCATTAACCACCACTAATTAAAGAAAGGTATGGCTTATATTAAAAAAAAATAAACTGATTAGTAAAAAACACATACTCCATAGTGAGATAGACACTCCAGGTATAAAATCAAAGCTCTTTCCTTACACATGTTGAATAAAAAAATATTTTTAAATAGACAGATCTCTAGAGCACTATTGAGACAACTTAATCAGCAGTTTGCTCTTTTCAAAACATCCACAGATGCTTCAAAAAAAATAAATTCAAGAATTTCCTAAGTCCAAAGACCTGAAACAAACACGCTCTGCAAATCCCAGACAGACAGAAATCAAAGCTCCTCTTTTGTAAGGTCTGACAAACCTGTATCTATTTACACATGTGTAAGAACATCTCTTCTGACACAACTCTGCCACAGAGTCTCTCTTCCCACTTGCTCCTCCAGGTTTGGAAATCTCTGTGCAAGCTAAGAGATGGAACTTTGGTTTGACTGCCATCTGCTGATCCCAAGTTTTGGGAACCTGAAGAGTAATTTAAAAACGTGTGCACTCAAAAACTTTCAAAATGTTCAGTGTTTCTTCTTCCAGTTCTTGGTAGTGAAGAAATTAGATAACTAGAGATAGCAGGTGTCTTTGTTTAAAGTAATAAAATTAGACCAAGTGTCCAGATGTTCAGCATCCTTTAGCTAATTTTCAGATAAGCAAACACAGAAAATTTAAATGATTTCATGGGTATGAATAAGATGACTGTTGAAATAAAATCATGTAAATGCCCAGGATCATCGTGATAGTAAGAAACAGAGAATCAGGTGCAACAGCTGCTCCTTAGAGAAAAGGGAACCACACTTGAAGCAATTATTAAAAAACAAGGAAAATACAGAGTAATAATAGACTACCTTTATACTCTTTCACAAGGGAGAACACCACAACAACCTGTCTTACCACAAAAATATTTGATATTATAAAAAGTCTTGGTTTCATTGTGCCCCAATGAAACACACACACATAGAGGAAGGAAAGTAAATCCACCTTCAGGACCCTGACATTTGTTATTTTCCTCAAGATAGGATATACCTGGTGAAGAGCTGAAGGATGTGAATACAACTACACCAACCACCCCTTTGGAAGAGGACATACTGTGGGTGAGGACTGGACTTGAAATGGGGTTTTTTTTTCCTAACCCAGAAAGTTTTTTATCAGTACAAGCCAACATTCAAACACATCACTACTGCTCAAAGCAGAAACTGAAGCAGTAAGATTGACTCTCGTGTTCCACACAAGAACATTTCTTCTGGCAAAAGCAGCTTTATTTGGTGCACCTACAAAAGATGTTATCAACCCAGGGCATCAGGACCATCTGGCTGAGAAAGCACTGGGTTCATTTTCACTTTCTCTCTCATCTCTGGTGAGGTGGGAGAACTCCTATATCACACAAGCCTTTTCTCAATTTTTTTTTCGTTCAGCAAAGCTTAGTTCTTTCACTCCATTATTATATGAGAAAAGTAGAAAAACAAGTGACTATATTAATAATTATTTAGGCATATTATATAAATGTGTTATGTTATATATGTTACATAAATATAAGCAGACAACGTTGATAATCAAAGGGTTCAGAAATGCCAAAACAAGGATTGTTTCAGCCCCGTTTGTATGCATGGTGTATTTCTGCCTAATCAGATACTGACTTTAGTCACCTTTTTCTAGTTCCTAAAATTCCAGTTCTGCAAACATTCAAATCCACATTGAGCTTCACAGTAAAGCATATACATAAATGATTCTAGTCTCAGAAAGAAATGCAATCCTCAGCTTATGGGAAAAGAAAATGGTTTGAGCATGGACTGAAGGAGCTCCAGGTTAAGATCTTTTGCATTAGTATTTTTATGGGAAAAAATCCACATGAATAAAATGTAAACCCATGGAAATCCTACCACAGAAGAAAAACAAAAAACCAAAACAAACCAGGCTGCCATTTGAATAATGAATTTGCATTTCTCTGTGAGCCCAAAACTTCAGGTGTGGCATGCCAGGTACACAAATTCTGGCGATTCTGAATCAAACCACAACTCTTCTTCTCTTAGAACAGTACTAATTAAAATCATTTCTTTCTAAATGTCTTCACTGTCTCAGAAGGTTAATAGTTCCAATTAATATTTTTCCTTTTCCAAGAGCCTACATTATTTATGTTCTGTCACAGCATTGCTGGCAGATGACGTCAAAATATGTCTTTGTTGTGGAAATGTGTCTGCTTAAACAGTTTCTTTGTTTGTGATGTGGCATCTCCTGTAAAACATACTCTGTTTTCACATGAAAAACAAAGGCAGGACAGAGTCCTATTATCCACAAAGCCAGTAAATGGACTTGTACAAGTCTTGCACATGATCTAGAGCCTTCAATGGTGGCTTCTTTCTTTTCCCTGCCCTGTTCACTGGAAAGTAACTCAAAGTAACCCAAACAAAGAGGAAACACAAGACTTCCCCTTCAGCTGTAATTCTGAAATCCCTTCACACGCAGTGGGGCTGCACAGAGGGAAGAATTTTGAGCTCTGTGAATGTTAATCAGCAATTGCTGGAGAAACAGTGACTGAACTGCACCTGATGCCTCAATTACAGTGCCTACAGCAATTACAGCTCCTTCACTTTGTTCCCATCACTCTTGCTCACCATGCACAGAGGAGACAGAGGCCTTCAATAAGAAGGTGTCAGTCTTCTATAGGCAGTACACTGCCATAACTGCAGCAAGGAGCACAGCCTATTTCCATGTCACTGATTCTCTGCACACTCTTCCATCCCTTGACAACACTTTTTCTGGAGAGCAGGCAGATGGCAGATGATTTCATTTCAAGATCATGAAATCCCTCCCTGCTGGTACACAGAATCAAACCATCATTTAAGAGTGATATCCTCTGAAGCCAGTCTTTCTGGGTGAAGAATAAGGTTTGCACTGCAGCTCCCCCAGGAAATGTACTGTTTCTAAGTACAGGTGGGAAGGCTCAGAGGAGCACAAGGAATAGGAATCAATGGGGAAATCTAGGATGAAGTCAAGTTACATTTCCTCACACCCACTCAAATGGAATTGTTAGTGCATGAAGACAACAGAGAAGCTCAGATATCAGATCAAAGTAGTACTTAAGCACTAAAACAGGTATTTAAAGACTTTAACACACTTCAGCATTAAATGCATGAAAGAACAGTGTTTCAATTTTATATATATAAAAAAGAGAATTTTGTAAGCTAGCAGAGGGTATTTACATTCCCCAATAAAACTAAAATAAATGGCCATTTTATAGGTGCAGGAACATGTTCCAAGGTGTGTGTTTGCCAATTACACACACCCCACATGCTGACTGATGAACACACACACACCCTGGCGTGTGTTCTTGCTTACATAGCTCACGTGCCTCCCTGTTAAGTAATGGAATAAGACTTGCCTTGCAAACTGGCTAACGCTGCCTCTCCTCACTCACTGACTTCTGCAGAAAGCATTCAGTGCTAAGAAAAACAACTTGGGAAGCACAGCTAAGCTCTTTCCAGTCTGAAGAAGACTCACTCTTGTCTGCAAGAACCAAAGCTGTGATCCCTCCATTTCCTGTGCCACTCTCAGGAGTGTTTTCCCCCAGACTGGGCTGGCACTCAGCACTTTTCCTGTGCACTGCTGCCTGCTGTAAAGACTCAGCCTTCCTTACAGATTGCTTTTTTCCCTACCACCTTCTAAATCTCAATATCTGCCTTTTTCACTCTTTATAAACAGATAGGCAGGCTTAGGCTCTCCACACAACAAGGTACACTGTTATACAGAGACAAACTTCTTTTAGAATGATCATTCTCTTTAAGATTTTTTTAATTTTTGCTTTGCTTCTACCTGCTTATTTTGCACCCAAACTTGCACCAAAAACAGTGCCAGGCTTCTCATTCTTCTCCCTTTCTTTTTCAGAACCAGTAAACAACAGTGCAAAGGAATACAAATTCCCTCAAGCTCCTTATATTGTGTGATGTTTTATCTCTCATTCTTCTATTTCTCCGTTTTCAGCAAGAGTCCAACTGTGCTTGTCAGGATCTGTCTGTAGATAACAGCATGCACTGGCAGGGGAGAGGCCTTTCCTGTTATCTCTATTGCAACACAATGCAGACCCCTTCATCTCCATCTATTTTTCCTGTATAAAATTTACACCTCCTTTATGAGGTTTAATACCAGAGAAATTATCTCAGATAGGAGCCATAATTTCTAATGATAGACTTATTCAAAGCAACAGGGATGGTAAAGAACTGTCCAAGACACTCAGGAGACAGCAACTGGATAACATTCAATGTAAGTAAAGGCAAAGCACCAAACACAGGAAATTCAATATTCTCTTCATAAATAAACAGATGTGCCACGAGATGAATCATTACCATTTCTCCTCTTAATAGACAGTGATGAAAACTCTACTTTGGTTCTTGGCAGGAGTCAAAAAAGCAATTCTGGTATTAAAAACTGAGAACTGCTAATAAAAGGGTAAAGACCAAACCAGAAAACATCATTGTGCACCCACACAAACCCATGGTGCAGCTTGATCCCCTTCTCTCCAAAAGGATGTAATAGATCTGGAAGAGGTTCAGAGGAGGACAGCAAGGATGATCAAAGGCATAAACCAGATTCTGTTTAGGAATAGCTGACTCTCCTTTCATTCTGCACAGAACAACATCACCCCATCAACACCCACTCCAAAAAAGGGCAGTTCCCAAAATTATCTTTTCCAGCACCTGACTGGCAGCAGTACCTCAAGAAGATGCTGCAGACAGCAATCAAAGTATTGTTGTAAAGGGTGTTCAAAGCACATATACCTGGTTTATGCTTCTCTGTAGCACAAGACTTCATTTGACATGGAGGGAATACACTTACATTTAAAACAAAGGAAGAAGTGACTACACCCTCTTTAATTGAATTCCTCAACTACATAAGAATATGCCATATATAACTCCCAAAAGAAGCAGTCACTTCAGATGTCCAGAACTGCTGAGTCCTGCCCGGCACCACTCAATCAAAGTACCCATTTTAACTTTCAGACCCTTTGCTCTCAATCATTTTGTCATTTACATGTTTTTCTAGGTTACCCCAAAAAATACCACTTACTGTCCTGAGCCTGAGCCAATTCTCACAGTTGCCTATACATTGAACCATACACAGCCTAAAACACACCCAAAATTTTGCTATGATGCATATCCAATCCAACCCTGAGGTACCCAGTGCTCTAGCAGTCATCCACCAAGTCTGCACTGTTCACAGGAGATGTAAACACTTCACATGAACAGGGAGAGCTCTAGCTTTGCACTCCAGTGCACATCAATCCTTCCACACACCTTATGAAATGATACATTATTAATCAGTCACCTCCAGATTGCTCCCTTTCCTCCTGTGCTACATTATTACAGTACCACATTCAGCTTTATGTCAAGAATTTAACTAAGATCTTATAGAAAGAACCTGTCTTTCCTGAACAAACCTATTGTCTTTCAGTGTTACATATATTGCACAGGAATGGTATTTCCATTTATCCCTGAAAGTATGTGCATCACATGTGCAAGACATCCAGCCTTCATCACTGATGGAGCAAACAGCAGCTAAAGTTGGATCTCCTTTAACACAATAAAAATTTTCTAAGAATCAACTATTGGAAATTCTGCCTGTTTTTCCTCCTCCCCACAAAAACTTCACAAAGAAATGGTTCTAACCAACTGAAAGAACTAATGATGGCATCTAATATCCATGAAGACCATTATATAAAAGATAAAATCCTTACTGAGAAACAAGTGCACAGCACCTAATCCCTAAATTCAGCTGCTCTTTAGAGTCCTTTACTGATGTAAAGAGCTTGACTTTATTTCAGTTTGCTCATTATAAAGCTCTGAGGGTCAAAGGTTTCCTAAAGCTAAAATAAGAAGTGAAAAGGTCACAATCTTTAAGCATGCAACCAACTAGTGGCCAACTGTGTACTGGCCACCTCATCCTGCCCCTGGTTCTGACTGACACCAAACCAGTGACCTGTACAAAGCCAGGCCTTCCATTTCACCACGACTTCCCTTTTTACTGGAACAGCTCCCTACCCTATTAGGGGAGAGATAACTATCAACAGTTAATATAGAAGTCACTCAACATTTTATATTATAAAATAATCCATTTAGTAGCTTATGCTATTCCGAGCTTTGACCTTCTTGTCCTTTCCAAGCTGGCTGGATGCCTTAGACTGATTTGTTTTGTAATGCTCCAGTCAAAACATTTCAGCTGTTGCATGAGAAGGAGACTAGGAAAAATGTCGCTTTATTTACAGTTCTGATAAATTAATAAAAATAAAACTCTTTCACCCTAACCTTTGAAAAGAGGTCTTGAGACCTGACCACATTACGGAGGACTTGAAACATCTCAATTTGAAAAGGCTTTGTGAGACTTCTGGACATTTTGTAGATGCATTTTCCAAATTTTGCCCACTCAAAGACTGATGCTACCAAGGCTCAAGGAGTCTGCAGCCTATGCAGGATTTAGGCTCCCAAAATGACAGCAGGGAAGCACCCTCTGCCCTTATTGGAGTTCTTTGGATACAGTCAAGCAGAAGGAGAAAGAAGCCACCAGAAGGAAAAGCCTGACATGAGGAGAGAACACATTGAAAACCAAGAGTCTGGACATTGGGGCAAAAGCACTCTTTTGTTGTCAGAAAGTATCCTGGGTAACAGGCAAAAGTCCCTTTCTTGCACAGCAGACCCCACAAAAAACCAGCAAAGCTTAATGTTGTCAATTTATCACCTATTTCAATTATACAAGCTTTTTGTGGCAGACCCAGAAGGTCCTGTACTGCTGATAACCACGAAGATCTCAGTATGACACAAAATGATGGAACCTGATAATTCCCCCCTAGTTTCTGAGAAACTAGAGATGGTTCATCTGATTTTAAACAGTGTTAATCAGAGCCCTCAAAAGCAAGGAAACGTGAGTATTGAGGTAATTAAAGTAGAGGCAATCATAGTGACTTGCAAAAATAATTTTCTAAATGAATGCAATTTAATTAATTGTGCACAATGCACACATCTTTAATTAATGTAAATAAAGACTGCATTATGATGCACACACAGAGGATGAATGAATGAAGATTGTAGCCAGTTCTTAACTCACGAGTGCTCGACAAACACAACATCCTCTATAATGCTATTTTAATATAGCATACACAAAAAGCTGGACAAACACTGTGCATTTTGCATCCACTAAGAGGAGAGCTGGGCAGAAAACCAAGTGCAAAGCAAGCTCTAAATGTGTCCGTGGCTACAGCCCAAGTACCATAACTGCAGCCCTTCCTTAAGCTTCTGCAGCTCTCAGTATTACACTTCCATCCCTTCCAGGGTCACTCCCCATAAATATTTAAAACCCAAGCCTGTTTGGAATGTCTCTCCTTTGACTGTTATCACCACCCTAATGAAGCTAATTAAATATCACCAAGACTCATGCCATCTAACACACTGACAATGGCATTTGCCTTGCTGCACTTTGCTTCTCTGTACTTTGCTGTGTAGGTACATTACACTTAGTCATAAAATTAGTGTTACTTCTCCAGATGAAGTTTTTTTGCTTTGTCACTAAACCTACACTGAGGAACTTACACCCAGTCTACATGTACTGCTTACATGCCTCTCATTTTTAGAAGCATTATTCATTTTAACCCCAGATATTCCCATATTATCTTAGAAATACAGCACAATTTCCATGTCACTGTTGAAAAAACAAACAACCCACACACAAAAGCAACAAAACAAAAAACTACCACAAACCTGCAAAACCACACCTGGTATCACAGTTACAGACCCATTGAACCAGGATGGCATTTACACAACAGACATGAATCCAAGCCTTTCCAAGTTCCCACTGTGGCTAGAGGCTTGCCAGCACCCTGTGTACCTTGGATGGACTCTGTGACCTCCAGGCAGGAGGTCTGAAGAAGAACAAACTTCAGCCCATGGCCTTTACCTTCCCATCTCTGGAACAAAATAAATACACATTGATACCTTGAAGTAATTTTTCTGGCATGTGCTGCAGGGAAGTTTATAAAATTGTAAGTGATGCTAAAACACATGACTGAGCAGTTGCAAGGAATGCTTTCCACTATAAACAAGAGAAGGGTGTATTGACTTTTCTGTTCTATTTGAAGTAAAACTATTATATTTTTACATACGTTGGTTAAATGTATGTTTTCACAGACAAAATAAAGCCAACTTGTCCTGGCCCTATAGTAGATCTGCTAAAGAAGAAAATATGCAGCCCAGCAAGTTTTCCCTCCAACCTTTCTTTTCAGGCAAGTCATAAATCTTAAGTGAAAAAGTCACTGTGCTCTTCAGCTGTCACCACTAAGATTTTGTTTTCTAAAACCATAGCAGCCTTAAGGCTGATTTACTACTCAGCCCTCCACACTCTGACAATCGAATAGCTGGAAACAAAAATCACTTTTGCACACCTGGAAATATTTTATTTGCTGTGCTCATGAGAAAACAAAGTTTTCATCTGTGAGGAAGGAGGCGGGGGGGAAGGGAGACAGGGAGATTCAGGTGAATCTTAAAACCTAGTTCTTGACTTGAAGAGATACAAATACATATATGAACCTCAAAACTACCTCTGCATAGTCAGAATGGTCAGGATCTCTAGAAGCCATGGATTCACTATGTAATCCAGCCTCAAAGTCTGGAGGTCTGAGCCCCTTGAAAGTCTCAGCCAGTAAACAGCACCGCTCATCAACTCTGTCAATTCAGCCATTTCAGTTTGGCAGGTGAAAAGAACATGTGAAAGCTTTTAAATAATTTCATTTTACTCTTTTGCTCATCTTGTTTTTTGTTTTGTTTTGTTTTTATAAAGGTAGTAAACTTCTAATCACCCTAAAGTGTAAAGTTCTGATATTAATAAATGCAAAGTTGAACCTCTGAAAATCTTTCCAGAGCACCTTTTTGCCTCAGTCAGAGTCACAGGTTTAAAAAAATTAAGAGGAAAAACTCAAACACATACCAGAGAAAACCAATTGATGGAAAATGTGATGGTGCCAAAATTGTGAAAGCATTTTAGAATATCAGATCCTCTTTTCAATGTCATGTAGTTTGATATCATTTTTCCCTAAAGCTTCATTTTCTGAAAATTTATTATATGCTCCAGAACAATCTTGTCTTCAAAAGAAATCCCACATCTTCTGTATTTCAAAGAGCCCTACTTGCACCTGGGCAAGATGATGTAAGTGCTCTAGGTGCTGGCCGACTGAAAAGGAGACCCACAAAATCTCACCCTCTGTTTTCAATCCCAGGGCTTCACAAGAATATGAGGAGTGTCCTTTGACAAGCAGAGAAGCATTTCAGCATTTGAAGTAAAAAAATAATAATTAATGGCTCAGCAGGGTAGAGAGATGCGGTGATTGCATTCCCATACTTCCATTCCTGCTCTGAAACACTGCATCACAAGAATACAACAGCTGGGAAAGTTAAATGTTCCTGCACCACTTCCTTCTAGAAAGCACCCAAGTCTTGGGTCCCCTGTCCTCCAAGTCTGAATGCAATCTGCACTGCTGAGAAATGGCAGCAGGACTTTCCTTACTCTGCTCATTCCCTACCACTGCAAGACACGTGAGGGATCATCTGGCTTCTAACCCTACAGCCCTATACGACATTGGGGAAAACTGAAATGCTACTAAGTCAGAGTTGTAGCACAGGAACAACCTTTAGTAAGATGTAGCTGGCCAAAATAGAAATCACAAATAGGGAAATATGTAAATAGGCCAATATATGACATGGTACTGAGGTCAGATTGCAGCATCTGACTGCATCACCTGCTTTGTAACAACACATACACATTTCCAGACAATAACAAATAAATGTGCAAGATTCTTTCCTATTCCTTTTAGCTTGTAAAACTGCAAACTTAAATATTTGAATTTCTTCCACGAGCCTTCAGAAAAACTGGACTTTGATGTTTCTAAAGAGGAAAGATTATTCACTTTTGCTGCAGGCAAGAAATTATAATTTCTTTACTGATTCTGCCAAATGGTTCTATTGCACATTTTTTTATTTTCATCAAAACAAGCCACTTTAAATTAAGATTGTCCTACAACTACACAGTAATCAACATTTTGAGGGGCAGATGAATTTGATAAACCTCTGCCTGATTTCTCTGCCCAGAAAACTCCTTCAAATCCAGCTGAAGCACGGGGGAAGGGAGTTTTATTCCCTTTTTTAATTCCCTTTCCCCATGCTTGGCAGTTGCTAGGAAGAATATCAGCTGCAGTTCTGTTTTATTTTGTCCATGCAACCAGAACAGAAAACTCAGTGTTATCCACGTGACTCTTAAACTAAATAAGCTGAATTCAAAGGCAGTGGTTAATAGAACTAAGTCAAAGCCTACATAAGGGAGCAGCAAAACTCGCAGGTGATGGAAGAGGAAAAAGTAAGGAGGAAGACTAGGGAGTGGGAAGTTTTTTAAAAGCAAAATAAACATGCAAAAGGAAGCAGGAAAAGTCCCCTGCACCAGCACAATATGCAAAATACATGTTTTTATAGCAACGAGCAGGATGGTTGGAAATGGGGAGCTGAGCACTGCCCTCCTGTGCTAACAAAGCATTTGTAAAGGTTCAGCTCTTCAGTATTCTGGTACCAGGACAGCTTCCAGTTTCAACTACACTGAAGCCCATGAATGCAGACAAAATCCAGACCATCATCAATCTGGAGACAATGGGCAATGCTGACAGCACAGCTTCCCATTAATCTTCATTTGTCCTATCATATCCTGTCATTCTTATGCAAATAGCATACCCCAAGATAAGGAGAAGTGAAGCTGTCAGGAGCACCGGGATGTCATCCTGTACCACGGGCCATCCCTTCACTCAGCACCTCGTGTTTTACATCACAGCTGAAGTGTTTGACATTCAAATTTGACCCAGCAGGAGGGAAAACCATCCGATGCACCAACCGTGTGTGTATCGCTTCCTGTGCTAAAACATTCACCGAGGTCCCTGGGGATCTGACAGTCTCCCTCTTTTTCCCTACTCGTTGCTAATGGAGTTTGAAACGCTGCTTAAGAGGGGAAAAAAAGATATCTGCATGGGTAGGTAATGATACCAATTCACCCTTCTCACACTAGAAGTAAGCCCGGCATTAAAAGACCAGGAAAACAGGTTCCACTGAGAAAAGAAAAAACAGGGCACACAAATCCTCATGAGTTGGTGTAGGTTTTCTTCCATGGAAATATGTCACACCACATCTGAAAACTCCTTCACATGTACGTCTGGATAGAACGTTTCATTTCAAGCTGAGCAATTTATACAAAGGGTTCAAAAAATTTTATGTGGGGATGAGTGATCTCTCGTTAGGACAACTGATGCACAGGAAAATAAAAACAAGGCCTTGAATCATAAGCAGCTCCATAAAGTTACTGCTACATATTTTAGGCATGAAAAATCACTCCTGAGTGGGTAAGTCACCAAAACCAAAAGGCAGTTTTTCCAGTCATTGCTCATCAATTCTGCTTATAGAATGAAGAAGAAAAGGAAAGGTTTTACTACTATTACTGACTCAGAGTGTTTTGTTTCTGTATCGCTTTCAAAGAATGTTCAGAACATCTTGTTCCAGAATATTTCTCTTCCAAGAGAAATCACTTTCTGTACCATACATGGCTGAAAACAGTACGTGCTGGGTTTGTATTCTTACAGAAAACAGAAACTATTCCAAAGTCTCTCCAGCATCACATGAATGAGATGCAAAGTAGCTGAGACACAAACACGAGACACAACTTCAAGATACAACAATAATACTTCAATACAATCATGACATCTTAGAGAAATACGTTGTTATTAATAGGCATCTGTGACAAGTCCAAACAAGTTTCCCATTACACATAACTCTGTACAAAGTCTGACTCAAATCTGTTCACTCTCTGAAAGCAACGTTCTGTAATGTTTGCAGGGATAATGAAGTCTGCACCAGGCTCTGGGGAATACCCTTACATTCGATATCCCCACGTGCTGTTTGCAAATTACAAGAGATTAATCATCACATCATTGTCAGTTAAGCAGGAGCCACACAAATTAAAATGCTGGATGGATTGTTACCAATTTTGCAGGCATAAAAACCTATAGAAAACACGCATTCCTCAAGCATTTTTTTGCTTTGAAAACTGAAGAACAGTCACAAAAAAGTATTCCAGACGTTTTCCCAGTCCTTGGAAGTAGAGAATAGAAACTGCATTGCACTTTTATACCATATGTAAAAGTCATACCTTAAAAAATTACTGTATAGTCACCATACTTACCTACAAAAACAGGACACTCACTTATTGTCACACGTAACCATTTCCATATAAAATATTAATTTAACAAATTCTTACCTCTCAAAGGGATCACCAATTAGAGAGTAAATTAAAAGCCCCACCTGAAAGACTTCCCATTAGTGAAGTAGAATGCTTTCTGGTGTCATCTTCTCTCTTCCAGGGAAGGGAAAAAGTACAACTCATGCACTGCAAATATTGCATGGACCCAGGACAAGACCATGGCCTGGTACAGCCTGTCTGGTCTGGATAAAAACACTGTGCTGTTCATTCTTAAAAGTTCACCATTCCCATAAAATTCATATGTACAGAAGACATTACATTTCTATGCATCATATCAAAATGAAAACTTCCATTCTCAGGCTAAGAAGTGTGGATTTACATCTGGAGTGATGTAGGCAGAGTACATAGTAAATTAGGTTCTATCCTAAAGCCCTCTGTACTGCAGGGTGGCACTCTTGACTCATGGTAGTTCTGTTCCAATATTGCCAGTATTTCAAATAAAACCTAAAATATGAGAAAGCAGCACTCACTGTGTGCCCAGGAGAAATCCAGCAAAAGGGAGACTGACAGAGAACTCAGTTCCCACGTGGAGATGGAGACAACACAGAAGAATGTTGAACTGACTCCAAAGGAAATTTCCCTGCTGTTCAACTATCAGAATGTCTTCAAATTCAGCTTAGTTCAAATTCAGCTTAGTCTTACCTCAAAGAACAGTCACCAAAATAACCCCAAATCAATTTGACAAAAGTGAAATCTTGAAAGTCTCAATCTTGCACAAGCACACTTTTCACTGATGAGTTTTAGTATCTTTTACTGAACAGCAAAACTCCTTGCTAGCTCTGCTTTGCTGTGGCAGGCTCACAGATAAATGTACAAGTAAGCTCTGAGGAAGCCTTTGTCAGGTCTCCATCAGCTGTGTGGCTTCCTTCAGTTCAAAAGGGAAGAGGCTGTGTTCTGGAGCCAAAATGCAAGTTTTTTTCTCAAGACTCCATGTGCATACAAACCATATCTTAAACATACCCATTTCATATGTATTTTATGCCTGAGTGCTCCAAGACAAACAGAAAAGACTATTCCAAAACCAGCTTAGAATGTGAGAATTGTTTAAGAACTTATAAGAAACTCTAAAAAAAATCATGCAAACTTAATTCATTAAGGTGTCATCAAATTCATTAATGTTGTGAAAGCAAAAGGCTGTGGAATAAAGAACCTTTCCAACACTACAAATCATATCTTAAAGGAAATCACTTCAGACTGATCCATCTACTGCACTTAGCTGTGAGTAGACACAGCAGTGGTAAATGGTTTTAAAGTGGATTTTCTAGAGGGCTGCTGGGTTGACTTTGTGCTTGGAGGTTTTCTGCAGTAAGTGTTACAACCCTCCAGATTTTACAAACTTGAAAGGTTCTTGTCACACCAGCAGAGCTGCCATGGGTTTTGAGGAGAAATTTCCCTGTTTACAGTTGGAAACAGAATTGCTGAGACACTTAATCCTTGAAAGGAAGTAACTAATGAAACCAACAAACTCCAGCAAACTCCTCCATAAACAAACACAACAGAAGCAAAAACCACAGCAGCAGTTTGACAGAGATGTTGCTCAACAAGTCCAATGAGGTTGACTTAAGGAAAGCTTCTTCTAGGAAACAGATATTTAAGGGCATCATAAAACATTTTTTTTTCTGTTAAAAATTCTGTAGAAGCAGGGGAAAAAAGTGAGGGGCATGAACCATTCCTCTGCCTTGTCTTCATTTCCAAACTTCCACTCTTCCTCATTAAATGGATCAGACAACAGTTTGGAGAGTAAAAGAGGATGGAATTATACCAAAATCTGGTCTTTTCAAGAGGAACAGGATATAGACAGTGCATCTATTTGTACCTTGTCTATCATGTCTGGTCTGTTCGTGGCTGCCAAAATTGTCACGTCCTTCAGCTGTTCTATCCCATCCATTTCCGTCAGCAACTGAGCCAAGACACGGTCTGCCACATTCCCAGAACCTGAAGAGCTGATTTACAGGGGGAAAAAAAAAGTCACAGCATTACATTTCCCTTCCTAGAAATAGGAGAAAGGAAAAGATACACTATTCTTTCCAATTTACAGGGAGGCACCTTTTTGTCTTAATTCTTCATGATATTTGTTTTTGCCTTCAACCTCTGAAACAGCATCAGTGATATGAAGTGAGTAAAACCAAATCAGAGAATTTGAGTTCCATTGGTTTTCTTGGTATTCAGCAAGGCAACTGAGATTTGGGATTTTTTTTTTACTTCTTGCCCTGCTATGGAGGTTGTAAAGAACTTAGCACAATGTGGGTATCTGGGATAAACATTTTTAAGGAAACTGAATTCATGCAGCTTCTTTACTAGTCAGATGAACTTTCCTTTTTAGCACCATCCAAGTGAGAGCTTACACAACCCTATGCATTACAAAATATTAGGCAGTTATGTGTTTTGCAGAGTTGCTCTACATTTTTATATTCTCTCCTTCACATGAGAATAAATTGAGTGTTGACCAACTGCCTCATAATTGCATTGTCAGTCCTTCAACTCAGTTTTCCAGATACCAGGGAAAAAACCCAACACTGAAAAAACTGAAAACTCCAGTTTTGAAATCACCAATATGTGAAAAACCTAAGCAGACAAGCATAAAGTATTCCCTCTGCTGAGAAGGGGCAGGGAAACTGAAGCAGGCTAGGGACAGCAGCTGGAGATTGTACCAAAATGTGAGTTTTATCCTCCTTTGCCAGAAACTGGGAATCCTACTCTTGGCACAGACCAAAATCTCACTGTTTTCCACACAACCTTTCCCTGTGGATGGCAGGCACACACCTCCATCATCTTTCACAAGCAGGACTGCTCTTCCAGGGCTACTCCCTCCTCTGCTGCACGAGGGAAGGTTTCACCTCCCTATCCTTAAATAGGTTTTTTTCAATATAATTTGAAAGAATTAATCTCTCCAGTTCTTCTGGATCCCTATAAACTGAGAAGTAAAAAGAAATTTGATAAATCTATAGAGGATTAAGATAATTTTTTAATCCTAAATTTTTTGAAAGTCCTTTTCCAAAAGTTCTATTTAATGTTTATACAGATAAACAGGCACCTACACACACAGAAGTGCAGTATGATCATCCTGATGTTTTCATTTTCCAAAAATAAAAATATTAAATACATTAAAATGTGTTTCAATTATTTCCATCAGAAAGAGTGGGCACAAATACAGTTGTACAGTTATTATACACATATTTCTGCAGCACTGCCACCCACCACCAGCCTGCCTGTGACCACAGTGATGTCCCTGAGCCAAAGCAACAGTCATGGTTCCATCACTGTTGTACAGCTCCAAACAAATCCCCTAACTTTCCTATTCTACAACTGGTTCTGCAATTTTCCAGAGCAAAACAATGAACTTATCACACCCAGTCTGGAAAACATCTTCAAGGAGCTATAATAAATGTTGGCTAAGAGAGTAAAATATTTAGGTTGCTAAGAAATATTAGAGAAGGGACTCGAGTTACCTGGTTGTCAGCTTTTGGGGTTTCTGCAGCCACACTGGAAATTCCCAAGCCATATTTGAGCATTTCTAACATACCCCTGGGTGAGAGTCCTACTGACTTATAGAGAGTTGAGTGTGATAAAACACTTCAGGTGTTGGACATGCATAGCAAATGCTTTTGGAAAGACATACAGCTTAAAGGAAATTAAAATCAACTTTGTAACATTAGCTAGTCTCTGTAGGGATCCAGGCCTCCCATCTTGCATGAGTTTCAATTTTACTCCACTTTATATCCAATAGACTGAGCAAAAGAAAATGCTAAGCAAAGGAAAAAAAAATTGTATAATTGGGACAAAAATGTTAACATTATATGAAATGATTTGAAGCTAGAAGACTGGAGGAGATGCTAAACTTTCGGTTCCTTAAAAAAAAAAAAAAAGAAATATTTAGTTTTAGAGAGAGGTGGCTAGAATGGATATTACATCTTTCCCCAATCTAAACACTTTTCTTACAAGTTTCAGACTGAAAAAAAAAAAAACAAAACAAAAAAAATCCCACAACACATTAAAGAAGTGTTTATTCTAAGGAAAATCCCCACAGGGGAATGCTCATTGCAAAGACTTCCATGCAATTAGGGCATCATCAGAAAACTGCAGTTAGGCAATCACTGATGGTATAATACAGTTCAAACAATAGCAGGGCTTCTAGGACATTATTAGGGGCTTTATTATTATCTCTTAAAAGTGAAATAAACAATTTTAAGTCCATGCATGCAAAAAAATATCAATAACAAAACCAGTATCAAGTGAAGAAGTGCCTGGCTCCTATGACACCACAGATCTCTAATGTCAGTGCTTTTATTTACATAGTTCACTAAGCTATCACACAAAGCTGCACCATTTTAGCTCAGCTAAAAAATGAGCTTTTAGCTGAACAGGACACCCTATAAAAATCCCAGGCAGGCACAGGGAGACATCTCTTCCTCAGCTGCTGGGAGCTGCCTCTCAGAGTGTGCTCTGAGAGCTCCTGAGCTGTTAATTCCAGGAGTGACACGCAAGGATTTTCCATTTTCCCATGGTTTCCCAGCAAGGCTTCCAAATTAACACAGGCAACGTCCATTAAGGCTGCCCAGAGCCTTGAGGCAAACAGCAGCCAGAGAAACAAATCGTCATTAACCCTCCAGCCCCACGGAGGCACTGCCAAAAGCAACTCTGAGCCAAGGGGCTGCCTTGGCCCCCAGCCCCCACCTCCACCTGACCTCCACACGTTGATGTCATCCTCACAACTGCCTGGAAATGGTCCTCCAAAGGCACGTCCTGCTACAAACTCATTTCCTGTCAACACGCTGCCTGCAAATCCAGGCAGCCTGAGCTAAGCCCCTCACACAATCCACGCAGGGCCATGTGTGTGCAGGGCTGTGTGCACAGCCCCAGCCAGAAATACCTTGAGAATAAAAAACGTGTGAGCAAAGAGGAGCCTGCCTGAGAATTTCAGGCAAGTGCTGGTGCTGCCCTAAGGAAAGACATTAGGCTATGTTTTAATTTTTCGTCAACACCACTTTATTTACAATCTTCAATGAAGATTTTAAAGGTAGAGAAGGTCACTACAGCAGGTAGAGAGAAAAATCCTCCTCTATATGATATTCCAGCTAATCCTGCAAGTGTCCCACTAGTCTCAGACAAAGCACATGTGCACTCCTGCACAGGCACTCAGCTTGACCACCAGAGAAGATTCCTGAAGTCTATCAGGTAAGACTATCCATGGTGAATATGGAAGACAAACCTGTTCTTGGTATTCTACTTTGGCTAAAGGCATTCCCAATACACATTTTGGCAGAATAAACCATGTATTCTACAGTTTACCAAAGATTCACGATTTATCTGAATTAATTCTGCCTTTGTCTGAGATCAGGAGCACCAGCTCCAAAATCAGTATAGCAGGAGAGGGCTCTCCACAGCTTTTACTTCTATCTCCTCTGGCCTTATCCAATGGCTGTTCAAGCCAGCTGGATTCATGTATCAGTGGGCACTGAAATTTCCCCCAGGACACCTTAAACCACTCTCATACTTCTTCCAAGGGATATAAAAGCAACCACAGCCTGATCCTATCACTGCACCAAGGAGTACATACAGTTCACTGGCTTATACAGATCTTCAAGCCAAGAAGATTTTGTTTCCAGACATAACCAGATGCATGAAATCACATTTAAACCTGTTACCCTTCCTGCTATAGGCGTTTTTTTTTTGACAGCAACTTCTTGTTTTGTACATTTTTACTTATTTAATTTCCTTTCCTTCCCCCCCACCCTTTTTCTAACAGATTTTTTAATATTTGAAAACTAAAAACAGTCTGAGAATGCAGTCATTGCGGTTTCACCCCACGATGAAATTTGGTAAGCATCACCACTGCAAGCTAAAGCAAACATACATTTGCATCATCTGACCATCTAGAGCACTTCTGAAAAAATACTCATTTCACTGGCTTTCCAACACCAGATGTCATTTTCAGTGAAAAATGTATTTAAGTCTCCACCATCACTTAAATCTCATAAAGGAGAACAGGTGACTGTCCATCCCACCACTGACTTCAATGGCACTGAAGCCTGTCAGAACACCATGGCTCCAGAATCAGGACCTTAATTTAATTACACTACTAAATTGTAGATGTGGAAATGCAGGAAAACTTCACACAATAACATTTTGAGAGCTGCTAACATCACAGCGACTGTGAGGCTGGAAAAGCAGGAGGAAGTCTGGGAGGACCCCTCTCCTGCACAGCTGACCCTACCTCAGGCAGAGCTGTGAGGTCAGAGGCAGACCTCAGGAGAAGTATCCAGGATAAATTACTGCAGACAGATTAATCCCCACATGGCTGAAATCTATAATGCAGGTTTTTTGACAAGGGAGTCCAGCCCACCTTCTCTTCCAAAACATCTCATCAGCCAAGATTAACATATGGATAAAAACTGGCTTTATTATTTTCCCCCCCCCAAACAAAAAAAATCACAATCACAATCAAAATTTATAGGTTTTAAAAATACTTGTGGACACGGTATCATCCCAAATAACCCTTCCACTGCAAGCCCTGGAAATAATTTCATATCAAAACAAATGTAAAACTCATCGACGTGACAAAACGCTCAGTATCAGAAAGATTTGAACAGGTTGAAATAGACCCTCCTGGCACGACTCTCCACCTCTCTGTGAACTACAGAGGTAAAAGGTTCCTGAAACACAGAGAGCCCTGCCAGCAGACTCCCACACGAGAGCCTGAAGGATTTTTATTGAGTCTGACATTTGTGCTGGGGCTTTGCAGGGGGAACCTGTCAGCAGGGAGCACCTGCCAAGCCCCACTTTTCCATCCGGCTGCAGCGATCCTAATTAACTGTCACACTCCTTTACTGCTCTCCCTCACGAAATCGGGTGAAATATGGCTTTGGCAGGTCAAGGTTTTCCACAGCATTTGAAAAATAAAAAAGTTATCTACTCCAATAGCATTACCAGAAAGACAGTAACTGCAGGATGGTCCCAGAGATCAAATTCTGTGCAAAAATTCCATCACTGGGGCGTTTTGTCCAGCAGAATGGACACTGCCATGCCATCAGGAAAAGCAGCCTTGTCCAATATTAAAACACCAGGCCAAATTTACTTCTGTGAATGCTGTTTTGTACATTTTTATTTACCAATTTTACTTACCATTATTCACACCACTACAGATACTACAGGCTTGGATATTGTTAAAAAGCCTAAGAGCAACATACAGAATGGAAATCTTATAATATTATCACCTAAAGCTTCACTATTCATTGAAAAAACCCAAACTCTAAAACACACTAGTACACAAGCCCCTTCATGTGTCCAGACAAGAAACATTCCTCATGGCAGGGAATTTTCCTGCCTGTGTGATCATGAAAAACCTGCAAGAAGATGATCCTAAACCCTTCCCTCCATCAGCACCCTACAACTAGGAGTTGTTGGATTCTCTACGCACCTGTATCAACTATTACCCACTACATTGCTTCATATCTTCCCTGTTTTCTCAAGGACAAAATTCAAGTATCACAGAAGAAAAATATCCAGAGGAAACCTAGGCAAAGTCTGGGGAATTCAGTCTGGGTAGAATATTTATCTTCATGGTCACCTTCACACCAAAATGGTGTTTTGCCAACTGTCGATTCGCTGATTAAATGCCGTTCATGTCATTTGGTTTTCAAAGCATTAGAAGAGCACAGAAAAATAAAAGAACTCCAAGTACTGCCTGAGTGGTCTCCAGCTTGCAAGCAAGCTTTCCTAAAAAGATGATGAGCTTTGTGAAAACAGGAAACAGTGCTCAGCTGTCAGCAGGTGACTTTGAAACAAATGGCCTGCAGACACATCCTAATTATCCTTCACGGTTGTGTAACCTGCCTCTTCCACTAGCCTAAACTTCTCATTATTGCAGCTTCCAAAAGCTAATGAAGTAGGCCCAGGAAAATGAAACACAGTGAAAGGAGAGAAGAGGAGGAAAGGAGCCAGTTTGAGACAGGTTTGAATCAACGGGCTTTCCTCAAGCACATCTCCAAAGGCTTGAGTGCCTAGGTGGTGATCCACCAGCCATTTCCATCTGCTTGTAGCTAAATCCAGATGCACATCCATGAAAGACTGGCATTAGCCCACGCTTTCAGCTGGCCCTGGCACTGTCAGGCTGACACAGGAAGGATGCCAACATCATGAATTCTCCTATTCTGCTAACACTGATGCTGCCTTACAAGAAAGCAATGAAACAAAACAAAACAAAAAAAAAAAAAAAAAAACCAACCCCGAACCAAGCACACACCTGATGCACAGTAAATTTCCCACTTCCTTTCATTCTGTTTTTCTCAGCGTTTCCCCTCTGTGCATTCCTGGAAATTAATCAAGTTTAAACCTGTAATCAATCATGTCTACCAGCCAAGCAAGCACAGTTTAAGTTGTAAGTATTTTAGATCTAGAAGTAACTAACTGGACCAGATTTCGTTTCATTACAACAATATTTATGTATAATAGGTTCACTGTTTATAAATTTTAGTTACAATTACGTTCCTCCTGCATATCATTAAAATGATGACTTCAAGAAAAGGGTTTATGGATCCAGTCCTGTTTTCACTGAAAGTCCCTATTCACTTCAAATATCCAAATTATAGTGCAGGCTGGGAAGTTACAAATTATTGGGGTTTGTAAACAAAAAGAAGAAACACAGATTCAAAACCACATTGTGATAAAGGATTCTTGATAGCCAAAAGCACTAACAAATTTACTTTAAAATTAAAGGGATTGCAGACATTTTCTGTATACACACATGAACTATGGGTAATGCTATTTGTTAAAATTGCTCTTCCAAAACCAATTAGAAGTACAATAAAATTGCTTCAAAACTTCCCTCTTTCACCACTCCTTGCTAGGCCTAAAATAAAAAGCTGGCACTAGGCATGCAGCTTTTTTCCCCAGACAATTTTTGCTTGGATACCAAATTCCAAAACTTTAAAGAATTCATACAGCAGTCACAAAAGTTTTGAAAGCCTCAATTCTCCACCATGTGCAAACATAGCTCAGATATTGCAAGGAATCAGCTGATGTCCCCCAGTTCAGGGACACCAGTGCCAACAGAGGCCAGAAACACAAAGTTCTTTGTCTGAACTCAGTAAGAATTGGGCCCCTCACAACAACCATGGCAGGGGGAAACTCCATTTCTTCCAGGTATACTTTGCTCATGTTCTGTCTTTGCATGAGAAATACTTCCTCCAGCTTCAGTGCTGCTAATTTACCCTGTGCAAGGTGGACTTCTGCCAAAAACCTCTCTTCTGCTGTATCCCCACAAAATCCAGCCCATGGGTTTCATTACTGGATGCAACACACTGACCTCCTTCAATGAGCACTGCCCATTGCACCAGGGAATTTGCACAGGCACTAAAATAAAGTAAGTTTAAGTGTAGAAAATAAATAAATATGAGCTAAAATATCCCAGAAAGATATCTTGGTTTAAAAAGAGAAGGTTTTCTCTTCAAGGCAGAGGTGGCACATTACAGAAGAGAAGCTGCTGTTCCTCACAGGTTCTTCTAAAAGTCTGAGAGCCTCAAAACTTGAGACTGCAAAGATTTTAATACCTAAAGTGAAAACAGCGTGTCTTTCAGTGGTTCTGACTATTTTAAATTGTGGCTTAGGAATCTACCTATCCTCCCTCCAACATATAGGATAACATAATTTCCCAAAAAAAAAGCATCATCATGCTGTGATTTCAAGGGATTGGTACCAAAGCCCCTTCGCTTTGTCGCTTCTACCCTCACTCTGAAAAGGTTAGCAACATTCACCTACCAACTTTTGGCTTCCACAAGTCAAATGCAAGGTACTGATTTTGTCCTTTGTCTGTCTTCTTTCCCCCCTCCCCGCCCCCAGAAAATAGAATTTATGAGTGTTTTTTACAGCAGTCTACAGCATTTCCCATCCTACATTATAGAGACTGCAGTTAAAGGGGAAATGCTTTGCTTCTGAAAAACAAGAAAAGGATGTCTCTAGCTGAAAAATCCTAAAAATCCTACTTATATAAACAATGTCCCATTTCCAAAGCACGGAGATTTCTGAAGTTCAGCAAACAGACTGTCTGTGCTGCATTTACACAGACCCATGTTCATTCATCACTTTCAAGTCTAATTACCAAGCCATTTCCCTCTTGGCAACCCCTAATGGCCAGAAGAATTAGGTTTTACATGGTCAGGATACTGAAGGTAACAAATACCCATAACTCTCAGCAGCTGTGCAATTTGTAAAGCCTCCCAAGCTTTGTGCAGGCACAGGATTACTTCATGGCAAACCTTCCTGCTCACACTCTGCTGTATCTGGACCAGTCTACAAAAAGTCATAACAGCATCTTTCAAAAGTATGGGGAAAGAAAAGAAAAAGTCATAATCTGCTTTGTGCAAGCAATTGCTAATTAGAGCCACAAAGCAGAGGAAAAGGCTCTGTGAATCTCATGGTTCACCTCTCTTGGTGCATGACTGCTGAAGTTTTTCTTTCCTCAATCATTTTTCCTCTTCAAACCTCACTGTGACACCTCTAACTTTCTACCATCTTTTCTGCTGCAGGTTTATCATTTGTTCTTTAGAAACAGTCATGGTGAATTCCTCCCTTTTTCTCTACAGTCAGGCCACTGAGCCACTAATTTTTCTTTTTCAGTTCTCTCTAAACTTACCCTAACATTCCAACATAACTCAGAAAGAGATGGAAAAATCCTCCATGAGCATTAGAAGCTCAGAGTAACAGAACAAAATGCAGAAGTGAACACAGCTCAAAGTATCTTTACATCCTCACTACCACACTGGAAACTCAAGTCCATTCAGATTCACCCTCTTGACTTCTTGCATCAAGGATAATCAGATTTTTCTCTCAAGCAATTGCTCCTTACATTGGACTACTTTTCTTCAGAGCTGCAGGATTATGTTTTTATAAATTGTCTTTAACACTGGTATGTATCCAGCCCACATTCTTAATTCCTTGATTAATATGTATAAGTGTGTTGCCTACATACAAAATAGGGAGGGTGTGGACAGAGAAGAAAAAAACCCAGGAGTTTAGTTCATATCCATAAAACATATGGAACTTCTAAGCAGGCTGGATAAGAAATAATCTTTTCCAAATAAAACATTTGGACAATGATCAATGCCAATTACTATAATTTTTGCTGACTTGTATGATTAGTTCCAACTAATAAACAAATAGATTTTGTAAAACAAAACTGCTACACAAGACAGTGACATCAGGTAGCAAGTTAGATGTATTACAATTATGGAATGAATTATGGCTTGGGAATGTGTAATGAATAAAACACTGTGGCATAACTGAGTGCAACCACAGTGTTTGCCATGGAGTAATGGCTTATGCAGTGACAGAATCCACTACCTGATGTGAAGGAGACATTATTATGAATGGTCCAAACAGGAAAATTCCTTAGCTCTCTTTGTCTACCTCTACACTCATCTAATTACAAAGTCTTTAAGTTCATATGTGCCTGCTGCTGAGAAGGGATTGTTTAGTGATCTCTACAGAAGGTTGGGAGCAAAACATTTGTGTTTTAAACCCACAAGCTTTAGTCAAATCTAAATAATAGGTTAATGAATACTTGGCAGGGTGCTTTGAAGAACAAAAGCATTAAGTGATTTACTCAAGGTTATTTCACATCTGTATTTCTGATCAGAATTATACATAAAATCACTCCCCCAACTTAACAGTTCCAGCTTCTCTGGATTTCTGGACATGCCCTGGTAGGATCAGGAGAGGTTGCCTATCCAGGAAAATATGGAATGTGGCACATTCTGCACAAAGCCCACAGCATCCTATCAAGGATTTGAACTCTCACAAAGCTGTATCACAGAGTGCTTTCACTGCCAAGGCAAAGAAAACTAATTTGGCCAACAGAGGGAATGGGGAGACAATATAAACAGGTGTTTCCTTAAAAACTTCAGCATGGTCAGTAATAGCACAGGAAATGGATCTCCAGAGGCCACAAATCGTTAGCATCTCTAGTGCATTTGCAAATTCCTACTGTGCAAAGTCAGCCTGTAAAAAAGGGCCATTTCTAATAAGTGCCTTGTCTGGTTTCCTACACCATTTAATTTCAGATGAATTTTATGAGAACTCTGCTACATATTTTACCTCCCATCTGGTTCAGATTTGACAATGAAATATTTGTGTGTCCCACCCTGTTCTTTTTAAAGCTCCAAAACCAGATGTCTCCAGCACAACATGACTGCAGCAGGTCACACCACATTCTTCAGCAAGCTGTGCCAGGCCTACTACCCCTCAAAGACAGTCCCAGGTAAGGTAAAATGAGGTCGTTTACTCCCTTAGAAAGCAAACAAACAAACAAACTCAACACCTCCACAGGACTGCGTGAAAAGATTGTTTAAAAGGCATTATGGCTTAACATTCCAAGAGGTTTGATCTTGATGAAGTGCTGGCTCTGAAAGTTAAACACATTAACAATTGCAGCAGGGGATGGTATTTTTTTCCCCTCTCCACTGGCTTGATTCAAGGAAACAATTTTGCAATTTCTCTGTTGCTTCAGTGCACAGCATTTCTGGGAAGGTCACAAATTTCACAGCTGCATACATTGCACATAAGAAGGATTCTGAGGAAAACATCCTCAATCAGATTTAGCATTTTCAACAAGGATGTTCATTTCTTAGCAGCTTTACAGGGCAGCTCTATGCTACATGTGATGCCACCTCCTGTGACACAAATAGTTTATTTGTGTCACCAAAACATCAAAATGACACCTGTTATCCTTTCCTGAAGATACAAATGTTCTTCTTGCAATACAAAGGAATCTGCAGGGATGCTGAGGGAGCTTTTTTCCCAGCAAAATGTTGAAGTTTTGATGTGCCTTTAGACAGGACAAATACTTTCTAATGCACCAGTTTGGTAGTTTTTCATGCAAAATAAAACAGGATAAAAGTATTTACTGCAACAGCAGGTAGAAGTTACATTTATAAGGAGGTATCCCCTAAGACAGTCCACTTACAGAGCCTGTCAAATCTTAAATGTTATAGCAGCAACTTAAACCTGTAATAATCCTACTTCAGACATGAGCTAAACATCTCTTGGAATCATCACAAGGCAGGGTATTTTAAAAAAAATACTATTAGCTGTTTGCACAATAAGCCCTTCTTAATGTCACACATGAAAGGACACAAGTGTTCCCAAATCTTTTTATGAAGTTTTTCCCAGTCTGGGAAAATGTTTAAACATAGATGTAAATTTAGGCATATGAGTATTCTCCTTGAAAATTTGTGTTATGTAACTTATGATCATACTGTTTGCTTGATGGAGACACCAAATTAGGCCAGGGCAACAACCCTGGGAAAAGAAAGGTGTTAAGTTACTGGAAACAAAAGGTAAAACCACAGACAAGAGGCAAAGAGCATGAGAACTGGTAGATTCATTCCTGCAAATGACATGAGAAAGGAGGAACTCCATCAACTTACCTCTTTATGCCAAGTTAAACAGGCTTGAGTAAAAGTCACACATTACCCTTCTGTATAAACCATGAAGATATTTAATAAAATAATTCTAGAAAGATAAATAAATTTGTGATTGTACAGTGTAAGAATAATTTATCAGGAAATAACATCTGTTATTTTTGTAACAGGCTTACTTACTTTCCTCTTTCAACTGCCAAGGCATCTATTTCATCAAAGAAAAGAATTGAAGGAGACACTGCTCTGGCTTTCCTGAAGATCTATAAAAAACAACAATGAAATACCCAGTTTTAAGGGATGGAAGCTGTTTACAGTACACTGTCACCTCCTGCACACCTCAAGACCTACAGAGCTTCACCTAACAGACATCTTGGGTTGTTCTTATTTTAAAACAGATTTTTTTAATAATACAGGCTGGTAGTAAAAGCTGGCTCAGGATCCCATATTCAACATGTATCACTAGGGTGATGCAGAAGAAAGCTAAATATCCCTGCTGTTTCATTTTCTTCTTTAAGCTTAGAGTTTTTCAGAAAGCTGAATGGTAACCTCATAAGCAGAGGAGAATTTGAAAGCCAAGGAAGCCACAGCTTGCCCCTTCTCACCTCTCTCACTGCTCGTTCAGACTCACCAACATATTTATTCATCAACTCAGGCCCCTGCAAAATAGAAAATTAAATAGCATGATACATTTATAGTATACAAAATGACTGAGACAATCTGCCAGTGCTACAATGGCCATGCTGTTACAAAAAATTCTGACATTTTATCATTTGTTACTCTTATGGGTGCACTTTTACTTACCCTCTACCAAGTTTTCTCCATTTATTTTAGTACCTATGCACGTTGGTTAGTCCTCTCATCCTAATACTTTGCCAGTACCCTCATGAGAAATGGAATTAACCAAAAAAACAAATGCTGTGAGGTTCTTAAAAGTGCTCAGTAACAGCACCAAGGGGCTGCAAATCAGCCAGAGGGACAAATCACAGTAAAGCATTTACTTGCACTCTCAACCTGCATCCTGTCCAACCAAGCACCACGAGAGTGACTTAAACCAATCTTTAACAGCACTTCCTTGAAGCTGACACTCTGCAGGTGAAGCAAGAAGCTCCACAGCAGCACACCTGAAACCCATCCCCAGTGAGGAAGCTGTTCAGTGTCTGAGCTCATGCACATTCCTGCTCTTCTGCTGAGGCTGCCAAGCAGGATTGCAAGTGCCAGCTGCTGTGGTGCCTGTTTATCCTCACAGCCCTGTCCACCAGGAACAGACTGGAGACCACAAAGTCAGCATTCCAGTCTTGAACAAGTACTTACAATTATAAAAAGTAAAACAAGAGCAAATTCTCAGAGTATTTTCTGTTCTGCTGTATCCTGTAGGATAGGCTGCCTAAATAATGCTTCCTAATGAGCCTCAGCTTCTCCTGGGATTGGTAATGACTCATTGACTTCAGACTGGTTTGCATCAACATTGACCTGCAGCCACCAGCAAGGATCACTATCTGCTGCCCTGAATGAAAAGAGCCAGTGGCTCCAATCTATTTTCCAGGCAACAACAGGTGTCCTTGTAATTCCCCCAGAAGAAACAACATCCTTCACAGTCAGAAAGCTGAACCACCTCCTCCCAGCTGTGTTCAGGTAACACTCAGCCCAGAGTGCAGTGCAGCTTTAAAAGCAGGTATGTCACTATTAAGAATGTGTGGCAGACACACATTTAATGCACTGGCAGTGACAGAGCCCCTGTTACAAGCCCTGTTTGAATGGGGCCATCTGGACTTTGTTCCCAGGTCGGTGGAACACAGATTTATCACTCTAAAAATGCAGCACACTGGCTTTTGCAGCCTCCCCTCTCCACACTCATTTTCATTCCTGCAGTAACAGTTAATGCACTGACTTTTACCTTGACACTGGAAAACACCTGTGCTTATGTAGGGTGTATGTAAAAATATATCCTCTGAAAAGCAAAGCACAAGTTATCTGATATCAGCAAAGCATCCAGGCATAGACACCATTTTTATTTACTTCTCTTCAAAGAGCTGTCCTTTATCCAAAGGACCAGGTGAGACAGTGCAGCAGCCAGACCTAGAGCACCACAGAGGCCAAAGCCACACTATAAGGGTTGATAGGGCCTTGCCTGTAGGAAAGGTAAACTACACAATTAGCATTGTTTTCTTGCAGCAACATCCACCCTTAAAGCAACTGCTGTGGCAGCTGAAGTGTCACCTGGAGGCCTCCAAGGACTGGAGAACTGGAGTCTGGTGGGTGCTTGTGTGGAAACAGAATTACTGAGACACAAAACCGAGGAACGCAGGAAAGAGAGAAGGGAAAAGCAAGGTGAGAGAAGCACAAAAAGCAAGGTGAGAGAGAGACACAAAAAGCAAGGTGAGAGAGAGACACAAAAAGCAAGGTGAGAGAGAAGCACAAAGCCTGCTGCTGCCATTGACACTGCCCACGAGGAGTGTGCAGCAGTCAGTGAGGAGGCAGCAGCTCAGAGACAGCCCAGCTGCTCCAGGCCCCCGTCGTTCATCACGTTCAGGGCAGATGAGGAATCCGATAGCACGGCCCTGACAAATCCTTAAGGAACAAGAGGCAGAGCCCTCTCTTTCCACCCAGCTCCCTGTTACAATGAGAAATTGCTGCAGACTCTACCCACAGTTACAGATTTCTCTCACTAACTTTTCCTTGGAGCCTGTGGACCTTCTCTTTCATGCCCTTATTCCCATAAGCAATCCTCACTCACATCAGTATTCCCAAGGAAGCCAGCATCACACACATCAGTGCCAACACTGTGCTCCTCTCCTATGACCCAACATCAAACAGCCTGTCATTTTCTTTTGTCTCAGAAAAAAACCAAACAAACAAAACAAACAAAAAAAACCCCAAAAAACCAAACCCCCCCCCCCCCCAAAAAAACCAAAAAAACAACAACAAACCCCAAAACTACTCTTTTTGAGCTTTAAGGTACAATATAATTTCAGATCCTTGTAATTTTATTTTTAATTAAGCATTAAAATATGATGAAGGCAACATCAAAGCAATAAATACCATTTGAAATGTTTCAAAGAGAATTATTTTGAATGCAACTTCTTTTGCTGTAAGCTTTAACATGAAGCTTTTCTCCATTTTTCTCTTCATTAAGCAGCAACTCCAGGTGAAAGACCACTACATGTTAACGACCTGTGCCTCTCTGTGGAAAATTTTCATGAAAATTGGTTTGAAAAGTCTCCTAGTTCACCCTTTGTGAGGGATACCAAAACTGCATTTGAGTGTCACAGTTTTTACTGCAAGCAGCTCAGAATCCTTACTGTCCATGGCAAGAAAAGAAAAGGCTCCAAAGTAAGACAAAGGACACACAGAAGAGGAGGAATTGCTGTACAATTCAATTATGCAAACACTGAAAACCACAACACAGAAACTAGAAATGTTCAAAGCAGAGGTAGCAAATGAACTGGGTGAGCTCTGGTCCCACCTGAGCTGAGCCTCTGCCTTACCCTGTCTCCACCTGTGCTGTCCTTTAGCTCAGATTGATGGCAGTTCTTATTTGAAAAATAAATCTGCAGGACAGGCAGTCTGCAGGCCACCACAAAGTCACCTGCTGGCAGCTGATACAGCTTCTCATTTTCACAAAGTTCACCTTTAGCAGACTTTCTTTGGAGGCCACTGAAGAAATACCAGGAGAAGATTTTCTATTTTACTTCTCAGTGCTTTTCTAAATGCTTTAAAAATCAAATGACATGAGCTTGACTTAGCAAGCTGACATTTGTTGAAAGATCATTTCTGGCCAAGGGGTGAGCACAAGGATTCTTTTAAAAGCTTTTTATAGCTGTTGATAGACTGACCAAGAGGTGCTAGTTAAAAATGGGCCAGTTTAAAGCTCCACAGCTCTGTTCTCATGTGCAACAAGTCATCTTCCATACAAACAGACATGAAGAAATAAAACCTGTTTCTTGTGGTCATTTACACAGGGACTCCAAAACCAGAAGAAGATTTGGAGCAGAAAATTGGCAGAAGTAGTTGTGGCTTAGCCATGCATATAAGCATTTGTGAGCTGGAGTCCACAGTGACAGTAAAAAATCTGCCAATTCAGGCCCACTGGATACTGCTGAGGTTTCTTTATTCAGCCTCAAAGTAGAGAGAGCTGCCAGGCATGCTCTGCTTAAAGACTATTCCATCCCCACTTACAAGATACATCCCTGTGTATCACGGAACCCTCTACTTGTTTATGGTCTGGATTGGATGAATTTTAATTTATTTTTTATTTTGATTTCAAAAAAAAGAAAATTCCTGACATTTAAAATATTATCAGAATCAACTCTTGAAATATTAACTGCACAGAAGATAAAAGCCCTGTATACAGGCAGCAACACGAGCAAAGCTTGTGCACACATGGTTTTGACAGAAGTTCTCAAAGCATTTTCAAACTGCAAGAGGGTTCAAATCTGCTATCCCTGAAGTTAAAAGAGTATCAGTCATTTTTCTGAGCAGGTCTTAAGACCACTTGCAGATTTTTTTCCACCACTTGGGTAGGAAATTTAGTCAGTGAGTTCTCTTCCATAATTTCTTTTCATTATTATTTTGACAATCAGGCAAGTTATGCACTTAGGCTTTCTGAGTCACAAGGGCACAGCTCCAGAAGTCTCCAGCACACAGCTCAGGCTAGACTCTTCAGAAATACTGTGATAACCTCACATACATGTTCTGGGCTCTTACACAGACACATTAAACTGTCTTAGCCACAGAGTACAATTCCTAGGTTCTAAAAATCCAACCAGACAGTTTATATCACATCCAATAGATTATTACTACAAGATAATGCACAATTCCTTCTTTGCCATACTTAAAGCAGAAACGATCAAACACACGTTAAAGCAGCAGTCTTAATTAATATTTAATTTCAAATTATGTCTCTAGAAACTGAGCTCTGGATTGTGAATCTCAAAAAGAACAACAACAAAAGACAGAGGTGCCAAAATTATTTTTCAACCATTCACAATGTGTTGTTCCTAGGGCAATGTTCAGTGCCCACACTCACACGTGGGTATCTGAGTTAGACATTCACCTTAACTGCTTTGGGCAGACAGACATTCACCTCTCAGGTGCTGTGTGCCAATTTCTCTTAAGACTGCAGGAGAAGCTTAGACACTCAGCTCAGAGGAGCAAAGTTTGATCCCACCCCACCAATACACCCTTCACAGAGTTAAAAACAGCATCTTTTTTAAATTCTTTCCAGTTTCGACACCGAAGGTGAGATAGAGTCATGGAATCACAGAATGGCCTGGGTTGGAAGAGTCCTTAAAGATCATTTAATTCCAACCTCCGTGCCATGGGCAGGGACACCTTCCACCAGGCCAGGCTGCTCAGAGCCTCATCCAACACAGCCTTGAAGAACATCAGGGATGGGTAATCCACAACTTCTTTGGGCAACCTGTGCACTGCCTCACCACCCTCACAGTAAAGAATTGTTCCTAATCTAGCTAATCTAAATCTACTCTGCTCCATTTTAACCCTCCCCTGTATCCTGTCATTACATGCTCTTGGAAAAAGCCTCTCTGCATCTTTCTTGCAGGCTCTGCTGAGGTTCTGTAAGGCCACAGTTAGGTCACTCCTAAAACTTTCCCTCTCCAGATTGAACAATCCCAATTCTCCCAGCCTTATGCTCTACTCCAACAACACTGAAGAGACTCACAAATTAGTTATTGAGTCTTCTGGCAGAATAATCTCCATGGCAGAATGCTAATCCATCCCTCCCACAGTCCAACCAAAGCAGCACATGACTCAGGGCGGCTGCAGGGAAGCAAGTTAACAAGATAAACACTGAGACTTCCTTTATTCCAACAGCAAGGCTCTTTCTAAGGCAGAGGCTGCACTGTGTGATTTGGTAATTGGTTATGTCCATAGAAAAGTATTTGCTCAGGAAACGCATTCTATTTGCTTGTTAAGAATAAAACCTGCTCCTTCTCTCTCAGGGCTGCTTAAAGATTTAATCTGCATCACTCCCAGCTTCTCAGCACAAGGAAAGCCAGGCTGAGCACCGTGCACCATTTTAATCACTTCCTCTCCCTCTGCCCCGCATTCCAGAGGACCTTAAAAACTTGTTGACACCTGTCTGGGGTTTGAAAAACTTCAATTTCAGCAGGTGATTGTGGGCTACAAAGTATTTAAGGGAGCAAACTGGCAAAACCCTGTCATTCCCAATCCCTGCAGTGAAGTTGCTACAAGCAGCAGGGTCAGACTGCAAAGGCAACTGTAACATCCAATGCTCTT
Source organism: Trochalopteron elliotii (assembly GCA_024734555.1). Taxonomy (NCBI): domain Eukaryota; kingdom Metazoa; phylum Chordata; class Aves; order Passeriformes; family Leiothrichidae; genus Trochalopteron; species Trochalopteron elliotii. The sequence goes on from JANPWX010000183.1 coordinate 5,250,409, forward strand.
AATTGTCATGCCTCAGAGTCCACTTGTTTGCCATTTGCCTTGGCCAGCAAATTCCAATGACTTTTCCAACAATCTTTTGAGGCTTCTTCACACAAGACAGGAGCCAGGATTTGCACTGCAGAATGAACTGACTGGAAACACTGAATTACAGTCACTGCATGCACCAGTGTCTTCAGAGTGCCTTTGGCATCATCAAGGCAGGATCCACGCAGGATCAAAAATCACACAGCACAAGCACACAAAATGAGCCACCCCTCCTGCAAAACCTGTTTGCTGAGACTTCACACCTCCAGCAACACTCCACTCCTCCACTGGTAACCTGAAGAGAGAGAGAGAGACTAAGTGCTAATTAAAACTAAATTTACAAGGTAATTGAGAAGGGACAAAGAAATAGAGATGGGGATTATATTTAACCATTTTCTGCCTGCATATTCGCTGTTGGTAAACTTATGGTAAGAATGGATGAATGATTTATTTTCAGTTGAGTAAAATACACAGAGAGCTTCAGGATTAAAAGAGCTCAAAGTATCTCAACTTCTTATCCCTTGTAAAAAATGTCAGATTTTTCAAATAGAGTTATTTTTACTATCTGCTAATTAACTAACATGTTACTGTAAACGTGCTCCTGTGGATCTTCTTAGAAATTTCCTCAAATGTTTGCCAAAATTTCTCATAAAACCAGGACACTTCTGCATTTTTCATCTTATATGCCTTGCTTATAACTACTTACAGTCACCAAGCTTTCTTATTTCAGGCTTTTCTGCTCACTGAAATCCCCATCAAAAGGCCAAGCTATCTCCCCAAAACTCAGTGACAGCTCTTCACAAAGCAAAGCAGACCTTTCCAAGCCTCATTAATCTGCTGGAGCTGCCACAGCCAAGAGCTGAAGGGAAAAGCAGAGGAAACTTGAATTGGAAAATATTTTGACATAATTGACCCAGATGACAAACTAAGCTTAAGCACATGTCAAGCACGGGGAGTGGTACAAAAGCATCTGCTGGGTGATACAGGAAGCTAAACCAAGCCAAGGTGAAGTCAGAGCCCTGGGAACAGTGTATATTTTTGTAATTACTGCTAATTGAAAAAGAAAAGATTTTCTCAGCCCAAGCTCTTAAGCAACAGCATATAAAAGGTCAAGAGTATTTTCTCTTCTTATCTTTTTTAAATTCATTTTAAAACCACACTGTAGTTGGATCTCCTAACTAATGTTTCAAATTAAAGTTTAAGAACAGCATAGTTCACATCATCTGTACTAGTGGTCTGCTCAGTCCTGACATCCTTACACTCCTTACTGTCACAGGTGTGTTTGGTTTCCTTTGTTTTGTGTGGTGGGTTTTTTTTCAAGTATTGCTTCATCCTGTTTACAACAATTACTGTGTCTCACTTAGCTGAACTGCAAGGCATTTAACTTTTTTAAATTTAAGCTGGTTTTTGTCACTACTCCTAAGTGAGGTTTTGCCTTGCTTTTGATTTTGAACAGACAAATGTTAAAAAGCACTAAGCAGCAAGAGGAAAAATGATGTTTCTGAAACCTTCACAAGCATATAGAAGTTACATAATTTTTCTTGCTCTGTCTCTTATAAACTCAGGTAATCTGCTTGTTGGACAGAAAACAGAACTCCAAGTCCCCATGGATCAGACCATCACAGCTGGGTGATGGAGTTTATCTGGATGGGTACCCTGATGGTGCCTCCCAGCCTGACACCTTAAGAGCAGACTCCAGTGTTCATTCTGAAATAGGTTAAAACCAAAAAAAAAGCTCAATGGTTTTATTATTTGGTAGTAAAGTTAATGACCTAAATAGCAGGAGGGGAAAAAAATTCCACAGAGCCTCTGCAAATTGCTTCCCAGAAAAGCAACAGAAAATCTGTAAGGAAAAGTAATACCCATTTGATTCTTAGCAGAACACAATGACACAGGATTTCCTAAAAAACAAAAATAAACTAAGAGATTTAAAATCCAGGAGGGCAGTTGTAACATGTCTAAATAAACTAAGACACAAGACAAATGCAGAGATAATTATCTATGCCATACACCAAGAGAGGTGAGTTTCTTCCAAAAATATAATATCATCACAGAAATCCTAGTGGTCTCACAAAAATGTAGTGCAAAAAAAACAGCGAGTCAAAGCTGACCCAAAGTGCAGGAACTGTCAAAACAGTGCACAGAAATACCCACCACATAACTAGTCAAAAGAGGGAATACAGTGACAAAGGGTTTAATCCCCTTCATGTTCAGCTTCAGAAAGCTAGATGACATCTAAAGCAAAAATGTCACAGAGACAGGTTGTATATAACAGCAAGGTGTCACCACCCTGGCAGAAGCTGAAAATTTTATCTCCATCATATTAATATAGATACTTCCAATACCTGCATAGAAGGGTTTTCCCCTACTAGCACAAAAAAAAAATGCATAAAGCACATTTCAGAAGAAAATTACAAACTCTGGGACAAGCACAAGATGGATTGTGAAGGACAAAAAGTGCAGAGAAGGCTGACTGAAATAAGCAGTCAGATCAAAAGCTATTGATAAGTCAAGACTGATGTACAACCCTGCAGAATTAAAAAAAATATCCCAATCCATTCCTTCACACAGTCTTACACTCACTTGTATCCATAACTGCAAAACATTGAAAAATCTCCAAGCAGCTGAGAACAGTTCAGTTGCCTTCTCTGTAACAGAGATTTGGAGAGGGGGGAATAATCCAGATGACCACTAAAACCCTGAAAAGCCTCAATGCTACAAGAGATTTAGAAAAAGGGGTTGGCGGGAAGGAGCAGGAAGAGCCATCCCCTGGAAAGCAGTTGACAACCTCCTCCCCAGTAAATTTAGCAGATACATTGTATTAGAGACAAAGAAAGTCAAAAGAAGTAACAAAAATAAACTATTCCCCCTAGGAATTATATGCAAGATTGCTTTGTAAAACAAACCAACCAACAAGCTGCTTTGCTCTGGAAAAGCAAAAGGTCACCAATCTTGGTGAAAATACAGCTATAAAAAGTTTTTGGCCAAGTATCAAAGACCATGTTTACAAAAGGGCCACATTCATTGTAACACTAACCATTCAAACCTCACAATAGATTTCAGGAGAGAACAGGATGCAACGTCAAACATCTGTTATCACGTTATTTTCTTCAGCTCCTCTGCCCAGAAATGACATGGAGACTCAGCCCATCTCCCCAACCTCACGAGAGGCCAGTCAGACACGGGCCAGAGGCTGCCCTGTGACAGCTCCCCCGTGCCCAAGACAGCTGGAAAGGTCACATTTGAACAGTTTGCTCATAACCCAGGTTATGAACAGAGTCAGCTGTCCAAACTGCACAGGCACATCTGGCAAACAAAGCCTTCCTGGAGGCAGGCAGGGGCAATACCTGCTGCACTGAAGCTGGACAGCGAGCTCAGACAAGGACAGCACATCCAGCACTGGTGGGAGCTGGGACTTGCTGTGCCTGTGGCTCTTAAATGCAGTGTGCAGACACAATAGGTCCAGTCTTCCAAAAATGACTGGACTGAGCAAGCACTGCATGTAACAGAATCGATTTCCTCTCGGGCTTCACAGACAAAGGGAGAGGCAGCATCCAGCAGCAGGCTCCCACAGCTGGAGCTGTGCCTCCTTGCCTGCAGCCCCTGCTCCAAAAAGGCCCAAAAACCTCTGCCCTCTGCACTATCCCTACAAGCTGTACAGCAGACACTTTTCATCAGAATTACTTACTCCAGAGAGACTGGCAGGAAAATGCAAGTCTGAAAAGTAAATCATCAAGAATTGCACTTTCATTTCAAAATGCCTGATGTCAGTTCCAGGGATGGATATTCAAGACATAATGTAGAGAACAGGAAAATTAATAGGGCTGTGACCAAGAAAAGAAAAATCCCCTCTCAAAAAAACCCCAACAAAACAAACCCAAACCCCACATATCCATCTACTTTGGATTTATTGCAGGAACACTTGCCGTGGAAATTAATTCATGCCTGTTGTGCTTGAAAAAGTGCTACAGACGATGTTTAACACATTTAGTACATGATGGATGTTGTCTTTTTCTGTCCAGGAAACAAATGTGAAGTTAGAGAAAGCAGGCTATGTTCCCTTCCTGGAGTCAACATGTCCAAGGTTGGACATGCTCCAGAGATGTGCTTCTTGAAACATCTGTACGTTGAATATTTGACCAGATCCAGGCCAGGGGATTTAAACCAACAGGGAATCACGGGCAGTTTCCTAGAGCCAGACACTTCTGCTGCAGCTTGGGGGATGCTGCACGTGCAGAACTCCACCATGGAAAAATGCTGCATTACTGTACACCAGCATTTCCAATCATTGCACCCTCAGTTACCTCCTGGGCAGCACGAGCCACCCTTCACTGTCAGACAACTAACTGCATCAGTAAAAATGTCTGATGGTGCCATGATTGAGGGATACAAGACACCAACAACATCCATTTTAACTAGGTTTTTTTTTTTCCAGACTGCTACCTTTTTTCCCCACCCTCTCAGGCACCAGCGCTTAGGGCGAGACAAAGAGGAATGTTTTCTTTTAAGCAGAAGCAGAGGAAAAGGTTACCTTGTTTACCAGTAACTCTGGAGCACAAAGAACTACTTTGTCTCTATGGAAGAGGCAGTAAAGGTAGTGTTTCTTAAGGGATGAGGTTTCCAAGGCTGCCCTTGTTGATGTGACCGTGACCCAGAGGGCTGCCTGCAATCCCAGGGCAGCGAAGGGCTGCTGGCTTCAGGGTCAACACAACTGCCTCTGCTCCCAGAGAGGATCCACAGCTACAGTGTGCCTGAAAGGATGGGAGGAGGAGGAAGCTGTGCAGAAACTAACACAGGGGGCTTTGTCACTAAAGAGATGGTCAACAGAGAAGGGGACGTGATCTCACTGCTGAGGAGGAGATACTTTCAAAATACTTAAACAAATGTTTTTTCTTGCACTTCATTAACATTCTGACACAGCTGCAAGACTACCCCATGTGGAATCACTCTATCTTTTTTTTTTCTTTCCTATGCAGTGAAGCTCAGCATTATTATTTAATAACCTCCATTCATGTGTTTTCCATACAACCCACAGTGATCAATTACACTGATTCATAGGCAACGAAATCCAAAATTTTTCTATACTAAGTGTTTCTTAACGCTGAGAGAATATCCCATTTATCCAAGAGTATTCAAGATACAACTGATTTTTGCAAGCTTTCTGAAAACTGATGAAGTAGAACTATTTCCCCAGAAAAAAAGGCAAATAGGACAAGAAAAATCTGTAATGAAACACAAACAGTGAGATAAAGAAAGTGACCTTCCTGAGGAATGACAAGGAATGCAAGAGATTAGATGATAATATGTCCATGCACGCAACTAATTATTACAGTAAGTGCAGCTATCCACTATCCAGAGTCACTTTTCATTTACATTGCTTTAACTGCAGCATTAATATTGTTGCCACTTTTAGAAAGACTTTAAAGAATGCCAATATTTAAGATGTCACTCCACAGCTTACCCATCCAACCAACATATGTCCTGTGATAAAATAAATAACAATTCCTTTAACAGCATACAAGAAAACACAAATCTACATTATATGCACAGGGTGTGTACTGGAGCATATATAGGGATCCAAAACACTAAGAGCCACTGGATTCTAACACTGGAAATTGGTAAATGATCACTTGTTATGCAGGAGTTAAGAAAACGTGAGTGTAAATGGCCTACCTTCACTGCCAAGAAGTTGAGGCCACTTTCATGAGCCAAAGCTTTTGCTATCATGGTCTTGGAGCAGCCAGGAGGTCCATAAAGCAGGACACCTTTGGGAGGCTGGATCCCCATTCGGGTGAAGGACTCTGGATGTTTGAGAGGCCACTCAACTGCCTGCTTCAGCTTCAGCTTGACATCTTCTAGTCCTCCTATGTCTGACCAAGACACCTGAGGAACAGAACATTTTTGCTGAATTCAGACCATGGAGCAGAACTATTAAAAAAGTAAACAAATCAGGAATGCTCTGTAGAATGTGCACTGTTTTTTTAATGAAGTTGTTTTTAATGAGTCACTTCTTCAAAAAGTCATTATTAAGCAAGAAGCACAAGACAGGCTTGTCAGGAATACATAAAGGCATGTGATATGTCCTACCCAAAAAAGCAGGCAGATCTAAAACCTGTCACACCTCTTCCTACATGGCTGTCAACAAGCCTGAGACTTTTCTCCACATCCTCCCAGCCTGCTCTTCCTCTGGTCACCATCCACTCCCATTCACTTCAAGTATTAAACATGTCAAGGCACACCTAAATCAAATCATTTTCTGCCTTAAAACATTCTCCCAGAGGTTTGCTCAACATAAATCATCCTTCAGCTCTGGAAAGCGAGTTCCATGTGGAAAGCAGAGTGCTGCTGAGAGGTAAGGTATTGCCTTCCCCCTGAGCTGAAACCTGGTGTTACCCCTGGTTTGTCCTTATTTTCTCCTGATGCCAGGACAAGGAGTGGAAACTAGAAGTAGACAGTCCCTGAAAAAGGCAATTCAGCCTGCTATTGAAGTGGATGAAAAAGAGCATTGGGATGTGGTGCAAACACTTTTGTTAAAGACAAGTAAACTTTAAATTAAATAAAATTTCTCTTAGATTATCAGGTTATCAGATTTCTCTTACATTATTAGACTTTGATGTAGAAGAAAATTACAAAGAGAGCAGAGAGCAAACAGCAAACACAACAAAAGTTTATGCTTCTGAGTCAGGTATCAAAATCTGGTTTAAATGCCATTTTAACAGATGCATTACCTACTCCTTGAACCTTTGATTCTATGTAGGAGCTTTGTAAACTGCATAGAACTAAATCTTGATACTCTTTGACAACTTTTTTCTGAGGGAAGGAGACAACATAAGCTTGCTCTCCTTTTTTCAGTGTCAATCCTTACTCATACCTGGCAAAGCATGGATTAGTCATTCCTATCATCATGTCTTTCTATCTAGACAAAGACTTTGACAAACATGAACAGGAGCATCTGGAAATTAAAAAGGCCATCATGAATTCCCTGTAAATTTCAGCAACAGGAGACAAGATCTATTAGCAGTACTTTACATGCACGTAAAAAGCCAGGGAGGAAACACTTAAATGTTATTTTTACCCTCTTAAATATTCAGTCATTTACCCTCTGCAAATATTCAGTGTACTGAATATCATTCAGGCATCCTTCAAGTAATTTTTCAGATCCACTACATGTCATTTAACACCAGCACAAGTGACAGAATTTTATAGAAAAGGTGAAGTAGAGGCCACCTTACATGAAGGTTGTTTCAGCAATCTGGAGACTTCTTCTGACTTTGCTCACATTTTAAATTCCAACAGTACAAGGCGTGGAATCGGTGGGGCAACAGTATTAGAAGCAAAAATAATCTAATAAACCATTACCTTCACCTTCTGGTGAATTCTAAACAGAACAAATTTGTCCTCATTTCAAAAGGAGGGAGGTAGAGTGTGTGTGGGGGGAGAGAGGTTGGGGAACAGTCCAGCAGCAATAGTTACACTCCTCTCACCTGCACAGGAACTCAAAGGAGAGGTCTTGCAACACCAGCAATGAGGTGTGATGTTCCCACACTGTGGAAATGGCTTTAAAGATTAGCCTTGGGGCTGGGCTCACACATGCAAAACCAGCTCTCTGCTACAACGTGTAGGACACCAACATTTCATTACTGCTGCAATCTTTAGCTCTCCCCAGGTCAACAGAGCTCAGAGTGCAATGCAGAGCAGCAGCTCCCCAGAGGTTATTAAGCACCAGTAATAAAGAAATAAAGCAGAAAGGCAAAGGATGTCTTATCCAGAACCTTTTGGCTGCAAGGATACAAATCTGAGTGTTGAATTACAGTTAAGGGAGTGAAAGAGGCAAGCAAAACCCACAGCACTCCCTGAAAAAAAAAATCTGAAAGACCCATAGGAGAGGGAGGAACAGCAACTGCAGTGCAACTCTCCAAAGAACTGCAGTATTACCTTCCTGATTTATAATGTGCATCCTCTCTCTCCTAAATCCCTGCTACAGAAAAAGCAGCCTTCTAAAAAGGTTGTAACACACAGCAAAGTTCAAGAAAGGCTCTGTAAAAATGGAAGGAAAGATGCCACACAGAACCAGACACTAAGGATGTTGTGTTTGCCTCAGTCACAGCCAACAAAATTCAGGCACAAGAGGAAGGAATCGTGGCTTCATTCAGAAGTTACTTTGAACTCTTGTCATTTGATTGGCACATGGCTACTGCAAAGCAATGAAATATGAAAGAGCCCCACCATCTGAAAAACGAAGCTAAAAATCAAAAAAAATCTCATGTATGTCAATGGTTTCACTTGTAAGTAAGTACATAGGCTGAAAGTCCCACCCACACCAAGGGGGATGCCAAGTGAGCATTGTATCTGCAATAAATACCTAAAAAGCTGATATTATTAATGTATCTCAAATTCTTGTCTTCATTTTGAGAAAAGAAAAATCTCACAGCTTACAATTTATTTAGAAGTTATTTTTAGCAAGGATTTTTTAGGTGACAGCATTTGCAGAATATCTTGAGATGGAATGGACCCTTAAAGATCATCTACTTCCAAACTTCTTTCCTTTGGTAGGCAATATGGAAGCATACATAATCTACTGCACCCAGTACTTTAGATTCTACTTGAAATTCACCCCAGGCAGCAAGCACATGGCTTGAAATTTACCCTAAATCTCCAGAGAATATGCATTACTTTGTGGAAATGCAGGTCCTGTCAGCACAAAAAGCATCTCCACTATGTTGTTAATAAAGGAATGAATTCCAGCAGAACCCCAATAACTCAGTGGGTGTTTAATAAAATGAAGTGACAATCAAGGAAGCCACTAGCAGGATGGTTTAGTGGACAAGAAGAGTAGGTTGACCAGGACTGAGAACAGATTTCTTGCAGTACCTCAAGACCTTGCTTCTACCTGCCTGTGTTGTGCTGCTGCTGGGCAGCATTCCACCTGGCTCCAAAGGGGCTGGAGTGCCTGAGAGGCACAGCACAGGGATAACAACATGAGCCCACAAGCCAGTAGCACAACAAGCAAGGCAAGAATCAGTCACTCTGGCTCTCAACAGAACCACTTAGCCTTGAGGATATTGGTGCCACGACACCATTTCCAGGAAAAGCTGTTTGGGGCCAGCCCAGGCAATTCCACCCTGCACAGCACGGACTCTTAGCAAGCCAAGTGTGACATCCGAGCTGGCTGTGCGCAGCATCCGCTTCACAGATTTTATTTCCCATTCCTATAAGTTTGGGCATAAAGGTCTACAGTTGTGCAATCTAATTCCCAAATGACTCATTTTCATGCAATGAAACATAAACGTTTTCTTCTAAGGCTTAGGGAGCTGCTGAGAAACAGCAGCACAACTGCTCGCAGAATCAGGATTTACTCAGATTAAATACAAAATTCTTTCGCTCAATCTTCTTAACATAGATCAGAGCTGCCTTAAACCAGATCAGTTCCCAGCCCAATTTATGTTGGGTCTGCTACTGAACTACTACTATACGTAATTAAGAGGGCAGTGAGCAGGGTAAAGATGAACCTGGCACTGCCAAATGAACTGTTCCTATAATGATAGTCACCTAACAGGTGATAATCAGCCTACAGCATCAAATTCTGCCTTCACTTAAAACCATATAATGCCACTCAAGACATTCAGGCCACAACTACATTAAAATCAGAGCAATCAAACTCTTCACAGCTTTGTTTCAACACACTTTGGTTACGAATGCTAACAGTTGGTTTCTGCTTTATTTTGTGTCTGCTTCCCAAAAGGCTCCAACTTTCCCGGCTGTTCTGGACCTTCCTTGAACAAGCATCTGAAGATTTTTACCCCATTAACCCACTCAGCATAAAAAACTACAGATCAGGATATAGGACCCTCCAAATATATAGGATATAGGACACTCCAAACTCTTCCTGAAGCATCGGGAACCATTCTGCAAACGGTTCTTCAAAATTATAAACAAACAAACACTCCCAACAGGAAGATGGCGCACAACACGAACCACTAAATTAAGGCTTCCACTCCATAAAATTCTTCTCTTTACAGGGCCCTGACAATGCTGCCCCAGCGTTGCAGAGAACAACTTACTTTTGGCACATCGATTGCCACCTCCCTCATGGCGCTGGGCCTGACATCATTCATCCCCTGCAGGAAGTCATTGAGGGCAATCACCACTGACCCAGCCACCGCCGCGTCCCGCAGGCCGGGCCTCTTCCCCAGCGCCCTCCGCAGCGCCGACAGTCCTAGGGAAACAAAAGAACGTGGAAACAGGTCGGCTTCCTCCTGCTCCTCACAAGCAGAGCGTGCCACACACAAACATAATGCAGCACTGGAAAGGAAATGATGTTCAGAAGAGTGTCTCAGTGCTGGGCCTGAGCTACGTCAAAGAACGTTGAAGACATTGCTGATGAGAGCACGAAAAATGGGATTTAACAACCACAGACAGAATATAAATTGTATCTGTTCCAAAAGACAGAACGTAACAGCCTTGTTCCTGTTTTCCCAGAGATGAAGCTCACGGGGCAAATCCTGCAAATGTCCATACATTGATCTGAACACATTTCTAAACCACAGAGGAAGAGGAATAATGAACATTCAAGGACATGTTAAATCAGCTCACAAGAAATCTGCAATCCTGCCCATTTCTCTATTATCAGAACAGTATCTTCAAAACTTTTTTTAAAAACCTGATTGCTTTAACTTTCATTGGAACCTTATTTTTCCATGTAGTAAGATGCCAGACACCTGCATTTTTCTTGATCTGGAACAAACATTCCCTGTGACACTCAACAGTTCTTTGTTCCCTTCAGCAATTGCATTTTTCAAACGCAGGCAGAGCTTTTACCCACTCTTATGCTTGGGCAAATCACTCACATACAGTATCTATAAATCTTGATACTGATTTTTAGTTTCCTCCTATAAATCAATCCCTCAAAAGCCACACAATTCCCACCTACTCACACATCAATACATCAATACTCCTCGGGCAGGACTGAGCAGTACCATTGGCTGCTCCCAGGCATTCCCAAGAGAGCAACTGCAGCCCCTGTTGTGTAAGATGCCCAAAAGCAGGACGGTTTCCCCTGTATAATTATCCCTTTTAAGGCCTAATATAATTTAGAGTTTTATTGTTTCTGCTTCCAACCCTGTCCTGTGACTGAAAAATGTTAAACTTTTTTTTTTTTTGGTATATTAGTACATGATGAGTATAATTTTATATACAGGTATATGCACATCCAGATATGCAGCATCAGTTGCCATGTGTTCCAAAACAAATGAGGCACTTCATACCACACCAGCTCACCTTGCATGACCATAAAAAGACAAACATTTGTTAAGTCTCTTCTATATTTAACCAAACAAAGCATCAATTAGTGCTACATGAAAGGACAATAAAAGGGATAAGCCGTTTCTGAAAATAGACGTGGTTTTAACTTTCAGCAGATTGTTGTCTTTTTTTTTTTTTCTGCAGAGGCACTGGTAGACACAGACATGCAAAGTTTCTGACAATGACAGGAATTCTGCATTTCCTACAATATATACAACGTGTGAAGAGACATAATATGTCCCCTGTGAAGCAGTACAGCTGGTGTCTCTCCATAAAGTGCCAATTACGGCAGAGTCAGAGCACCTGCATCCAATAGCCAGGCTCTTAATACAATAACAGAAAGAAAAAAAGTATGTAATTCAGGTTTCCCCTTGCACAGGACATCCAAAACTAATAAGATACATAAATAAAAACATTCCATGAGGCCAAGGAGAAAAATGAAAATCTGGTCACTAGAGGACAAGTATAAAATGTAAACTGACTCGTTGTAACAACTCAGGCAAATTTCATGCTATTCCTTGCCCACTTCTTCCCCTGAAGAAGTTCATTTTAAGAAAAAAAAAAAAACCAAAACAAATGAGACAACATAGATTCACTCTCCCAGATTTAAAATTTATTTATCCAAATAAATAACAAACTCGATATATTATTCTAGTATCATTGCAGCTAGGACTTTGTGGGGTGAGAGTGGGCATTGGGGTCCAGTCTTGTATTTTCTTTCAGGGCAGTGAACTCACATTTATCTCAGTTTAAAAAAATGCAAGTAAATAACATCACATGAAATTAAAGTATAGAGAAAACAAGTAAATGATAAAGCTATCTTCTTATTTCTATACCAATCTACTCCACCAAGTGCCAGTGTAGCCCAGCACTCATTTGTTGCATTTTAAATGTCATGGTTATTTTTTTTCCATGACATGAGTAAGTCTTGAAACCAAGCACGCTTATTTCAAAAATTGAGAAAGAATAGCAAATAAAAATGCCCAAGGAGACCACTGCTCTTAAGGTTTGTTGCTGCCAGTGCTATGAGGAGTACGAGTGAAATTTCAGTCCTCAGCAGTGGGTTTGAAAGGCAACAGCCTTGATCCAGAACAGGAATAAAGAGGTCACAGCTTTCCAAACAAAGCCGGAATTCATTTCAGCATGTGCACGCACACGCCACTGCACAGGTCAGCATTTAATTGAAACAATGTTTTACATTAAAACAATAATAAAAAACAGATTGAAAAAGAAAGCATGATTCTTCCTGTTTCCTCCTGTTATCATAATCATTCTTTCCTGCACTTCAGATTGACCTCTAACAAGAGGGGCAGAGGGGGGGGGGGGACCCTCAGTAAGAGGAGGAGGATACAGCCAGTGGCTTGCCAGAGGCAGAAAACACATCCTTGTCTCCAGATGCTGAAAGATGGATTTAATGTAAGGAAATGCAGGGCAGGATGCAAACCCTGCTGCCAGAAGCAGTGCACAGGCAAAGGAGGTGGAATGAACCCTACAGCAAAGCCATGTTCACCACTACACAAGTTATAGTGCAGATACAAACAGGAACACCTCAGAAAACAACAACACCAATGTTGCCTCCTGGGCATCTTCCACAGGGCAACACTTTGGGTTGAGCATAACGTCATTGCTGTGAACTGACACTGAGCACAGCACTTGTTTCAGCTCTGCTTGCTGCTCTTCAGATGTTACTTCAGGGTTAATGAGTATCCATAACCCTTTTGGCAGTGCCTGGGTGGGGCTCAGAAGTGGGCCAGTGGGTTTTCCCTGTTTTATTCCAGTCCTGCAGGAGGGGAGGAAGGGCTGAAGTGCAGTTTTCCTGCTGAAGGGTCAGTGGGACTTCACATAGGCACAGGATACCTATTTTGAGCAAAGAGATAGTGGACAACACTGATTCTTAGTGAAGTAGCAATGGAAAATCCTGGCTTGGAAAAAAAAAAAAAAAGGCAAAAAAAAGCAGCATAATAAGGCATGCATGATTACAAACAATGGAAAATAAACAGTTTGTTCCAGCCCAGCAACTGTGTGCTCTACCTCACCGACTCATCCTGTCTGTCTAGAACAGAGGAAACCAAGTGGACAGAGGGGAAAAACCCAGCAGAACGCCCTGTCCTGGTACAGATGATCCTTCTTTGGTACCAGGCTACACACAAGGTCATTAGCATTGTTTGCCTGTAAGATTTCAGCCTAGCTTGGCTAGGTTTTGGCACATTAGGTCATAATAACAAATATCCCAGCCTAAAAATAGACCCTACAGCACTGCTATATTTGTCAGTCTGTGTATAATTACACATCACTGTAAATAATGGGAAGCAGCCACTCAGAATGACCAACATATATACTTTAGGTTTCCAAAACAGAACATATACACAACACTTGAGGAAATAAACTGAGCCCAACAAAATGGTTAATCATGCATCTTTTACTGCCCATCAGCTGTTCCTTTTGCAAATCCACCCTGTCTGGACTTACTCTACCAGAATTCCAATACCAGAATTTGTACGTAGCTTCAAAGAAATTGTTATCTTCTTGTAAGATTGTTTACAAAGGAAATGGTTCTTCTTTCTCTGCTAATCTGGCATTTCCCTCCCAAATTCTTCTGGCCAAACCCAGGAGACACACACTGTTTCTCCCTGTGACAGCTGTCAGATCCAACAGTATCCTCTACCTGGCTGGCAGGGGGATGCTGAACAGAAGGGCATGGATGGTAAGATCCCAGCTTTCTTAAGGCACTGGCTCCTCTGCTCCCAGATCTTTACATACTACACTTCAAAATTTAACAGGTTTATGCATAGAAAAAGCATTTCATATAACTTAAAATCAGTTTATAAACGTATTTTAAACTTTTTTTTTTTAAATTTAACCTGTATGTAAAACTGTATTTAGGAAAAAAAAATCAGGAAGCAGAAACCTTGACTTTTTGTTCTCCAAACCATATTTTCTGCAATCTGTCTTTAGCTGCCAAAGCTATATGGGAAAAATCCCTGAAGAACTTTCATGCACTGCTTGCACAGGAAAGATAATGCCCTTAAATCCCTTGTAACCATAACATTGCAAATTCACTGGGCTAACCTGAGCACTAACCTACTGCAGGGATTATATCCACGATTTATGGCCCTTCCTTAGGAGCCCTGGCATTTGCTGGAACATGTCTGTGGAGCTGCCTGAAAGCTGCTGAGACGTGTGACAGGGGAGGGCAAGGCAGGCAGGCAGGAAGGAAGGAAGGAGGAACTGCATTTTCAGAACTTCTTTCGTAGAGGAAATGGTTTATTCACAGATCAGGTACACACACACACGTCATTTATCCTGACACTGTGACAACAGAGGGAAATATGGAATACCAGACTGCCTGTTCACAGACATAAATGTACCTAAGTGGGGGTTAATACATGTGAGGGGAAAAATAAGGACTTGCCAGGCTACCAAAACAGTAAGGGCAGAAAGACAAGAAGCAACAGCTAATGGCTAACTGCCCAGTCTAATTGTAATTAGGAATGTTGGCAAGGGATACAGCTAAAAATTAAAGTCAGGAGATTTATGAAAATTTTGCCTGAAAATGTTTAAGCTCTGTCCCCCAATAGTAGCTAATGATTCTACATACAAATGCCTACTGCTGACTGCATTGCCCCACATGAATAATATCATTTCTTCCATACTACTCAAGCTGCAGAAGCAAGAACATGGTAATTTATCTGCCAAGACAGTTCATTTAAAATATTAGTTACAATTACTGATCAACTCTTCTGAAAAATAATCCCTATTTCCTGCTTATATAAATATCAGCAGGCAGAATGGGATGTGCTTTGAACAGATTATTAAGTATTCAACCCATAACTGTGTGCATGAAGTCAGCAATCCCATCATCCAATTAGCTGCAAGTTTTGGATAAACACACACTTAAAATTAGTTATGATGAAAACTGAAAGTTCACATGCCCTAACTGCAGTGAGTGCAATGCTCCTCCTGCAAAAACAAAAATCAAGTACCATTACAAAACAAACAAAAAAAAAAATGGGCAAAGATTTTCTTTAAGAAAAAAGTAACTCCAAAAAACCAACACAGCACACACTGGCACTGCTTCAGAGAGGCAGCAGCCACATCTGCAGAAAAGCCATCATTCTGAGCTGCTGCTCGAAGAAACAATCCCAAAACACGTGTTACAGAGGCCAAAAAAGCCACATTGCTTTGCCATGTGTGTGTGCAAGCCAGGGCCCCTTTGCTCCTAACCTGCTCAGCCAATTGCTTGGGTTTAGAAACACCCTCTGCTTCAGGGACCCAACTGAAACAGCACAGAACACAGCACCAGCTCAACACTCATGAACACTGAAGATGGGCATTGGATTTTCTTGCCTGCTTGCATTGGATCTTTTTTCTTGCTCCTTACACCATAAATTAGAGTGATGGAACACAGTGCCAGAAAACTCAGTTGTCCCAGTCCAAAAATTCATTTGTAGCTTTACTCCTGTATCACGTCTTTGCTTTTCAAAATCCAATATTCTGCCCTTTCTGCAAAAATTTCGTAACACTTCTTTTTGTATTGACCATCTGACTAGATATGTTATTAATACTCCCCAAATTCCCACATTTTCTACATGACCTTTTCACAAAAAGGCAAGCAGCCTTTCCCACCTCATTTTGAGTGTCACATGGGAACCAGTACTCAGACAACGCAATAGCAGATTGTTTGCAACAGCATAGCTTCAATATTTGTCCCTGCTGCTAATAAATAAATAACAACACTAACATGGTATTTTCAGTCACTTCCCATAAGGGAATAAAATAATTATGGCATGTCAAGCAGTGCTTCCCCTTTCAAATCTGTAATTGCAGTCAGTTAATTTGAAAGCAAACCAAAAACCATCCTGGCAAAGCAAACAATCCCATTGCCTTGGTCATCAACTGCCCCTGTCAAAATCTGCATTTTCAACAGCATCTCAAGCCCACATTCCTACATTTAGCAGCACAATCCAAGAAAAATATCTACATTTGCTGCACACCCCCAGCAGAACCCAGGTCCAGACAGTGCTGGGAAAGGTTCAGAATCTTAATGGCTTAAAAGAAAGGAAGGATATTCTTGGTGCCCTAACACTGGGCTGTTTCATCGGGGCTGTGCCTGAGCTGAAAGGAAGGGCTCGACTGGAGATAGCAGGCTGGGAAGGCAGGGATTGAAGGCAGCGTTTGTCTGGCTGAAAGAGCAGGCAGGGGCTGCTCCTCGGGGCACACAGAGCCTCACTGTTAATCACATTAGCCCACACGGCTCATGTTTCCTGCAGGTGGCCAGGCTACCACAACTGCAGGAGCTGGGGAGGGGGGGAAAACCACACAGGTCTAACAAAGAGACATTCCTGGGCTTCAGGGGAATTCACTTCCCCACCAATTACAGGGAAAACCAGGAAAGTCCTAAGAGACAGTCCTTGGGTTGATTGTTGTTTTTTAATTCTTACTTTTAATGCAAGTGGATTGGAGAAACTCTTTTTTGGGGTGTAGAAGATACAGCAGGGAGTTTCTCAGCTCCAACAAAAAGCCAAGTACAGGATGCTCCCAAATAAACTACACCTTTACAGACCTATCCACATAAAATCAATATATAGAGCTATGGATTAAGCAGCATAAAGCCTCTCCATCCTCTATTATTCATCAGAATGCAGAGACAATTAAAGGACCAAATGAACAGCAGAGACAAGATCTCCAAATAACAGGACTCAAAATTATGAGCACAAGACAAGAGACCATTATCACATGCCTATGAAAGTGGCTTCACAGATTCAGCAGAGTAATGCTGATTCACACTGCTCAAGATGCATCTCAATCTCTTATTTCTCTAAGATTTTTTTTTGTAACAGACAGCTCAAGCCAGTAAACCATTCTAATCCTAAAGGCTAAGCAGGGTGATACCTTTTTCAGGCAATTAAGGAACTTCTGATGCAAAACAAAGCCACCAGTGCCTCTTTCACAAAAGCCTCCAAGTCTCAGTGGTTACAGCATCCTTACTGGAAGCAAATCAATGCTCTTGCCAGAGTGACCACTATTTAAACAAAGCCATTTGTCCTTCCTCTCCTCATGATGCTATCTTATCACAGCCCAAGTGTTTTATATCAGCACACAGAAATGATGTGTCATGAACAAGGATGTTCAAGATAAATTCTGAGAGTCACAAAGCAAATACTTCCTTTCTCTGTAAACAATATGACTGAACCCACTCCTTGAAGAAATCAAGCTATATTTATATTCACCCTCTTGAAATGCTACAGGCAGCCATAGAAGGATAAGTTTATAATAAATTGCTATATTTGGAAACCTTTGTTGCTAAGCATCTTCTAACATTCAGTACAGTTTATACCATTCGTGTCCCTGCTACATAATTAACATTTCATATGTTTTGGTTTTTTTTTAAAAAAGAAGCACAGTGCTTATCTTTGGCAATAAATTAAAACCATTATAATTTTTTAGGGAATTAATAAAAGACCACGTGGCAAATTAAATAAAGGAGAAGCCACAAGATCTCAAGGGCATACAAACACTGACATTATATGCAAGGATATGGCAGTCCATCTTCTATACACTCCTCTGCTTGAGATAAAACAATTCAGAAGGCAGCTGTTCACACTAAAAACCAGTCCACTAAATAACTTAGGATAGAGTAGACTTCTCCCAACCTGAAGAACATGACTTGTCAAGAATTCTCTGTGTGTAAATCCCTTGGATGGTGCTCAAGTCCTCAGGAGTCTACTGCAAGCTGATGTCCATGGGAAGTGGCCCAGTGCTCAGCATGGCATCTGCAGGTTTAACACATTTGGCTGGTAATTTCTGTGGAAATCACAAGTATCTTGCTAGGCAGTAGAGAATCATAGCAAACTGTAATTTTTTCCAGTGTAGCCACTACACTGTATTTTAACTGCACTATATTTTACACTACACTATATTTTAACCTTGGACATGTAGACATCCTATGAAAAATCAGTTTTGTGGTTTCGTTTTTGTGAGATAGAACTGTATCTTCAGTGGAGGAAAAGGAGAAAAACCCACTGATGTTTTAAAAATTCAGCAGATAAAATAAAAAAACACTCTTAGCTGATTATTATAAGCATCTCCACATAAAGGTTTCATGGGTTTTAGTCACAATACCCTGTTTGGGAAAGTCCAGATCACGCTGCACAGGTTCTCCAAGTTTCTTGTTCTCTTTTCCTCTCCCTGCCCACCCCAGCATACACCACCCCACAATTCCATACACACCACAGTCACGGGGGCCTAGAAATATTCAACACAAAATTGGCATTACAGGCCCCCAAAACTCCTTCAAAATTCCCATGAAAATGCAGGGTTGCTGAACAGAATATGAAACTTGCCTGTCTGACCCCAGCAGTACCACTAAGTAAATCGTGCACTGGAGAGCAAACAACTTCTGCCAAAAAAACATTTGGAATATGTTTAATTCTACAATGGTTATTTACTTTCCATTAACAAATGGTCTTTAGAATTACAGAGAAGGCAAACATCAAAGCTTTTATAATGAGGTATCTTAGGAAACCTGACTAGAGATGCAAAAGCCCTACAAATACTACATTTACCACGTTACTAATTACTCCACCCTTGGTTTATATAAGCAGTGTATACACAATACATGTGTTAAAAAACCAGAGTTGAAGTAGAAAGATAAGGAAAGATGAGTCCTCTGGAAAATGATCTAAACTTTGTATTAAGAATATAAACATATTTAGCTTGCAAACTTGCAGTCTTTCCAGCCACAAACCCAAGGATATAAATGGGGCATGCAGGACCTGAGAGTCTCCCACAGACCACAACAGAAACACAATCAGCAAGCAACAGCAATCCTGTGCCAGAAACTGAACATGTATTCCTGAGTTCTGAAATCATTCTTCTAAGCTAGTTTCCACATTTCACCTGGACTTACACACACAACAAATCCAAATGTGGCACAAATAACCTTAACATCTGTAAAAGAATTCTTAACTCCGATGTTGTTGCAATACCAAGTATTTTGGACGTTTAGAAATGTGCATTAGTCGCCTTAACTCTCAGTTTATACCACGTTTTATGGTGTAATATATATATTTGAAATGTTGTGTTCAATTCTAAGGCCTACACCACCAAAAAGGTTATTGACAAACTGGAGGCAGTTCAGAGAAAAATCAACGCAATTTCTCGGAAGGCAGGAAGAACTTATTTATGAGGAAAGATTAAAAGAGCTAAATATTTATAGTTTGGCTCAGTAATGAATGAGGAGGTAGAGGACATGAGAACAGCCTAGAGATATCTGAAGGGTGTAAACACTAAGGAGGGAGAGCAAACGTGTTATACAAGGATGTAAATAGAAATAATGGGATAAAACTAAACAAGGAAAGCTTAGACTGAATATCAGAGAGCATTCCTGGACAGCAAGCTAGCTTGGCCCACAGGAGAGTTTCTGAAGTGAAGCAATAGGAGCCCATGCATCTTGGAACAACACAAAAAGCTAGACAAAACACTGGAAAATTTGCCACATGAAGGAGTCTTGCTCTGCTGAGAAGAAACAGTAGATTATAAAAGTCTTTGCTAAGTTTAACTCCAATGAAAGCGTTAATATTTTACAGGGTGTTGAAAATGTAATATAAAAACCAGATAAAGAGCTTAATTGGAAAAAAAAAAAAAAAAAGAGACTCCAACTAAGAGCATTCCTTAATGATGAGCAACTAAAGTTCAGTTTATGCAACAGCTCGACTGACTCATACTTCTGCAACTTCTTGAAGAGGAAAACTTCACGTGAGCTGCAGAGCTAACGGTGCTGGGCTGCACTTTCCCCAGCAGAGGTCACCCCACGGTAACAAACGATAGGGAAATCCGACAGCACGGATTCAGGCTTGAAGAAAGAAGAGCAACAGGAAGGAGACATCCTCCTCCCCTCACTGGCACCACCAGCTTTGGATGCAAAGTTCCTGGATAACACCATGTCCTGCAATCAGCCACAGGTAGATGCCTGAAGTTTTTTATCTATGAAGTGTTCAGCCTGCGCAGCATTCCAGATTTGTTTTCTGAGAGGTCCTTGTGAAGTGGGTAAATATCATCTGTAATATCATCACATGCCTAAGTAAAAGCCTCATCTGGGTCATGTTTGGAATTGAAACCACAACACTTCCCACTGAGAACTTGAGACTGCATTAGTTAAGTGTTTACTATTTGAGTGCTGAGACACAGGCAGACTGAAGGAAAATAACAAGGGAGTTTATATATTTTTAATATTTTGATAAATATATACAAGCAGGAAAAATAATGCTGTTTCCTAACTTAAAACAGAGCTTAAAACACAACTGAAGCCAAGAGGAAAACGCTAGGGAACAAATAATCTCATGTATTTTTTTCTTCTTGATCCATAAAAACTCCACAAGTTCATATTTGAGAACCATCCCTTAAAAATTCTGGAAGCTGGCAAGCAAAGACCTTCCTGTTCCAGGTGCCTTCACCCCTAATAAAACATCTGTCATCTTCACAGTCAGCTCCGATGCAGGAATGATCTGTGCTCTGTGCCACTGCCAGAGGAAACTGACCCAGTGCCAAAGGAAATAAAAACCAGCACATGCACCAAACTTGTTTGTGAACTACAAGGGAGCAAATGCCTGTAAGCAGAGCTGGACAACTGTATTTTGACTCAGCTCAGGGGCAGATTTAAGCTCCAGCACCCCAACTGTGCAGACGCACTCTAGCAAAACCTAGGAACTGATAGAGCGTCCTTGCAATATTTCATCCAATGAAAACAGAAGTGAACTCATGCTGAAGCATTCCCTGGAACATACTGAACCCTGGCTGCATGATGCATGGATAATTACCCAGGGCTATGGCTGTTTCCAAGGCCAAGGGCCACGTTCCAGCCCCCAGCTCAGGGTGTGCTCTGCAGCTCACTCAGCTCTGCTGCACAACCTGAGCCAGGTGCACACAGCGCCCTAACCCCTGCCAGGAGCTCCTCATCTGCAGGAAAATGGAATACAGGCACAAAATATGGAAGGGAGACGCAGGAAACACCCCTGAGGCCCACAGCCTCCACAGCCTGGGGAACAAGGACCTGCAGGACAAGCTGTGCAGCCAGAGTGACTTAGGATTTTTGTGTGCAAAGGGTTATCTAAAGAGTAGAAGAACTTTTAGGGATGTTAGTTAACTCCTAAAACCATTGGTTTACCGAGAGAGAGCAAGCTAAGATCCTAGAAATGGCACGGGAGATTCCCCAGGGTAATTGATATTAACACTGCATTTTTAAAAGTCATTAATATTCAAAGAATTTTTCCCATCTGCCTGGGAAAAGACACACTTGGCTGTGTTTTCTTTGACACAAAAATTAATAAAACCTCAGTGTTTCAAAAGCTGTTAGTACAGACTGCAGATTTTTTTTGTCTTTATTAAAGAGACTAACAGTAAAGTAATACCCTAAATAAGACAAAAAAAGCTTTACCTGCTTCCTTGCACAAGGCTGCCAAGTCTGCACCCACATAACCATGTGCACTATCAGCCAGATGTGCCAACTGCTGTGCTGTGAGGGAATGGGGAACCTTCCTGAGAAGCTTCTGGAGGATGTCCAGGCGGTCCTGGGCGTTGGGAATTCCGATTTCTATCTCCTTATCGAAACGGCCCGGCCTGCGCAGCGCCGCATCCAGGGCATGAGGGCGATTGGTGGCCCCAAGGACCAAGAGCTGCCCCTCACTGCCTTCCTGAAGGCATCAAACAGCACAAAATGGTGTTTTAAAAGTACAGTTAAATGTCAAACAGATCATACAAGAGGCACTATCGCTTTAATCCCCATGCATCTGCTTTCCTAAATCAGGAAAGTAAGAGGTCTCTTGTAATATCATTCACTTTTTGTGAATGAAGCACTCTTTCCAGGAAGAATATCCATCAGCCTTTGCCACCAGAAAATATGTTCTGCCTGTGAACAATTCCAGACTGGGCAACTCAAACTGCCATGCAGGAGAATAATGAGAAACTTGCAGATTACATAAACAGAAGAAATTTATTTTCATTTTCTGGACAGAGTTCTTCCATTTTTCCTGCGAATAATCATGAAATAATAGATGGGAGATTGCCAAACTTTATGGGCTTAATCCATAATGTACTCAAGTCAATTAAATTTACTGTTTCTTTATTAAGCTTTTGTTTATGCCCTACATACTGCTCTGGCAATCCTGAAATAGCTGCCGTTGCCTTTAATCATGCAGCCAACGTATCACCAGAAGTATTCAGATGACTGATTTCAGAGCAATTAAAAATACCTGGCTTCCTTCAATAATGGGCTATCACTGAAATTTCAGTTTGATTGCCAAAAATACAAGAGGGGGAGAAGGCAAAGGAAAGGCAGTGAATGGAAGAAACTTACTTTCTTTTAAACTAACAGTTTTCAGGATACATTCCTCTCCTACGTCCTCTGCTTAGCATCCAAAAAAGCATTAGATTATTCTATAAAGTCCCCACCAGTGATACATCTCAAATTGGCTCCACTGTAGAAGCAATATTATTTTGTCCAGTGAGTCCTCATGTACATTAATTGTCCCATTAGATTCAACTTACTGAGCCAATGCCATCCATTAATGTCAGCAGTGAAGCAACAACTCTCTTTTCCACTTCATTCTGAGCCCCTTCTCTCTTTGGACAGAGTGCATCCAACTCATCTATAAATATAATTGAGGGGCGACTGAGGGGGAAAAAATATGGGAAAAAAAAGTTAAGGTGCTCGGGAAGATTTAAAACACTAAGGCAGAGGAAAGCTCTTCATGGAAAACATCCAGTTCCAACAAAAACTAACAAGCATCCCACTCCTTTGGGTAACTGGAAGTTTCAATCTTGTATACAGTGTTATGCAGAGTGAAAACTAAAACAATAATATATTAGACAACTAATACCTTCAGTATGCAATAGTCTTTTGCTAATGTACTATGAGCACCAGTCACATGGAAGTCTAAAGTACACCTTAGCCAGGTCTAACAAATTTTGGCAAGATGCCACCCTACTCCAGAGGAATGCTATATCCAGTACCAACACCAAGTCATTTAGAGCTGGCCTCCCAAGATAAACTAGAGGAAAATCGGGATCCTGGTGAAACTCTGGCTCATGCTTCCACCTGTTGAAACAAGCACACAATGCACTAATGACACAGGTTGAGCCATTTGGCACCATCCCTAACAGCCCCTTAAAAAGGGCAGTGTCCAAAAGGATTTAAGAGGCATCCTAAATTTCACTGCTTTCCTCCTAGCTAAGCTCTACATAAACAAATTTATTTCCTTTTAAAAAGCACTAGACAAAAAAAAAAAAAAAAAGTCACAATTGCAAGCTTCTTGCAAACATTTTTCTTATAAGAACGCTCAGGCTGGAACAGATACTGCAAACAAAATTCTCCAAAGGAACATACCAGAGAGAAGCCTCAGCGAATATCTGACGTAACCTTGACTCAGACTCCCCATAAAACCTGTGAGAATAAAAAATATTTCAATAAAAAACTTGGGGGTTTTGTCTTTTCCAGGCACTTGGAAAATTACTGCTTTTAAGGTACAAAAAGCCATAGTGCACACTTTCAAAGTCCCGAAGCCTAAGCAAATCTGCAATAATCTTTATTTCCACAAGGACCAGAAATTAAGGTGAAATGGGGCACAGTCAAAGTTAGAATCATTAGAGATAGAGGAAACTGCTTCTCTTCTGTGTTAGAAACAATTTTATCTACGTTGCTGAAGAACAACAGAAAAATTACTTCTCTGGAGACATCATTGTGTGTGCAATGTCACCTTAACTGCAAATATGCTTTAACAAGTTCCTCTTCTCGTTGCAGAACTAACCTACAGGCAACTGCAGATGCAGTTTTAATCCACTATTTAAGTCAGTCCATGCCTTACACAAATTTCCTGGCCAAGTCCAACAAACCTCTTTTGATACAAGAAACATAAGCCCAACTTGAGAGAGCCCTTGCCCATTTGTTTTTGACACTTTTGAGCAGGTAACCCACAGCAAACACTACATCCCTCCACAATGGCCAGATGCCAGGGTGTATTTTAGGCTACTCTATTTACAGAATTAATGAAAACAAAGGAGGTGGACTTACTTGCTTATGATTTCAGGGCCATTAATGACAGTAACGTGAGCGCCGACCTCGTTTGCGATGGCCTTGGCAATCATGGTCTTCCCAGTCCCTGGAGGGCCATAGAGCAGCACTCCCCGAGGAGGAGGGATCCCTTGGGACCAGCACATGCAGGCAAACAGAGAACAGAAAGTTACTGGTGATAAATGCCAGGCCCAGCCTGCACTTGCACGTTTCTCTGTCCCTGTTACTACCAATACTAACTCGACCTCAACAATAATTCCTGTAACGGACGTGTCATTATGATGGGTTAGGCTTTCAGGGAAAAAGATCACTCTTAAAATGGGACATTGTTTATTTTTAATGTCCAAAAAGACTCTTTTTAAAATCACCTATTTAAATAATTCTATTTTTCAGTAGTTCATTATAATCTTCACTGTGTTTTCTCAAAAGAATTACTAGACTGAGTACTTAATGTTCATGAATACACTTTGAGTTATTCATGATTCTTACAGTGGCATTATAACAAATTTCACACATCAGAAAAACACTTCTTTTCAACACTCCAGAAAGTTCTAGAAACGCTGTGTGAGAATTTTGTAAGAAAGTATGCTTACAAGATGATTAAAAACACACATCAAAAGGATGAATCTGCCTATTTAATGGCACATTTTAAGGGCCAAAGAGACAGAAACATTCAGGCACAGAACATAAGGGACTCTGGAAGAACAAGGTACTGCTGTGAGCAGTTGAAGCTGGACAGAAAATACAGGTAAACTGCAAGAAACACTACTGTGATCCCAGGTAAAGAGCCCACCAAAGAAAGCTTCAAACCAGCAAAGCCAAAATAAATGGGCATAAAAGCCAAAAGCAAAAGTTGAAAAACTAAAAAGCAGAGACAAATGCTTGACAAAGACCTGACCCCAGCACAAAAGACACTGCCGAAAACACAACCAAAAAAACATCAGGTGGGACTGGGAATCAGACAGGGAACGATGCCTCAAGGGCAGGCCACAAGCCCAAATCTTTGAAACTAATACACTGGAAAAGAAAAAAATATCTGCCCTCTGACAAAGGATAAAAACAAAAGCATCTCTACAGGCAGGTTCCTTCACACCAGTCCATTAAAGCACATGCTGCTCCCTCCTGTGGCGTTTCTGGCACTGGCAACACACGGGGCTGTGGGAGCGCAGGCTCACCTCAGCTCCAACCTTCCTGCCTATGAGCAGACAAGGACCCCCAACGTTTGGATGGGGGCTAAAGGTTTGTAACAGCTGAGAAAACATCATCATCCATCCATGTGATTAGCAGAGAATCTGCTCAAGCTTTAGGGATTAGGTATGAAGAACATTGATGCTGAAGCAAACTCGGCTGCCACAAAACCACGCGGCGATGCTGGGGTTGGACCAAACAGAGCTGGAGCACTCAGGAATGGAGATGCCTCACAGCACCTCCCTGACACCTGTGGATCGTGGCCAGGAAACAGCCACCTGTGTGCTGTGGAAACTGTCCCCACTGAAATCACCCCGTCTCTGATGCATGTGTGCAGGAAGAGGGCAGAGAGAGAAATAAAGGGCCTCCAAGACAAGATATTAAAGAAATATTTATAGGTAAGAGAGCCCTGTCTCACAGTGATGCACGCTTCAACAAGGTACACAGCCTTTTGTGATAGATACACAGCACACACTCACAAAAATCCTCCAAATTTGTATATATATTAGCTGTAACTTTATGTATGGCAACAGTAATTGTATTTGGGTTTCCACCCTGTAATTCCACACTGAACACACTGAGCAGTTTGAGTAAGCAGCCTGAAAAGACCTCCTTAAAATTCTGCAGGAATACACAGGGATAAAAACAACAGAAGAATTAATCTGAGTTTTTCTCCATTTAAAAGATACAGTTAACTGAGTCTACCAACACAAAATCTTATGACAACACAAACAACTGCACCTTTCAAGTGTCCAAGTACAGAAGTCTTTCCCATTTCCTATAAATTCTGCTCATGTATGCCTGAATTTTGGTACAGACACACATTTCTTTCCTGCTCAACTGTTTTTCACACAGCCTAACCAGAACAACTTCACAGTATCCATACAGTGTAACTACAAGGCAGTTTGACATTGTTTGGACACACAAGTTTACCAGTTACATAGAATTCAGTGCACAGTCCTGGAGCAGTTAGTGTTTAAAAAAAAAAAATAAATCAGAAGAAGAAGAAAGTTAATGAAGAAAGCCAACTCTCAGGCATCATACCATAACTCTTGAACAGTTCAGGTTGCTTCAAGGGCAGCTCAACAGTTTCTCTAATAGTTCTGAGCTGGCTGCTTAAGCCTCCTATCATGTCATAGGTGACCCGGGACTCACACTCGCTGTCTTCTGCCACACTGGCCCTCGCTTCAACAAAACTGATTTTAGTTCTCGAGGAAATGAAGTAAAAACAATCTGTATTGCTCATTGCTCCCATTTTGCCAGTTGGTGGGAGTCCCTCAGTGCTGCCTTCCCCAGCCAACTCCAGATCTTGGGTGAGGTGTGCAGCATCTCCCCTGCTGAGGGTTTTGTCTCCATGCCCGGAGTCGGGAGGGCTGGGTGTGACTGGTGATCCTGGATCCATGGCTTTGCTCGGGGTGCTCATGGGAGCAGCACCCTCTGGACTGTCACCAATGTCCATCCTGCCCAGCTGTAAGGACAGGTCTAAGGCACTGCTCTCCAGATCAGATCTCTCAGGGTCTGGCTCACTGGAATCACCGGGAGCGGCGCTGCCCTGGGCAATCAGCTCTGCGCCGTCAGTCCCCTTCACTTTCATCACCACGATGTTGCAAAGTTTGCCATAGTAAGAGAAAGCCAAGAGATTTCCTGGCAGGACTATTTTCCCATCTATGATAAAATTAGACAAAAAAAAAAAAAAAGACAAAGATGATGCTATTTCCATCTACTTTGGCAGCAGTTAATACTCAGACATTCTTGCATCAGAATAATTCTTTATCAGGAAGCTTACAAAGTGCTATAAATCAACATAACAAGAGGTAATTACGAGGTAATTTCAGGTTCTTTGAATGATCCTTTTGTGCACAGGTAGACTCTGCTAGATAAACATTCGTCAGTATCATATGTAATCTTCCACACATAAACTTATCATTAACTTCAGCTTTCTAAATTTCATACAAAGGGAGGAGTTTGGAATTGGTATGGTGAGAAGTAAAAAATTTTGCATTCACTACCTTGAATAACTTACCTTGCTTTTTTGCCTTACTTATGTACACCTACCACCCAATGAAGAGCAACTTTACTTATTTACCAGCAACATATAGAAAGGGATTCAGAGACTGGGATTTCAAGTTAATGTTGATCCTTTAACTTGTTATTAATGTCCAGCAGTGCACTGTTTTCCTCACAGTGTAAAGTAAACTCTGAAGTGCACCACAGCATCAGCCTGAAGGCTGTCAATGGGTGATGAACACTCACAACTTTTCCAGAAAAGCATCCAGAAGTACAAAAATTGAACAGTCAACAGAGAAGTAGCAAAAGTCATACCAAGGTTTCTCAGCAGACAGACAGACATTTCCTCAGCATTAATGGTGGCATCTTTGTCCCTGAGGTAAAAAGGGAAAAAAGTGGTTTTCCAAGCACTTAAAAACAAAACCACAGCCCACAGCACTTCACAGTCTTCATATCATATGGACTTTATCCTGAAGATATTAAGACACAGTAACAAAAGAAGTGTACCTATTTAATCTGGGGCTAGTTTTGCCAAACAAAATCCTAAATTGTATTTATCATTTCTTAGGATCACAAATAGGCAATGCAGCTATCACCTGTCCAGGCACGATAATCATTGCTACAGGTACTGAACTGAGAAGAATTTAGATGAGGCAGGTCTCTCTCAGCCTTGCAAACACACATACACAACTTTTACTGACTAAAACAGTGCCTTGAGCACTTGCACATCCACTATCAAAACATTCCAAGTTTTCCCACAAAGCATTTTCTAGTCATTTGGTTTGCTAATTCAGAGCTAAAACTCACTTCAGCCATGCTGCAGATGGAAGTCCACAACCCCTGTAAGCACTCACGGCTGTACACTGAACAGCAGCAGCACCAAATGTGTTTAAAGCAGAGGCAGCTGCTGCAAGTGTGAACAAAGGGGGGAGCCCTAAGCCTGCAAATGAAAGCCATTCCTCAATTTTAAGGCTCAAGAAAGCAACTTGATGGAAAACAGCCATATTAAGTTAATTTGGAGGACACCTCTTAATATATCATAGCCCTTCCCGATGAGTAAACACATAGTTGTGTTGTTGGGGTCTAGAGTTGAGGGTTGATTCTTTTAAGTGAAGGAAAAGCTAAATTATGCATACAAGCACTGCTCAGAGGTGTTTAATTTGCAGAGAATGAACTACACCTGCAAAGTATCTAGAAACCTAGAAAGCACTTGAACACTGAGACTTCAACTTACTCTTTTAGTAATTTTTGTTCTTGCTTTTTACATGAAACTATGGCTCTCTGGATATCAGGAGGGATTTCTTCATGGAAAAAAAAAATCTGCAACTGACTGCCTGGGAACTGTGATGTTAATTTAAGCGCCAGGACACTTTCAAAAGTAACTGTAAAGTACCTTGATTTAGGAAATAACTACAATCAGACTCTGCAACAATCCAAATGCCAACTCAGTGAAATGATAAGAGAATGACAAACTTTGAGGGAAGTGGTTGAATAAAACCTCAAGCAGGTTGTAACAAGTTCCATACCTCAACTTTACATTGACCTCCTCTGCCTGGATGACTGCACCAGCCACAGGCTGCACAGTGATGGCATCACCTGGATTTACTTTCAGGCTCTTCTGTGTGGTTTCACCCAGCCCAATTTTCCCCCCTGGGAAGCCTGTGGTGGGCCAAGCAGTACAGACCTAGGAAGTTTTCAAAGCACACACCTGTCAGTCGA
The DNA here is from genome assembly GCA_024734555.1 of Trochalopteron elliotii. Taxonomy (NCBI): domain Eukaryota; kingdom Metazoa; phylum Chordata; class Aves; order Passeriformes; family Leiothrichidae; genus Trochalopteron; species Trochalopteron elliotii. The sequence continues at coordinate 5,279,714 of JANPWX010000183.1, forward strand.
GGTCTTGCTCCTCTCATTTCCAGTCAAGGTAAGCAATGCTTTAATATGAAGGATTAGGTTAAAACCTGGTTCCACTGAGCAAGACACAAGGGGCACTGAGCTCTTAAGATTTGATCTTAGATGCTTTCAAAATTGAAGGGGTTATATTTTGCTTACAAATGCGATAAAAAATTCCACCACAACTGTCTACACATTCTGCAGATGACTCAAAAGCATATACTGTGCTGATTAGAAAATGAAACACATCAATGAAAAAAAGATGAGCAAATAACTATACACTTCATTTGCAAGTAAAGCTCATGGGCTTATATATCTTGTGCTTATGCAAGATATAATATATAACCCGTTTAGTCACACATGACTTACAAATTTATAGGAAAAAAAAAACAGCTGCATGGATTTTTTTCTACCACAGAGACAACAGATGAAACTACAGTGTAGAAAGCACGGAAGAACACATTCACCATCTTTCTCAACGCATGATCCATGCTGGTTCCATTGACTACAACAGAAACACGACAACAGCACTTTAAAGGGTCAAGAAAGGGTCTCACCTCCTGCCGCCCATCAGCGGAGGTGAGCAGGGCCGGCCTCCCTATGCAGAGATCCGCAGATTTCATGCTGCTCAGCGACAGCTGCGCCAGCGCTCTGCGCAGCATCTTTGGGACTTTGTCATCCCCTAACGTTTTCGGGAGAAAAAAAAAAA